>VSDK01024872.1:491190-570587 GCA_009767595.1 Symbiodinium kawagutii
CCCCACCCCAAAAGGTTCTGGGCCAGCCGCACCAGACGTTTCATTGACACCGCTGCAGTTGACCTTCCCCACCACAATCTATCCCCCCTCGACGGCGGATCTTTGGATTCTCGTGCTGTAGAGAGTTTCAAGGCCCACTTTGTGAACGCTGATGTTTTCATCGACGATGTTTACGCTGAACAGCTGATGGAGGAGGAGGATTATTTGTTTGATGACTTTGATTCTGATTGATTCATCGAACTGTGATGGGATCATGAAACATGATGAACTACATGATGATTCTTGATTCTTGAAAGATCATGAAGCGTCTCAACATGTGATCAGTGACCTGCGGCAGAAATTGGAGTTGAAGAGTAGTGAAGTCGGTGAACCAAAGAACGGTCAGGTATCATCAATTCATCAATGATAGTTTGAAATCTTTGAAGGCATTTTTGGGGCATCAAACATGCAAAAAAAAAAATATAGCACATATACCACAAAATGGCCGAGGTGAACCAAGGTGGAAGTTTGAGACACCGTCGCGGCTGGTTCACCTGTTTGGTGCAACTACGTGCAAGGAAAGGTCTAGTATTACGACAGCTAAAACCGTTGGATCTCAGCTGTTCATTGAAATCGACCAATAATGAAAGTTGACGGGGGATGTATGAAACCCTTGGGTGCTGGCGAACACAGCTGTTCGACAAGTTGTGTATTGTGCAAGCCAAGTCCAGCGTTTTGAAACCAAATGTCCCTACCTGTATACCGGCCCTGCTCATACATGGTGATTATTTGCCAGCTGCAGGGTCGAGAATGATCATTGCTGGTATTCGTCGAACATTAGGGGTAAATCGTGGTAGGTCCATATATCGATAATCCCTGAGGAAAATCATCAGCAATTGAGTCGGTAAGACTGCTCCGTTCTGATCTAATTGTTTGGCGGCTTTTTATGGTATAGCTGAAAGATTTAGGTCAACCATGGTTAGCCTTTCACGGATGGCACCTATCAGTGGGAATTTTGCGGCTGCCCAACTTGTGGCCCGCGCTGGATGATCCCCACGGAGCTAAGAAAGGCTTTTCACGGAACAAGCAGGGCTGAGCCACCACTGGACAACCCACTTGCTCACAAGGATGAGTCACCAATTAGAAGTGCTGCTGAAACTCTGTTTTTCATTGGTCAACATGTCGAAATTGCAGTTGATCTTGCATTTTTTGCTTGGACACTTAGCAGCTAGCACTTCAAAGCTAGTGGCACTTGATGTTTTTTCAACTCTAAAGTTCATGAAATGATCAACCGATGGTTCAGAATCATTTTTGAACCAGGACGGCCGATTGTTCATTTACCCCGGCCAAAACTCGTCATCAGTCAGGTGTTCCACACGCTGCGTCGTCATGTTTGCTGGAGGTGTTCTCCTGAAACTCGGACCGGTGGCTGCCATCAAGGTGAAACCAATGAGTGAAGATCACACCAGTGGTGAACGGTCGGTTTGGGCAGGGAAAATTGTTTTAGGAAATCATGAGATATTGTGCCCCTACCCTTCCAGTTACCTATATAAAAAGTAACCATCCCTGTTTGGGGTTCCCTGGTTACCTACCTTGAGGTAAGTGCAAGGCTTGGGTGTGTTGGGGTGCGTTTAGATGTTTTTTGGTTCTCAGTTTTGAACTTGGGGGTCCCATCATGGATGTGGACATGAACAAACCCAGTTTCTTATTCAATAGTAGCTCATCATGGAAATAATGGGAAAGGACATGAAAGGGTCAATGATGGTCAATATCAACCACAATTCATTGCTCGAGGCTATCTATTTGTTGGGGAGCGTTGAAAAACCTTTATGAACCTTGTTGACTAGTATTTGCAGCAGTAGTTAGCGGAATGGTAAACCAAGAAAACCAGGATGCACCATTCTTAGCCAGTATGATTATGGGAAATGCCACGGTTCACCACAATGATTATATAGTGGCGGTGAAAAGCGAAAACCATGGCTAATTAGTTTGGGTTCATCTCACCCCAGGATATGGCGGAGCACTTTGATTGAGCCAGTCCGCATGGATTCATCGTGATTCGTATCTCCTGCTTGCTTGTTCAGCACCCGCGGAGTTCCATGATTGGAATGCTCATTATTGCTGACAATCTCATAAAATTCCTCACCAGTTTCAAGATCAATCTGTTTCATTCCGTTTCGATTGCTCAGGTTCAATATGTTTTGTAAAGATTTGGAAACTGCTTTGTTCGTGTCAAAGCTGTAAGCTGAACTTGGTTTGTTCCAAGATCAATATCAGCTCGAAGCATTGATCAACGGACAGGTGACAGCCCTGTTGGATCATGTCTTTGTTGGAGATCTAGGAGCTACTCCCAGATTGAGTTGGCCAACAATGGTTGATGATAACTGGCCATGGGTTAATTATGTTTGGTGACATGATATTGATGATCTATTGCTGTTAGTGATGGTGGATGATATGGTTAGCGCACTGAACAGCATCAAAGGCTGACCCAATCATTTTGAACCATAATTTGCCACGCTTGATGAATCATGTTCATCCGTAGGGACCGGACCTGCAGGGAATGCATATGAATGCATGCATTTTTTTAGGCAAGGGGTGAAGAGATATGAAATGTGGTTAGGAGGGAGCGATTCGGAGCCAGGGGTATCCCTATATCCCTTTAAAGGCAGACCTAAGGACCTACCAGGGTTGTTCCAACCATTTGGTAGGCGTCATAGATTATAACGACAATTTCCTCATGCAAATGATACCATCTTGTTTCTATATGCGTATACACGTATACAGGTGTGTGTGTGTGTTGTTTGATAGTGTCTCTCCGTCCGGGGGGTTCTTCAAAATTGCGGGTACCCCCAAATCATTCAATATAGTAATCAATATAGGTAATGAACCATCCATAACTTCGGGGGCACCCCATTGCTTGAGAAACCATCATATAGTTGGTGTATCAATATATTTGACGGCCAATCTCCCCTAACCGTTGTTAATGGGCACAGCATGGCACAACCCAACTGTGACTTCATAAACGTGGATATTAGTTGGGAGGTCACCCCCAAGATTATCCATTAACATCCCCTAGCATTAGCCATGATTTGGGGGTAGCACCATTTTCATTCTACGTATCGATCTTCGTTCGCTGTGGTGAACGTGCTCCTGTGGAGCCAGCTGATAGGACTCGCCAAGCGGGATAGCAGGCTGGTTGGTTCACCACTGCGCCACAACCTGATCCACTGAATGCATTCGGAACTGGCTGGTGGTTGTTTTGGGGTGAAGGGTTATAAGCTATTACCACTAGTAATGGTTAATCATAGGGGATGAATTGCCTTCAATAATGGTTAAATAGGGTTATAACCACTAGGAATGGTTAATAATCGGGGGTATATTATCAGCAATCATGGTTATATAAATATAGCTACTGCCTGGTGGTTTGACACATGTTTTCCCTGGTCATTATTAACAAATGGTTGGTTGGCTAATATTTTTCAAAGGGGTTGAAACCACCAACCAGATAAGCATGGTGTTCACTATTGCATGTTGCATCGCATCACTACCAGTCTTGGTTGTCATGCCCAATTCCTAGCAAGCTGCTTCAGTGGATAGACCTGCAGCAAGCGGGAGTAAAATCTATCTCAGGCTTTGCATTCATGTTTATTTAGTATATCTATATGTGTGTGTGTCTGTACACGCGTACTAGTATGCTTGTCGACGATTTCGAATGCATGCATGTGTGTTTGACATGTAGGCATGACAGCAAATAGCGGTTTTCGACACCAAGGCCGGAGAGAGGAGCATTTGTAAATATCACAGCCATGTTTTTATGTACATGTTTTATCATGTCCACATATGAGATCATCACGGCCAGTGGAAAATTCCCAAGCCATCTTGGAGATGGCATCCGGATGTTGCCTGCCGGGCACTCAGGCTGTTCCTGACATCAATCAGAAAAGAGTTTGGCTTCGGCTACGTCTTTGCACAGTGCGTGTTCAAGGCATATCATCCCCTGGATGAATACACCAAAACGGGTTATGTGTGTCTTGGCGGGTGCGAGGCTGGGCGCCCTTTTAAATCTGCTTGCATGTTTGCAAGGCTTCGGAGCGAAGCTAAAGCCGTTTGAAGAAAGGAAGTTGGATCCAAGCATGGCCAATGAGAAGCCAGAGATGTTTTTACTGCTGTGGACTGTCGCAATGTGCTCCTAACCTCAAGAGCTCCACCTGGTTTTGTGGATTGTGTCTTCCATTTTCGTACTTTCAGGTTTCCCTGACTTGATAGCCAAATGAAATATGAAGAAATTCAGTCGAGTGGCTTCAACTCGTAGGATTACTTGGTGGTTTTATTTGAAAACTTTTGCTTCTAGACAAAATTTCGTATATCCACATGTAGATCGGCAGAAAAATAGCTGCATTAGATAAATTTGTCAGCGATGTGCATCCATAGATCAAGCGACTGTTGTCATCCATGGCCGTTGCTGCCGCGAGCCGCCCAAGGTATCCGAATGTCTCCTCCATCCTGGAAGCTTCGACTAAGGGCTGGGGCAGCATCGACTTCCCCACGGACAAAGCCACGCGTCACAGCTACACTCGTTACTACGACCTGCTGCTGGCGCCCTACCAATCTACAGCCAGGAGATGGGGAGGGGGTGTTCCCAGCTGCTGTCTCCCTGATTTTCATAAGGACCCTGAGATATCCCCATGGATCACAGTGGGTTAGATGACAGGGGGAGGGAACTAGTGCAAGTCGACAAGTTATAATGACTAGAGTTTGATTGCTAAGAGTGGTGGATAGCCATGGCTAACATTTGTCAGTAAAGATATCCATCTACAAAAACCAGTAGCTACCCAACAGTTGGCAGCACCTTCGGGAGGTATTTGAATGGCCTCCTAGATCATTCGATGCTGCAACAGGTTTGGCCTTTGGTGCCAGGGTTCGGTTGTATCATAGCAATGCTCAAGGGTGATGAAGATAGGTTAACAGATGGAGGTTTCTTGAGTAGATTGGTGATACCCATGAATGATGGTTAGTTCATAATAGAGGGTACTAGCCATCAATTATAGGGAATATACGAACTTTGGTTGTTTCTTTCACAAGATAGGGAACCCCCATAACTGGTTGGTTTCTTGCTACAAATGGTTAATAAACTGGATGATTCAGCCGTAACCCTTTTTATTGAAAGATATGCACACCTAAATGTTGAATATAGTGAACCAATTCTTGACAGGTACTTACATGGTTGATACATCTTGATTAATAGCTGTGGTTATTGCTGTCTTTGGTAGGACATCAAGTCTAGATATCCAGCTGTAAGCACACTTTCATTACCAATTGTCGTGAAATCACCAGCTATTTGTGGCACAATTGGAGGGCCATTTATCACGGCGGTGCTGCGCCCGGCGCCCTGAAGGAATGTCTTGGAGATTGGCATCAAGAAGGGTGGAAGCATGACACTTGGTTCTGGCAAAACTCATGGCGATGTCCATGCATAAAAACGGGCACCTACCATGCATCTTCATGGCCGCAGGGCTTGGTTTGTCCCGTTGATTCTGGGATGATTTGGGGAATGCCAACACTATTTGGCTATGGGTCAATATTAAGCAACCAACTAATGGGGGATTTCCACCAACAATAATAGGGAAGCAATGGTAAATGATGGGAACCAGGGGTACAGGGTTTTGACCCACTGCCATTTATCAACCAATTTGGGAAGCGGACTTTCAGATACACAGAGATCTCATGTGCTGTTTCACACCTACCGCAATTGTTGACAATCACTGCTCTTCTCACTGTTGTCATCAACCATTGTGACTTACAGTAATGAATTATATTTGTCAGTAAGTGCTTGAACTTGTCATGGTTCCATGAGTGGCCACCATTGCTTCCTATCAATGACCACTGTCGACAAGCTAAAAGAATAGCACGTGATGTCAGCCATGATGATCCATGTACGTTTTCAGCAAAAAGATGCGGTAAGATATCTTCAAATAACGAACTGTATCTATTTGCAGTGTTTCCAATCAATTAATTCAACTTGTTCAAAAGTCCAAAGTGACCTCACCAATATTGCTTGCATTTGCAAGTGACCGTTTCACTATATCTAGGTAAATATATAAATAGATAAATAAATATATATATATATATTATAGTTTCAATCCAGTCAATTGCTCCCTTCAAGTTGTGTGACTTTCCTCTCAGGAAGCTCTGGCGCGAATTCTTCAACCAATCGACCTTCATCTACGGCATCGACAAAGACCCGTCATGTCCGACCTTCCCGCGAGATGCCCACATGAAGTCCCTCATACTTGACACCAACATCAAGGAGGAGATCAAGTTGTGCAGACGATGATAGCTGGCCGCTGCGATCATCTACCCTACAGTAAACCGGTTTGGAAGCTAAGAATCGCAGTTTTTTTAGCGGTAAGCCGGTAAACCAGCTGTAAAAGTTGACTTTCCAGGATCAAGTTAGTTTGGCAGAGTGTAAATGGCTGGTTGATTCAAACGTGCTCATTTGCCTAATTTTTCGGGGGCTTGAATTAAGCATAATGGCAAGGACCGTCTAGTCAACCAGCCATTTGGATTGAAGTATTGATAAATGTGCTCCATTTTCGTGGGATGGTTCAAACTGTTGACAACCCACTGGACTGGTTCACCACCAACCATCATACCCATTCCTTGGTGGTGAACCCACTGGCTTGGTGGTTCACTGATTTGGTTGGCGATGGTTCACCACCAAACCACTGGGCAATGGTCCATAACCAAGCATGTCGAGCCAGGACATTGCCACAGCCATAGGGAGCATCCGCTTCGCGGTGATCGTGGATGATGGGTGCCACACCAACAGATGCATTTGGAGATCGTGGAAAGTCTTGTTCCCTGGGCTTCTTATTAGTCAGCCTAGAAAGTCTTGTTCCCTGGGTGCAGTTTCATAGCAAAGCTGGTCGTTTCAGGCGGCGCACGATGTTTTGAAAGAGATAATGGATAATTGGAGTGGAAAGTCTTGTTCCCTTTAGAGACAGCTGACCCGCTTCTAGTTTCAATATACAACTTCTGATTATGCAACTGTTTTTTTTCCGCAACTGCATTTTGTTGTTCATAGACAAGGCTATGGCAGCACCAAAATTTCGTTGGGGCTCAGGTTTCCTCTACTGGAACCTCATGGTGTGTACCTGGTGGAAGACTATCCCAAGTACAAAGTTCCTAGCACCTTGCGGCAATCCTGCGGTTGGTCCGTGGCTGGGGGCTCGATATCATGTTAACCCATTCGAATGAAGCTACATAAACCGTGGGTTTATAGTGGTTATAACCATGGTTTATCAGGGTTCGAAGCATGGTTTATAAGCATATACTTAGAATGTTTTAAAAAACCTGTATATAATTTCAATGGCTTCATGTGGTTCAATTGTAGGGTTATAACCGTTGGTTTTCAAGGGGATGGCTAACAATAATGATGGTGAATTCCATTGTTGATCGGGTACCATTTTAAGAGGAAACCTGTTGGCTCTTGGGGGATGCCCCCTATGAACCAACCAGGGAATACCAAGGGTTTATTCATGCAGGGTTCACATTAATCCTTGTTAGTGATAGGGACTGGAAGTCCAATAGTTCATGGAGTATGGTTGAAGGATAATTTCCTGGCATTTAGATCGGTTTCCTTGCACTGGGTTCTGTATACCAATTGGTTGACTAGTGGGAGGCGATAATGGTGATGGGCTCGTGAATCAGTGAAACCTTATGGGTAGAACTGCTGCTTACATAACCATGGCTATGCCATGTGGTACTTGGCGAAAATGCCAACGGTTGTTGGGAAACCTGGACACAGTAAGGGTTTTGTTGGCCCTGGCAGTGGCCATGCCAATGTACCAGAGAGCGTACAGCAATTCTCACAAGATGGGCGTGGCCCAGAGTGAACCACCATCGGGCAGGGATGACGTGATAAGCTTTGCCATGTACAAACCCTGTGCGATTCACTACTCTTAGGGATGATAGAAGCCAAACATGGCCCAACAAATGCACAGAACGGAATGGACCGCTAGCTGCCAACTGGCATGGTACGCGCAATTCTCTATAGACAATCATCAAGCATGAGTCAACCCTGAACAAAATATGACCTTGAAATGAGCCATCAAGTGGCAAGGACCTGACCTGGAGAAAAGGTAAGCTTTCATTGCCTATAGTGGCGTCCTGCAGTGTCCAATGAGTGTCCAAGAGATCAGTGCCCAACATACATTTTCCCAACGATCTAAGTCGTTTGGCGAACGCCAGGGTGTTCATAAGCAGATACCATTTGGTAATAGACCTCGAGACGACCCCCATCCCCTATGTGGTGAAATGGCCATGCCGACACCGCCGTCTTTTCGTCATTGTGGTTCTGGATGGTTTCCAGGGAAAAGTCAAGACTCAAGACAGCGTCTTGAGCAAGGAGAACATGTGTATGATAGCTAGTAGTGGGAAATCCAGATCAAAATCAACCCATTTTTGATGGTTAACGTCAATCAACAGCTATTAAGCTGGTCAAAGCATGTGAAAGCAGCTATCCATTAGCACTGAAGGGTTATCAATAGTACCGCTTGCTGGTTGGCCTAGCTGAGGTATTCCCAAGTATTACTTGGCCCACAATGGCAGTGACCACGAGATCTACGTCATCGAGGATGCGGCAGTGCCTTGATGGCAGTGCAAGCTGGCGACGCTGGTGGCGGTGGATGGTCAGGGATGTTGGTGCTCGAGGCTGGTGATGGTTCAGGATGGTTTTTCGCATGCCAGTGATGCTTGAGATTGTGGTGAAGCCGGTTGATTGAACTGAATGTGGTTGATTGTGGTTGAACTGATCATGATACTGATTGTGGTTGAAATTGAACAGGATTGAACTGATCAGTGATACCTTTGTGACCCAGTGGGGAATGTGTAGGTCCCCGGTCCCTAGGTGAGCTGGATGATCCTAGCAGTGTGTTCTAAGCAACGGTTATCCAACAAGCTCAACTTCATGGTCAGTAATGCTGCTCAACGACGGTTAAGACAAGGATGATAAATTCAGAAGAGAAAATGTTGATCAAGGGCAGTTCCTCATACTTAATATTGACTGGTTGCGATGCACCAATTTCATCATGATGATGAATGATGTCATGGCACGAGGGATTGGTTGAGATTTTCCCATCAACCATTTCTGAGATGTGATCATGGGTGATCAAGCTTGTCGATAATTAATGGACATCAGCCTTTGCTACTTGATGTTGTATCATCTCCCCATTGATCAATCGTTCGACATGAATCAACGAGTAAAAGCTTGATCAACTAGCCAATCAACCTCTCATTCACTAGCTCATGAGCCAAAAGACCTAAGTGACCAACTAGATGAACACTTTCTCCCAAACTAGCTTGTTCCATCACAGGTTCAGTGAGCTATTCAATCATTAATCCTGACATGAGGAACCAATAAACCATCATTTGAATCATCAAATTGCCAGGATCAACATTTATAATCGTCATTTGTTTATCAATCATCATTCCCAACCATCATCACCAACCATCATCCTTACCATCCTTACCATCACTACCATCAAATCCCCAACCATCACTGCCCCTTATGAACCCCGCCCCCCCCAGCCACCCCCCAAGCCACCAGCCCACCTCCACCCCCCCCCGTTGCGGTGTCCCTAGGCGGACGAGGTGCTGCTGGTCATCGCGTCGCCGGCCTCGTGGGTGCTGCAGCCCAGCATCTTCGATGCCCTGCCGTGGATCCCCGCGTTGGACTGGCGCAACGAGACGCCGCACGTCACCGCGGAAGGCCGTGACCTGACCAGGAAGCGGAAAGGTGTCCGTTTTGGAAGGCGGAAAAAGGTGGGGTTAGTAATGGTTGGCTAGTGGATGGGTAACTATGGCAACTATAGTGATTATGGTGATTTAATAGGTTAACATTAGTGATTATGGTTAACTACTTAGGTGATTATGGTGAGATGATTATGGTTAGGTAAAAGATGGTGAACTGGAGGGTCGGATGGTTGACCAAATTAACTATAGTTAAGCATATATTTGATGATCAATCTATCAATGTGGTGTTAAATCACTCATGTTGATCCAGGATGAAGCTAAACCCCCAGGTTGATTAATGGTGTGGTGATTATGGTTGGATATTAAGGCCATGAAATGGTGACCATGGCAATTGAGCCTGTGGTTAAAAGTGGGACTGATGGTGACCACCTGTGGTGATGATGAAAATTACTGGTATGGTTGGAAAAGTGGTAGCATCGTTTCAAATGAATGGTTAGTCAATTAATAGATGGTTAAAAAGTAAACTTAATAAATGGATAATCAAATAGTTTCCCGCAAAATAGAGGTTAACAATGGATAAGAAAAGTATTACCATATGGTTCATACTATGGTATTTGTTTGAGTATGGCTAATTATAGTGGGGAAATGGTCAGAAATGAATGGTAAAAAATAGTTGACCACTATTGACCATAAGTAATGAGATAAAAATGAACAGTGTGATTAACAGTGGTAGTATAGTTTCAAATGGTGGCTAATAGGTGGTTAACAGTATGGTCGATCATGGTTTAAAGATGGTAATGACCCATGTAATGATTGGTGAACAGAATGAACTTACTAGTTATGGTGAAGTGATGAATGAATGAAAAGGGGAGGGTGAAGCATCAATGGAACCCTCTACCAAGCATATGCTACCAATGGAATGATTGGTTCATTGCCATCCACTAGCAGTAACATTATGCAATGACTGGATTCATTTGATCATACTATCATAGATCTTACCAATGGAATCATTGGTTAAGGCTTCACAGGTGTTCGTAAAATGATTGGTTCAGAGTGGATGGTGATAGAATGAACGGTTCATAGAACGAGGTATGGGTTGATGCTGGGATATGCAACAGGTTGTGAACCAAGAAATCCAACTGGTTCATAGCATTATGCCCAAACCTGTCGAAGCAATGAATTGCTGGCAGCTTCACCAGTTTCACCAGGGCCGGTAGGACAGCGGCAATGGTTCACGATAGGTACCTCCCCGTGCCTGGATCATCAGTTTGATTGAGTCAACCCGTGGGACGACATCCTGTTGGGCCACTGTTGGGCAGGGGAGGTCAGTAAGAGAGCACCACGGCTGGTGTTTGAAGTGACTCATGGGGATTGAACCTGAGGGGTTACCACGGGAACCACTGTGGGTCCGCAAGGGAGTCCCTGCTAACCATCCATCCACTGTCAATGAACCCACCAATTCAGCATCCACTTACAACATCTATATATCATATCATTCATCAGTTTGCCACCGCGTTCAACTAGCCAGTACTTGACCTTTCTCAAAATAGAGTTACCCCACAAATCATCCAATATTAGCCAATTTAACCATTGTCCTGGTCAACCATCCTTTTTGGGGGGTTCCCAATGGCTTGAGAAGCCACCACATAGTTGGTATCCACTTTTTCTGGATGCTTATTGAACCAATGATCCCTATCATTTATCCCAATGATCCCTATTGTTATCCTATCCTATCATCAATGTAGCCCTATTATTATTCATCCTATGATTGTTTATGCTATTGTTATTTATCCTACGATTTTCCTTTTCCCTCAAAATATCCCTAATTTTCTTATGATCCTATCCCTATACACCCCCCATCATTATATATATATATATAGTTATATATATATACCTTATATATACCTTTATCAATTTCAGCCATTGGATTGACCCACAAGGCGACCCTTGCGGTCCCCATTTTCCACGGCGCCAAGGAGAGACGACGCTTCAGCGTCGTAGGGACGCCGCGAAAAAAAGGGCACGTGCCACGTGCCAAGCCATGACATGGCACCCCCAAAACCTATGGTTCCCCATTCAAATGGCTATGGGTCAAGCAGTTAACCCACCAACCAATGGTCAACTAGCTGGTTAATGGCTAATAACAGGGGATAATAGCCAACAATAGTAGTGGATTTACCAACTAGATGGCTATGGATCAATATTAGCCCACCAATTATAGGGAACTATGGCCAACAATAGTGGGTAAAACAATGGTTAGTGATAGGGGAACCAGGAGTCGGGCTTTTGACCGCAAGCCAAATGATAATTTTTTGGTGGATGATTGGTTACCCTATGGCTTGGCACACACCCAAGTATCGGTAGAAGATTAGAGTTGATGGAAGGGTGGTTAGCCATTAGCATTGATGGTTCGCCGCTTAGCCATAATCATTAATGTTCATAGTTGATGGTGAAGTCATCAATTGTAGATGGCCCTTCCTTCCAGTTTAGTTGATTAGTTCATAGTTGACTGGTGGTTTAAAAGAACTTAGCCAACTAATTATGGGCTATATCTAGTTACTGGGCGAGCGATTTGGAGCCACCAGGAGTGTTCCAACTAGAAGGTGGTCGAGTAATGAAGGGTTAGTTGAGGGCTTGAAAATTGATGGTCAACTGATGGTCGGGTGTTCCCAGTGGTTAGTTGATAGTGTATCGTCGTAACACTAAACCGGTTGTTTCCTTGTTGCCCCTGCTTAGGATGGAACCCAGTGGTACGCTTTCAAGGTGGTACAAACTTCGAAGTGATCAGCAGTGCTTGTGTTGAAACAGGGTGGCTGGTTGGTACGAGTAGCAGGTCACAAAGTCTAGCAAGATTGCAGATGGCTTGCCTACGACTTGGTTGTAAGTAGTTAATGTTAGATCCATATACATTGAGCCTCTTATTTGATGGTAAACCACTAGACCTGTAAGGTAAAAACTGGGGGTGGTTTAGTAATATGGATTTATCATTACAACGCATAATGTGTAGTGATGGTTATTCCCAAATCTGTCATGGTCATTGTGATTCTAGATTCGGATTTGCTCTAGCTACCAAATATACTGTAATCAAAGTTCCATCATGATTTTGTTTTGATCAATGATGGGTAAACATCGGCTGCGAACAATTGCTTGTGATGCTCTACGGCAAGTGGTCAGCATCAAGTGGGTTAACTAAGCCTAGTTCGCGATGCTTATTGGGCACATACCTAACTGGAGCTGCAAAGGCCAGGATTTAGGTGCCCCATGCCCCCCACATGGCAAGGGAGCTTATGAAAGCAATATGCCGCCATAGTGACATATATGATCGCATAGCACAATGCCGGCTGGTGGGGTTTTAAAGATGCGATCCGTTTTCACATTATTTGGGACGGTTGGTCGATTGACCTTCATTTTTTCTCAGAGGGATTGAAGTTAGTTGAAGTCACGAAGTAGAATATACAATTGTTTACCCGTATGTTCTATTGACTAGTGATCCAAACCTTGGAACAAGCACATGTACAAACTACATATGTTTGTGATTGACCTTGTTGGCTCGCACCACGGTGGTTATGAGCTACCCCCGGTTGCTTGGGAGCCATGCGGCCATGGCTCCGTCACATGGTGAGGTCCCCATGGTGGCCATGCGCGACACCCGTGCGTTGAACGTGGCCCTGCGCACGCTGCGCACCTCCAAGTCCTGGCAACGCGCCGTGCATCTGCTGCACAGCGCGGTGGAGCTGCGAACGCGGACGAGTCAAGTGAGCTACAACACCGTGATGAGTTGCTTCGCTTCGGTTTTGGTTTTGGTTTTGGTTTTGGGTGGTTTCATTGATGGATTTTATTTTCGTTTTCCCACCTGTTTTTTGTTTGAATCATTTTTCACAAGTTTAACCATCTATCATCACAGAACCAACCACCCCTGGTTGGTTGTTTCATTGGCATGTTCTACTGTTCCCCTTTTTTATGAGGGTTAATGACAGGGGATAACACCTCCAACAATTATGAAACAACTACTGGTGGGTTTGATTGAATTTTTTTGTTTTCCCACATGTAATGTTTAACAAATGATTGGTTGAGTTGCGCATTTGTTTCATGACGGGGTGCTTCAACCACCAAGCAGGTTGCCTTCAATGGCAGCTGGCCACGCATTTTTTGCAAGAACTTCAGGATGTTGCAATGTCTCCTAGCACCATCAGCTACAATACACTGACCCGAGCATTGCCATGGCGGATGTGTTGCAAGTTACTTTCAGAGATGACAGTGAGAATGGTTCGACAGGATGTGAAGACTTGGAGTTTTGGAAGCGGAAATTGGAATTTCCAACTCAGGAGAGTCTCCGAGATGAAAAGGGATGACATCAAGCTGGACGTCATCAGTTATGGTATTGCAATGCGTGGATGTGCTGACGCGCGAGCATGGCATGTTGGGAGCAGTGTTCTTGAAGCCATGCCTGGTTGTCAGATACAGCCAAATGGAATTATTTACGGTACCTAAACTTGTGGCATTAATTTTTTTCATGGTGTGAGTTTGTTTCCATGTTTTCGTTCTTTGGATGTATGGGTTGGTGGTTGGTACTCGTAGCCAAGGGGATCAGCCAGCAAGGTACTTTTCTCAACATGGTGGGCAAATCTACGATGTGGCAGGTCTCCTTGCAGGGTTTGGATCGCATGGCACTCTCTGGCTTGGATTGGAACAAGTTATGTTTCCATGTCACTGCTCGGGCTTGTCTTGCAACTCGATGGCTGCAGGCTCTAGGTGTTTTGGGGAGCGTGCATGATGTCATGGATGGGGTAGGTTATGGCACCATGATTGAAGCAACTCGATTCAGTGGCGACACATGGCAGGCCTCAGTTTCCTGCCTCCAAAGTTCTTTTTTGGCATCTCTCGAAGTGGATGTTCACATGCTGAGTGTGTCAACCAGTGCTTGTGAGAAAGAAAGCCAATGGCTGAGTGCAACACAACTTTTGCGATCTGCAGATGTTCTCATGATCCAGTCGGATGAAGTGATTCGCAATGCTATCCTGAGTGGGTACGCCAAAAGTTCTTGGAGATTTGCACTCGAAGCAGCAGTGTTGATGGAACAGCTTGCAATGAAAGTAGACATTTTTGGGTTCAGTGCCTTGATTGGTGCGAGCAAAATGGATTGGTACAGATCCATGTTCTTTTTGCAGAGGTCAGGGCACGAGTCGCAAGTGTCAGAGGTGTGTCACAACACTTTCATCAACGCGTGCGAAATGAGCGGCTACGCTGCGGTGCATGGCTGGCAGCTTGCAACTTCTTTGTTGCACTCCCTGCTGGCGTGTTGGATGGTCCCAGACCTCATCAGCTGCAATTCTGCCATCAGTGTTTGTGCTGAGTCGCAAGAATGGCAAGTAGCTATGCAACAGTTTCAGTGCATGACTGACTGGCGGATACCGCAAGATGAATTATCTTTCAATTCCTTGGCCAAGTCATTGGAAGATTCCGGACAGTGGGAGTTGGCACTGGCTTTGTTGGCTTTGATGCTGAGCACAACATACCAGCTCACGCCAGATGAATACAGCTACAGCGCAGCCATCAATGCATGCAAGAGCGCTGTCAAGTTGAGACACAAGTCCAAAAGTTGCTGCGACCCTTTGTAGTTGATTTTACCCTATACGTTGGTATTCCAGTTCATGCAAGTATATAATACTTGCACCATTTGGATCCATATAACAATTGTATTATATGCATGTATGTGATATGATTTGTTTCATCATAATGATGGCATTTTGCAGAACATTGCGTTTACCGACATAAGCACATACTTGCATAAGCATTTGCAGCATGTGGGACGGCGTTTGTGTTGCTGTCCATCAGTGATATAGACGACCGGTTCACCATCATCTACTTGCCGAAAGTAACGGCATGGCAAGGCCAGCCATAGGCATGTCCTGGGTTCAGATAACTGGCCAAGTTCACAGTGATTTCCAGCATTAATGATCCTAAGGGGCCGGCCATGCAACAAGCCTCAGCTTTCTGAAATTCTCAGCAAAGAACATCCAACAATGCATCCACATTTGCGATGTCAAGCGCCTTGCTGTACTGCCGGGTTGTGATGAACACGAGGATTCTTAATATGTTTTGCATGTGTGTCACATTGTGGGTTACACTCCGGGATTCACAAACACATGTCGCATTAGTGTAACACATCCTTCAAGAACCTCGTGGGCTTTTTGTAATGGCAGAAAAGGCTGCCTCAGTGGTTTTCCCAAAACCAAGAGAGTACCAGTTTCTACCACTGAAAGATTCTGAGTGTAAGCAACGTAGCTTCCGACAACTTCTCACCCATTTTACATAATCTAATTAGTTTGAGCCTACAATTGTACAATCTCCATATATCCACGACTGCCTGCATGTTTTGTTGCAGGTTCTGTGGTAGGGCCGATCCTTTGAGATGCCCCGGTAAAAAAAAGAGATTTGAACCCCTTATGGATCATTTGCACCATGGTTACATGCGTAGTTACACTTCGCTTTCTTTCGCCTGGTAACAACCCAACAAAGGTTGCTTCGAACGATTCCGAAAGTGTAATTGTCAATAGTGACACCATCGATTTTGGCGGTATGTCCTTGCACATGCTACCAGTTCTGCCAAGGGCTGATGATCATATTCATCATCATCAATGATCATAGTCCCTCCTCCAACCAGTGCACGTAGTGATGATTATATTCTATTAAGCCCTATTGATTCTCAATGTTGATAATAGTCATTTACTGTTTGGGTTCTGAATTATAAAAGTACATAAAAGTGTTCAGGTGCCGTACAGTTGTTACTCACTTTGTTTAAGGGCACACACAGGCTATTTGCCTTGGCTCAACATAGCTGAAGCTGAACAAACTTCAGAAACCGCGACGCATGGACATCTAAGTCAGAGAAGAAACACGGAAAGCAAAGGCGTTAACCATACGAACGCCTAATTTGTGAGGACTCAAATTTGGCGATGGTCAGTAGTACTTCTGTGTGCAGGACTGATTTGACCACATGTTCACCGTGTCGACCCAAAATGAATTATTTGGGAAAGTGTTAATGTGCTCCAACTTCTGGGATGATCTTTGCCCTTTGCCACGAAAATTGTATCCTAAAACAAGGCAACCATGGCTCGAGTGAACCATCCGACAATCATCCCTTCTTTGTTCACCATAATTTGCTATTGTTCACCATGATAAATCCATGTTAAATCTGATGCTGCATGATCCCACCACGGCTGACCGACCTTAGCGCCCAGTACTTGGAGGACCAAGCCATCGATGCGGCAACGCAGCGCGCCATGGCATCCCACTGGTCGCGCACGCAGCTAAGAGCTCCGGCTCCAAGGAGAGCGAGATTGCGCTGCGCGGATGGGGAAATCCGATGTCAGGAGGGAACAGTTACGGGATGATCAGTATTCATGGTCTCATGGTACATTCATAGGGTCTACTAATGTCTACTAATTTACAATGGTCTACAATGACAAGGGATGATCAGTATTCATGGTTGGATGATAGTAAATATATTAATTAATGGTATATCACTATTAAATAGTATATCATCCAGTTATATTGCAGTATTTAAATTAATCATGGTATATTCATGGTTGGATGATCTCCTATTAAATTCATGGTTGATCAGGTAAATGATGGATGTAATTCATCCGATGGATGATCAGTATTCATGGTCTCCTAGTAAATTAATCATGGTATATTCATGGTTGGATGATCAATCATGGTCTACTAGTGTCTACTATTAGAAATCAGTAGGGTCTACTAATGTCTACTAGTTTACAATGGTCTACAATGACAAGGGATGATCAATCATGGTCTACTAATTGTCTACTATTAAATTGTGAAAGATGGCAATGAATTCTGACCAGATGGGAGGGATCCTGTCGTAAATCAGTATTCATGGTCTCCTGCTGGAATACCGTATCATTCATGGTTTGCCCTATTTGCTGGATGTAATTTTAGTCAAGCAGGAATGAGGGGAGGACACAAATGATGACCGAATGATTTAATATTAAGCCGTAAGATGCTGCAAGCGATAGTGGGGTGTTGGCACTGAATATCATTTAATTATACAACATATCTCAGTAGAAATATTTAGATTGTATACTCAATACTCAATGTGGGGCCACCCAACAGTTGAAAATAACGATAAACATTAATTAGTAGCAGGGAAGCGTCGCCGATGGTCCATGTGGAGGGCGCAGTCAAAATCAATTAGTAGCAGTAATATGGATAGTAATAACAAGTTGGCGAAGACATGATGAAGCAGGAAGGATGATGATGATCCCCAATATCTAGTCTACTTAATGATGCTTACAAAAGTGATTGTCCCCATTGGCTGGTTAATGACCATTACTGAGCAGTTGCATCAACCATCATACAGCGTATTTCAATCTTTACCAACCAACCATTACCCCACGACAAGGAAATTGGTGCTGACGATTCGCTATTGACGGTGACATATGCCCTAAACAATCAATTATTGATGCATCATGTGCAAAGAGTGAATGGCAAATATATCTCACAGCTCATCATTAATGTTTCTCTTAGTTGCCCTATACTTGTACATATTGGCAGGAGGGGTTCCATTGCAAGTGATACGGACGGAAAAAATGGGATATGCATAACTCCAGTGACCAGCTGCCACGGTTGCCTTCAGATTGGGGGTTGAATCATCCCACTTTGGAAGCACCACCACATGGGTGTTTCTCAAAATAGGGGTACCCTCAAATCATCCATTTATAGTCATTTCTACCAATAAACCAGCCATTTTTGGGGGTCCCCTATTTTAAGAAACCACCACATAGCCAGTTTTGTCGCTATCGTGCTGAGTGCTGGTTGTTGAGTCGTCCCATCAAATTCCCATAGGCCGCAGCTAGCCTGGGCGCATCATTCCTGAAGCCAAGAATGGAATCTTGCCTGAAGGACTCCTATTTCATGGCTACATTCTGGTTCCCCAAAATATCACGTCAACAGCTACATCATACAACGCATTTGTTCTTATTCATGTTCTCTTTATATTTTTCGGCGCGATGTATTCGGTCATGGCAGAGCTTAGACCGTGCCTTTGAGTTGCCATCCGTTACCGGGGATACACAGCCGACCTCAGTACCGGCTTCGAGTCGTTACAGGAGGGCCCTGCCCCTGTGAAAAGCCAGCAGTTGCACAGTCCACATGGTTAAAGACGTGCAATACCATTGAGTGCAAAAACAAACTGAAGCAGTCGCAAATAAAAGCAATGAGTGATGCAACATCTGCAACCCCCCGGCATACGCAGGGTACATGCTGGCACTATTGAATTTCTTGGTATTGATTCATTAAGACTGTCAAAATCAGAAGGGCTGAAACGGCCCCGTTACCTTGTGGGTGCTGTTGTTGATGATGAGAGCGGCAGGCTGACTGCTGTTGTGCTGCTGTTGCAAGTTGTTTCTGCGGTCATTGAACTGGGCAGTTCCGGACTTTTGATCGCAGTAATGACAATTTTTTCAGGTGTAATCGACCAGGTGCAAACTCAGTAAAATTTTCTCATATTCTTTATACCCGTATTATTAGAATTATTACTACTATTCTATGGACCGGGATTTTGCTCGCGATCGAGACTGCCAGGAATGACGATTAAAATAGTCACGACAGATCCCAAAAACCCGCAATGTCAAGGCGCTGTTTGCTGCAGCACATGGTGAACGAAAGCGATGCCTGCGAGCGCTTCAACTGCAATGTGAACCTCGGCCCGTTTACGCGTTGCTCATGCGTTGCCTGAAACTAGCATGCGTCCGTGGTATGCTTGTGGGTCAATTGGTTTTTCTCCAGACAGTTCAGGGCGTTCTTGCAAGCTTGCGGGGCCGAAGCGTGGCAACGCCACATGCTGCCTTTTTCAGATTTGCGGGGCATTTGTAGGTTACCCGGGTGCAATTGGGCGATGGATAGTTTCATGTCCGTTCGGGGCCTGATTGCTGCCAAAGGAAAAGTTCTTTGGGAGGTCAATATCATGCGTAGTGGTTTAAATTCGGGCATTGCAATCCTTTCATTTCCAGCCCCGTTGGGCCGAGTTATCGTGTTGCAGCATGCTTCCGGCAACGTTCAAGCGACTATGCACCATGGCGGCAACCGCCGGCACGCCAATTCAATAATTTTTCGAACACATGTGACTTGAACTGAACGTTGGGATGTGCGCCGGCAACTGTTTTCGGATCTTGTATCTGGCTTCAGCGGTCGGCCGGAAGTTTTTTCTCACAATCAATTCACATGGTGGTCCTTGGGTAGCAGGTTTCCAAATAGAAACCGGCAATTGTTTATTCACCGTTAGCCCTTATCACGCAGTGGCACATGGTTTGGAGCGTTTTGTCTTGGTGCCATCAAGGTGGTGCCCTTGATGGATTTTTAGTTATCATGTGCTTGGGTAGTGGTTTCAATCATGTTTATTTTCAACCATACTTGGGGATGATGATCCACTTGACTTGTTCAGATTCAATTTGATGGAGAGGGCAACAAGTCCCACCAACTGGAAAAACATTGATCACTATCATCCATCAATTTCTTCACCACTACAGATAGTTTTACCCTAGAAGTGGGTTAAATTTCACGAGCTAAAATTTACATCATGACCTAGACCCTTCCAATGACTTTACCAGGGTCTTAAACCTCCCTTTTTAAGGTAGTTTTCACCGACCACAACTGGCAGTTGCCCTAGTTCTAAGCTGGCTATCGCCAGGGAGCACCACCGACCACTGACACCATGACCATCAACCGACCCCGCAGCTCAGCCCACAGCGGCAGCTGAAGGCACTGGGCGCCCGCCAGGGCGTAGGGGCAGGAGAAGGGGGGTAGACACCGATAGGTTGGAGTGAACACATGGGGTTTTCAGCAAGTTGAAGAATGTAGTGGTTAACGATGGTTGATTTGTGTTTAATGTGTATTTAACCATGCATGATGTTTAATGTTTGAATATTGATTCTAAATCCATGGTCAATGATGGTGAATGAATCGTTTTTGATGATTAACTCATGGTCACTTTTGGTGGCTAATGATATCAATGATCATTATTTGACGATCGGTAGTAGTGTGGTAAATTGGATCGTTACCCATGATCCAAGAAAACTGATGGATGAACATCCCAACAGTGTGATTTTTCTGGTCATTCAGATCTTTGGTTTCCTCTCTCAGTGGATTTTTGTTTCGAGTAATCAACCCCCAGGCGAAGGGCAAGTTGGATACCTGAATCCATGTTTGCTCTGATTTGAGCATTGTCAAGTTGAAGCCGTTTGATGGGTTTTTTGTGTTTGTGTAGCCATAGTGATTCATCTTTGGCAAACTGACTCATATTGTAGTGTTTTCGTTTGAATTTTTAACCAAAATGATGTTATAGTGTTTCAGAAACAACCTAAAATCTGAAAATTTTTGGTTGAGTATTGGCGTCGCCAAGCTTAAGCAACAACCATGAACACATGGTCATTACTAATCGATGATTAGTGACCTACTTGTTTCATGGTGGTGTTCAAAAAAACCCATGAGTTGGAGAGCGCACGCTGGTTTTTGACAGCAGTGATGTGTGTCCGAACGGAACTTGCAGAGTCTCGAGGACAGCCCGTACACAGCAGTCACAATTTTGATGTGAACAGGAAAGCTTTCCAACATATATGTGTTTCCCATCAAGCCAGGCCCTGGTGAACCATTTACTTTCCATCATCAAGGCTTTTTAAGGTTGTCCAACACCGGTGGTTTTACTTTTGTTAATGACATTGGCTGGTTCGTACACTGGACAAACAAGGCTACCACGCTAGTTTTAAGCTGGTTGAGGTTTGAGATGGTTAGTCTACTTATTCTTTGATTAAAGGAAGTGTCAGGCAGGTTACCAGGTCTACTGAGAAGGTTGGCAAGGCGAAAAGCTTTGCACACACTGCTCGTGGTCTGCTCTGGGCTCAAACAGCTGATAGTTGTTTTGTAGTTGCCGGCTGACATGGCTCGGAAATCAACCACGGACTCAATTGAAACAGCCACCAGCACCGGCCTCACCATCGTTTAGCCCCAGTGATTCACCACCAACCAACCGTTCCTCAATCATTACATGACCATCAATGAACCATGCATCAGCGATCAGTTATAGCCATTAAGCACGGTGCATTCCATGAGATAACCACCAAGCATCAACCACCATGAGCCAACCCTTAGCCACCTCACCATTCACCACTCCTATCATAGTGCCAGGCCCACCCTGCTTCGCAGCTCGCTTTCTTCGGGCGCCCCGAAAAACCTTTGCGCGGCGCGGCCGCCGCCATGGAGTACCGCCATGGGGGTTCAAGGCGGCACCGCCAGCGTGATGGTCTTCGAAGGAATCCCGTGGTGGCTGGATTTATGACAATGGCAAGTCTATGCATATTAATAAACTACACCCAGTTTACGTCAAGTAGCTGGAGATTTATCCTAAATACGGCTGGTTTGTTGATAGGGATCAGATAACCATGAATCAACCATCAACTAACCACCCTTCACCATGAAAAATTAGTGTAACCATCAATGGCTTCATCACTTCTCAACCATAATCCGATCATCCGGACGGGTTTTCCACGTTGCTCCGCTGATCATTCGCTGTGAGGCCTTTGGGATTTAGCCTCCCCTGCGGGGCAGCGCGTAAACCTCACGGCCCTGGAGAACAAAGTGGTGGCCGTGGATGCGGCTGGGCACATTGCCGGGTTGTTGCCCATGGGGATCATCACACAAGTGGCTTAAGCAACCAGTGGTTGGCCATGATTTTCTATGGTTAACTGGGGTTAATAGTTTACCATGGGGGATTACTAACAATGAGAGACTCGCTATTAGCAAATGGATGGACATGGTAGAAGCTATGCTAAGCTAGGCTCAAACGGATTTTGCATTTTTGAGATGGATATGATATGCCATTTGCGTTCACTTGCGGCGATCCAGCTTCACACATTATACTGGAGTGGCTTATCATTGCTCATAGCTTTGCTCCAAGTCAAAAAAATCTGAGGGCAGCACTCTGGGATAGGCTAGCCAATTAAACGACGTCATCGTTCGGTAACAGGTTCAATTCTTTGCTGATCACAGGCTCAGCAGCTGCAGTACCTGGTGATCAGCACAAGCAGCTGATGAGAATTGCCATTCGTAACAGCTGGATGCTACTTGGTGGTCACCACGTATCATCAGTCCACAACTGGTTGCAGCCGGGTCCCAACTACTAGTAGCTACAGACCCGCAGAGGACCCGAGAAACACCGCCCACAGCGCTGACTTACATCGGGGACCAGCTTAATACTAGATACCACGTGATCTTCCACAACTGGCAACATCTTTGTGGGTCGGAAGCTGCTTGGTGGAGGCCGATCACAAAGCACCAAGAACCTGCTTTGATGGCTTCACGATAATAAACATTTGGCACTTGGAAGTGAAGACTTTACTTGAGGGGGTTGCAACAAACTAGATATCAATACATTTCATGACGTTTTCATATTATCTTTTGTTGTTGCTGAATGTTCATGCCGTCATATTAAGGGCTGTGTTTGCCATGATTTGTTGTTTCGTATCCCCGTGCGTGATCTTGCTTGGGACAAATGCAGTGCTTCACATAAAGAAAAAGCATTGGATGGTAGAAATTCCCACTTATATGTGTTGATCTATTTCCCTAGCAGTCAAATAGAAGTAAATGATAAACACCGAAGATAGATTCTATGCAGCTCACTCCAGGAATTTCTTGAGACCAGCACATCATCAATCATCATCACAGATCACCTTGACATTGGCACTGGAAGTACGCAGTTGCCTTCCTTTAGATATACCAACCCAACTAAAAATGTAGTTGGTAGGTTTACAGTATTACACATGTTGTTTTCTTCAAAATTTGGGAGGGCTGATTGATTGACAAGCATATTTGTTAGCGTGCTTCAACCACTAACCAGCCCACCCCAGCGCTGGGTCCAAGGCCAGCATTTGGATGTACCACTTCTTGTGCCTCGCAGCAATGGGTCGCTGTTCGGCCTTTCACCCAGGCAGCTGACCAGCCACCGGCGTGAAGGTTGGCGTGTTTTTGGTGCATGTTGGTGCAAGGTGGGCCCCTAACCAGCCACAAGTTGGCTTATAACTAGGGTAACTAGCAGTTGTGGTATGTGTAAACTGGTAGCGAACCCCAACCAGAAATCAAAGCTGAATGCGTGGACTGACCCTGTCAGTGAAAGTTCGATGAACCAGATGAAGTGGTGACCCAGTCACCGAGATACACACACAATTCCGACCCTGCAGAATCACGCCAGTGCCTCACTGGTTTTATCCGCACAGCGCCATGGGTCGTCCAACGACCAAAGAGTCCTCAACCCTCCCACCTCTGGCTTGAGAGGTAGATTCGGCAAAAGCTGAGTGGATAGTGAGGCCAATCACATCAAGGCATGGTGACAGATCACAAATCACACACCCTGAAAACTCTGTTGATGTGATTCCGGAGTACGTTCCTGATACCAAGAAATCGCTTGTTTCCGATGGGCATTAGTTTGCAAACTGGATTGTTCGTCAAACAATTGAAATGTGCCCTGTTCCAACACGGCTCGCAGCAATGATGAATCCATGGCCTTTGTGAGGATATCTGCTAGTTGCAAAGATGTGGGTATCCAACGGAAATGGCAATGTTCTTGGCAACGTTCCTTGATCAATAACACTTCCAGAGTCGTTCGGTATTCCTCACATGAGGGCATCGCTCGACGAGATACAAGGTCATAGAGAGATTTGCAGTCTGTTACTACTACTGCACGATGCAATTGCTGAAATGCCTTGACAGGATCTCACCATGCAAAATCAGGTACCATGACAGTACCCCAAAGCAATCTGAGCCAGCCCAATTTATCCACGCTACGAGACATGGAAAATGCCTCGGCCGACAGTGTAGACCTTACCACACGGGCTATCTTCTTGGAGGACCATGACAAAGGACTTAAAGGTGCTTGTTTGTTACGATCCAATTCAGGAGTGGTCGCAAAAATAAGAGTTCCTTGAAAGGAGGATAACTGTTTAGGACTTTCAAAAGATGCATCTCCAAAAGCTACATGTGATACCAGTTCTCTCGGAATATGTCGGAAAAATATGGACGCATCTGACGTCTGTTGGGCTTCTCGCAAAACCTTGTTAGCCATCAGTAAAGTGTTCACCGTCGGCTTGGAAAGTTGAACTTGGATTTCACCCAATTTGGCCGCCATGTCCGGTCGCGTGTGTGAAGTCGCATATTGAAGACTACCTATTAAGCCACGCAAGCTGGACAGTTCGCATTCATCAACAGGTGATTCAGGCTGATTGCGTCTGCGTTTTCCAACTTCAATTGCAGGTATTGCTCTGATGTAATCTGATTGAGATGCTTTGATGCTAAAGTCAGGCAGTTGTTCCAGTTGTATACCAGTAAAGGTGAACCGTCGCTGCTTAAAGGAACCAAATGGTAGCTGTTTCTGCAATAACTCCAATTTGGAATGAAACACTGCATCACCTCCACAAACACCATCGTCCACATGCATGCCCAATATGCCATGTAGAATACGACTGCTGCCAGTACCACTCTCTAGGAGATGAATACAAGGTTCCAGTGGGTGAGGTCGAAAACCCAACTGGGATAACTGACTATTCAATTCCTTGAAAAATAGCAGTGGTGCGTCAACTCTGCCGTAAGCGTTACCGATTAGGGAGCAAACCTGATCATTTGGTAATTGCAGTTTTCGGCGAAGCTCAATGGGCGGTTCCATAGCCAGTGGATTATTGGCATCTGCCTTACCACGAAGGAAAGCTGTTTTAATGTCAAAAGATGATAGGATCCAAGACATGGATGAAATCACCTGTAACACTGTATGCCTACCTTCACGTGTGAGTGTTGGTGCATCTCTACTCACAGAGGTTAGCTGTGGGTCTTGGAAGCCCAAAACCACAAGCCGGGCTTTGGCTTTGCGTGATATGATCTCATTGTCCTCATTACTTACTGGTTTCCAGGTGAGCACCCAGCGTGATTTCAAGATTTGTTCTGGATTGAGCTGTTTCCGAAGGATTGCTCTCAAAGCTCCAGTTTGGAGCCAACAGTTGAGTTCACTGTCCTTCGCCTTCTCGAAAAGAAGCTTGTCGCTGGCTGATAGATCTTTGATCCTCACCTCGGCTCGGGAACGTTTACTCGCTGATGCCACTTGTGCCAATTCCTCAGGATGATCCGACTGTATCCATTGGAGTAAGTCAGATTTGGAAAGAGGAACTTCCAGTGCGTAGCATTCTTCCTGACTGATCTCCAAAGGTTTATCTAGCAGAGGCAAATCATCTTCCGCCAAACAAATCTGTGACTCCAAACCATGATGAAAAACATTCCATTCATGAAGATCAGGTCGATCTATGGCATCAAAAGTGTCGCATGACAGGATCACTTCAGAGGTTGTATGTTGAGCTACTAGATCATCCTCAAGGTCAGTCGGTACGGGAGGCAGCGAGGAGTCTTCGAGGTGGTCCTCATGACTCGGATCAATTTCTAAGTCAGTCTGGCACTCTTGGGTCATAGGAGTACCGGGAACTTGCTCACTCTCTGGCTGTGCAGACTGGGAAGGAGGTCCTGACACAGGATCTTCTGCTATGGATGGAAGGGGATATTCAGATCCTACGTCACTTTCATTTCCTGGTGGTGGATCTACGATCTGACTGGGATTCTCTTGGGGAACCAAATCAGTGAAAGGTTCAGGCAATCTGGAATCTCCATGTGTCGTAGAATTCCATTCCTGAAGGGATGCCGGATGCAGGCATTCGGGCGCACAACGGAGCAGCTGATCTCCATGGGAGACCCAAATGATCGTGGATCCTTCCTGGCACACTACCCTAGCAGGACCATGCCATCTACCAGATTCTAGTCTACTCAGGGAATTCTTCTTCTTCCAGTACATCACGACTTGTCCAACATGGAATGGTCCTCTGTAAGGATAGGATTTGCGAAGCATAGCTCTACGGAGTGCCTGGTCATTGTCAGCTAACAAAAATGACTTCCTAGCTCGGGCCCTGATGTCTAATTTCTGACGAAACTGATCACTTTCCAAACCATCACCGATTGCAAGACAGTGTGCAGGACCGTTCTCATCTGAGGAGAGCGATGCAGGTAATGTTGTCGACTTTCCTAACACTATCTGCTCTGGAGAAAATCCTTGATGTCTCATCAATGAGTTCTTAGCTTGGAAACAGGCTCGAAGAACTTCATCAAACTCCTGGACTGTCTGAATGGTCGACTCCTGATCGTATCGATGGAGCATAGTCTCTAGGATCTTACCATGTCGCTCAATTCTTCCTTTCTGCCATGCTTCAGTTGAAAACTTCGTTTCAATGTTGGATTCCTGAAGGAACGTCAACCATTCCTGAGATCTGAACTCGCCGGCTGGATCGGAATAGACAAATCGTGGTGTTCCAGCCCAGCTGAACCATTGGTCTTTCCAGATGGGAACTACATGTTCAAGATGTCTGTTCTCTATTCGCTTTCCCAAATGAAAAAGGGATGATTCATCAATCACATGAAAAACTTGGGTCTGGAAGCCAGCTTTGCCTGTCCAATAAAAGCCGTCGATACCCAAGACATCGTTAAATTCCTTGGGATCGTGAAGCTTGGCTGGTCGCTGATGCTTCACTTGGCTGGTCTCAACACATGTATCACAGATGAATTCCGCTGCGGCATCGATGATTCTCTGTGGAGAACCCAGTGCACGAAGGTGCTGAGCCAATCTGACTGGATCAGGATGACCTAAATTTTTATGTAACTTCACTATGTCATGTTTCTCTTCATCACAGAGATTACGAAATCTAGGTCCATGTAGTGCAATAGGAGGAGGTGCCCATCCTTCGCAAACATCATTGGTGGTTCTCTGATGCACTGCCTTTGGAAGATTCTGGTTGCCTTTGGCTCGCACTGCGGAAATCTGTGGTGACTGCTTCGCATCATCATCAAAGGTTTTCTCAGGATCTGCAACTGGACCAGATTCAGGTTCAACGGCTGTGCCAAACATGGTGAGAGTCAGCTTCCCTGGAACAAACTTTCGGACTCTCTGTGAACGTGTCATGTTATGCCAATTCTCAATCGGTGTCATATGCACAGTGTTATCCGTTCGATGAATGCTTACAGTCATGCGAGAAGGACGGTCATGAGATGAAGGAGCATGCAATGGAACTTGTAAGCGGTCAGTGCCTCGACAAACAAACATATCAGTGACACAAAATTCAACCGGTGTTTCCATGTTGGCTTGCAACCATGCTTCTGAATCTGTTGGAACACGGGAGTTTCCCACACGACCAGCAAATTGTGCCATGAGACGCATGATACGAATCCAGGGTTCGGACTCTGGGCTGCTATCCTTCGGAGGATTCGTCTCTGGCTCTGTGGCTGGTGCATGGACATTCTCTGGATCAGTCGACTCTTTCTGAATTTTCCGTCGTTTGCCTGCATCAGGTTCCAAGCGGGCTCGTTTTGCTGGAGGTTCCTCTTCATGACCATAAGCTAATTCATCTTGACTAACATGTTGATGAATATCGGAACACAGGCAACGGGCAACCAAGTGTGCAAAACCTCTACAATAGATAGCACAGAATTCAGAGATCCGTCGACTCTTTCCTTGAATGTTGGCACTTCCCTCGATCCGTTGATGATCATGTCCATCATCACAGAGCTGCTGGCGGAGCTTGTGAAAAAGTTGTCGAGATGTTGTGAGAATCTTACTGCGTTTTCGAAGGAATCGGTTTGTTTGAGGAATTCTAAGTCCAAAACGACACATGTCACATACTGCTATGGCTGCAATCTTGGTCGATCTTTGCAGTTCCTCAAGTTGAAACATCTGAGAACCTGATGGCTGTTCTAAATGGCAATGACGTCCTAGTCTGTGTTGGTACTGAAAAAGCTGATCACATAATCGCACATGTTTCTTTTCATGTTCCCGGGTTTCATCAATTGCATCATGTAGTTGGATACTCTTCTGTCGATTGAGATGACTCCAACCTCCCCATGGTCCGCATTCGGGAGCTAGCCACAAGTGTTCAGGCTGCAGGGCTTCAATGGTGTTCCACAACTTACATCGACCACTGAAAGTGCTCAAGTCACCATCTTCTTTAGTGAATCTGTAGCTGGTGCATCCTAAACGATTGGCTGCTTCCGTGAGTGGACTGTGTTTCGAAGCATATACTTCGAGCAGAACGGTCCGTGAGCTCTTCTGATTGGACTGACATTGCGACATCAATGCTGAATCTGCCTTTGACAAAGCTTCAGACAAAATGGCTTCACAGTTCAATTCCGGTTTCCAAGTACAAGGTTTCTGAATTTGATGTCTCAATGTCTGAACTTCGCGATGAAATTCTTGATCTATGACGCCCTGCTCAGAAACATCTGACCATAACGAACGAAATCTTGGTGTTCTGGAGGAAGTGACGAAAACCTGGTGAGGCTCCATTGGTAGTAGCCCGGGTCGATGGTCATCACATCCAGAAAGGTCTTTCCCTTGTGCTTGCGTCCCCAGGTGATGACCTGGGATCCCCATTCCTGCATGGTCAGGTTCCTTGGAAGGGGAAGTGTCAGCATGGGTGGTACTCCTTGATGAGGAGGATGCGCCGGCTCGAAATTTGGGACCTCTGCTTCGATCTCGGCCATGAGAGCCATTTCGGCCGCAGCTCCGGCGACCAACCTCCACTCGCTTCCCGAAGAGTTTCCTGGCGAAGCAAGTGCCGGTGCGTTGGCTGATGGCTGCACTGGACGAGTCATAGCGGGACTCGATGTCACGTTGGGACCACGGCTGGCAACCACGGTTGGCTTTGGTGCTGTTGGAGTCCTGACTGGTGTCAAGGCCAGGGACTGTGGAGGATTCACATGGCCGAGTGCTTGTTGGCTCATCAGGCTTTCGAGCATCTGCCTCTGGACTTGCAGTTCCTGCATCATGGCATTCATCTGATTGTTCTCTCCAACACTGGGTTCGCAGGCCACTTCCGACAGAGTCTCTTGTCTCTCCAGTTGACTCACTAACATCTGAAGTAGCATGGCGAGCAGTTGGATCACGGAGTCGGCAATGGTCTTGAGGGCATTGACCATGGTGGGCATGTTTGGCAACACTGGAGAGGGAATCTCTGGCACAAACGGACCCACAGCTTGAGCGGAAGGCTTTCACTGGCTTCAGCATGGTTGAACGGGTTCCCCAGGAGTGCTTTCCGATTGCACTCACGCCCGAGTCTGGACTTGCTGAATTCCCTATCTTTTCCCCAATAGGAACAGTGGAAGCCAAATTGTAAACAACATTAACTGGCATGTTCATTGACATGGATGGAACATAACAAATATCCAAAAGGTTCAACAAATACAAACCGGTAGGACTGATGGTCAGCGGCAAAGGCTCGTCACTCACTCGGTGAAGCACACATGTATCATGTTGTGAGTCCAGAGTTCCATGGAGCATCTTGAAAGCTTTCTTGGAAAACAAAAAAGGGGTATGACCCGGCACAACCTCGATTGTTAGCCAAAACTTCTTGTTGTTCACATGTCTCAGTGGAATCTGCATGGCATACTCACTAGTCAAGGATTGATTGTTGCCAAAGCGAAACTTGACTTGACTAGGTTGTTTTCTACGTAGATCCTGCAACTCACGAGGCAACGCATGCATAAGCCTCTGCAATGTTTTGTCACCGATGATGCATCTGCTAGCTCCGGTGTCCAAAATAGCATGAGTGACGAAGCGCTCATCACAGGCATGCACACACTCGATGCTTTCACGGGGCGTCACATGAGAACGAAAGCTGAAAGTCCTCTTGGGCATTCGGACTGCTCGTTCATCAGGAGTCCTGATCAGGGTCGTGGCATCGGATGGTGTCTGCGAGGCTAATGGACAGCTAGTCTTGGCTTTATCAGCCTGCTTACGAACACGTTGCAGAAAGGTATGCATGCGAGTGTGCAGGTTCACCTTAGCATCTGAGTCTGAGTGCCATGCCATGAAACATGATTCATACGCTAGATGGTCCTTATCCAAGTGCTGTGGTGCTTCGGGCTCAGATTCGGTTTCTGAGAACACTTCATCATGGGTAGTGAGATCTTCAATCACTGCGGACAGGCCGGCATCTGTGGCCAAATTGGCCGTGGCTGAGCTAGGCTTGTCTGTGGCGGCATTCATGGGACACTCGGCCTTCCAATGGCCCAATGCTCCACACTTTCGGCAGTGACTCTTGGCAATTCGAGATAGGAGCTGATCTCGGTCTCGAGAGCGTTTTCCAAAGCCCTTTGAGCGACCCTTTTGAAAACTTGACGACTTCCCTTTGCCACCACGAGTGGGCCAGAAGCCGCGAGCCTTCTTCTTTTCCAGCAACTTGGATCTAGCCTCGACATACGTAGTCAAGGCTTCGAACATCTCTGGTGTTTCCTGAGGAAATTCCGTGAATTCGTTCTCGAATGAGGACACTGTCACGGCATCAGGATCTTCACTGGCCACCATGATCTCCACAAACTCTTGATCAAGTTCTGGCTCTTCATCATAGAGATGATAGGCCCTTTCCGAAGGTGGATCGCTGGGTCCACCAGTGGAGTCAGGTGTGGTTCGGTCTCTGCGGAGTGAGTGTCGTACACTTTGGTCTTGGAATTGCGGCCATTCTGGAACTCGTTGAAGAACCTGCTTCCCAGAAGGCGAAACGATTTCACCACAGGAGCATATTTCAATTCTCCTTGGTGTTCCAACAAGATCCTCTTCTTGTCGTCTGGTGGCAACGTGGATTGCCGCAAAAGAATGTATGCCTGCACCTCTTCCAGCTTGGTGTCCCGGGCCAGAAGCTCGACAAAACTGGATTCCATCCTGGACAGGTATGAGTCGTGAGACTCGTCCTGTCGCTGTGTCGTTCCGTACAAGGCTTTCTCGAAGAATTCATACCTCTCCTCGAGGTCAGTTGCTCCCCAACTGCCCCCTATCGCTTCCACAAGGGCAGCGATACCTGCCGTCGTCTTCACTTTCAGTTTTTTGGAGAGATTCGCGATATCTTCTTGCAGGCTGTCCCTTCAACAAGAAGGGCTGCACGAGGAGCTAACAAATCCAGCTGATCCGTTGGCCACAAGGATGCTATGAAACGAAGCTTCTGAGAGTATTCCTGAACATTCGTCACACCAGGAACGAACTTTGGGATTTGGTTCCATGGGAGTGGCGATGTCACAGTGGCTCCTGACGAGTCGCCAGGAACAGGGACTTCGACTCCGGAAGGGCCCGGCATCGTGAACCCTTGGCTTGGTCAAAACTGGAGATTCCCTGGATCACACTCTTACTGTTGCAAAGTCAGCAGCAGGAGCACGAGGCTCCGCTACCAGTGTAAACTGGTAGCGAACCCCAACCAGAAATCAAAGCTGAATGCGTGGACTGACCCTGTCAGTGAAAGTTCGATGAACCAGATGAAGTGGTGACCCAGTCACCGAGATACACACACAATTCCGACCCTGCAGAATCACGCCAGTGCCTCACTGGTTTTATCCGCACAGCGCCATGGGTCGTCCAACGACCAAAGAGTCCTCAACCCTCCCACCTCTGGCTTGAGAGGTAGATTCGGCAAAAGCTGAGTGGATAGTGAGGCCAATCACATCAAGGCATGGTGACAGATCACAAATCACAGTATGATATAACTATAGTTAAATGGCTGTATAAACCAAGTTATACCTGGGGGGCCCACCTTGTGCCTTTTTTGATGATCATCCAGGGACGGAACATGCACATGAATCATCCAAGATGGATTCATACTGATCATATCTGATCATGACACATATCAATCATCCAGGAAGATGATAGGCCCTCTCCAATTTGTTTGAAGTGAATGGTATACGTCTGTTTACAATCCATTAGCCATCCTCAACCACCCTTGGCCTGACCAACCATGATTTACCAAGCGTCATCAATCACTATGACATCAACCATCCCAGCATTTGACATCAACCGTGAATCACTCTGTAACATCGACCATTATCCATCTCACCATCCCTCAAGCTGCCATCAAGCATCACTCAGCACGGCATCGCCTGAGGAAAGCCATGCGCGATGAGAAAGGACGGAGCTCCGCAGGGTGGGACCACGTCCAAGCAATGGACTGTTCGGTTGGCTACGTCAACCACTGGATTTAAGCCCATTGGAATAACCCATGGTTGATAGAAGGCTGCCAAGGGTTGCCACACTTAGAGGGGAGATCCTTGATTCGTTGGCATTGGATGGAGCTCAGTGTTTCCCATCGTTTGTGCAGCGTCATCTCACAGTTAGATGCGATGTCTCGTGCTGGCGCCCTTTGTTGATACCGAGGGTATTGGGACAAGTGGAAAGAGGAAAGGTTGATAGAACCAGTTCTTGATGATTATAATTCAGTGGTTGATAGGACCAGTTCTTGACGTAGCCAATTGTTGGTATAAGTAAGTATTTGTATGACCTATATGGTTGTATGCTTATAAGCCATCACTATGATTTTTAAGCAGTGACAACCAGCCTGGAGTAGATGGACGATCAATCTGAACAATCCACAAGGCTGCTAACTCATCTAGATATTGAACATGGGGGGAATTCAATCTACTCCAGGAGGGTTGTAATACAACCTAGTTTTGACAGGAAACAATATTGACTACGTACGGTACTGACGGTGCATAAAATGATTTGTCTGTCACTCACGCTGGTTGGTGACCTTTTCAACGCTGGTGAATATCGGACTTGGAAGTTGGTTAACGCAATCGAGTCGTGAAGCGCAGGCATCCGAATGAATACATTGTTATGCGGATTGCTATTGCTTGTGATCGGCTATATTTTGTGGCGGATTCGTTCATTGAATCTCCCAGCAGCTTGGCACAGAGCTCTTTTTTTCGTTTTTTGCCGCCCAAAAAAAGCAGAGATGCAAGTCTCACAGCCTCAACATAGCTGGGGAGCTTGGTGCTCTTCGTGCCCAAGCCGTACCAAGCTTCTCGCCCGCAACCATAGGCGTAGCAGTGCCCCAGGAGATATGGTGAAAGGTGCTCATCTCATCGGTTTTTTCCGTCGCATTTGCAAACTGTTCCTGGGCACAGCGGGGCCAGCAGGTGATTTTTGTGGATGGTGCCATGGATAGGTCAGTTTCACTGGGGTCCCCTGGCCTTATTGACAAACAAAATGTTGTGGGTTGATCACTGGGTTGCATCATGCAGGTTGCTTCAGGGACGCAAAGAACTACCTGGGACTACCCAAAACCAACCCTTTGTAGTGCTTCCAGGGTAGTCCAACAGGCCAAAATCCCGCCCGAAAACATATGCTTCCCATCTCGGAGTCATTTCTCAACCGTGGAGGTCCGAATGAAAACCGGTGGTACGTTCAGAAATGGCCAAACTGCAGACCCCCAAGGTGGAAAGAGATCAGAATCGTGGGGAATTCACATGGCACGTGTGTTCAAATCGCCTGCAAAAACCGCATAAGAAGCAGTGTATCCCCAGGTTGCCAGCACAACCTCCAGGAAAACGGTGACCATGATTTCACCACACGGTGGTCACCGTTCTGGTGTTCACGTGGTGGTCATGGTGGTTCCTCTGTGCTTGATAGCCAGGCTGCATGCTGTGTGCTAGAAGTTTTATCAGCGTGGTCTATCATCCCTGCCGACTACGTCTACAATCTTCAACTGTTTGAATCTCTCCAATACTGGTTGCGTTCCGATGATTGTTGGCGACTGTCGGTATGTATGCCTTACTTGGATGTGCACCTGTTGGCAGTAGCTGGTGAGAAACCATGATTATAAGAGCAATCCACTTTCCAGGGCTTCTTGTCATCGTTATATCCTCGCTGTAACCTCAACTGCACATCCATGATAAGCATGATGTAAAACAAAGCCCATGATACTTATCCACCATTTGTCATCGTTTCATCATGGTTATAACTCATCCGAATATGTTTTGTTTGTTCTTTTCTCTCATGGCGCAAAGTCTGCAACAGCTCTCCGGCTCCCACTGAGGCTCTACTTAAAGATCCGCCCAGCATCTTGTCACATGTGGACGCCATGGTGTCCTTGGGAGCGGTCTATCAGTGGTGTCGTACAGTGGAGGTGAACAAGCCACCAAGAGCCTCATTTTAGGACCGCAAACATCAGCAGTCCGGTGCTGGTTTTTGACATGTGTTGAATTAGTGTAATTCTTGTTGGTATCTTCAATGTCATTGATCAATGTCATTGATCAATGTCATGGATCGTTCGACCACTTCTAAGCGCTAACATTGCTTGCAGGCACAAATTGCAAATCACAAGTGTTCTCCATAAATCCGTCCCAACTTTCATGACAGCACCGATCCGTGTCAAGCCTTAATAAAACATGGAACAACCACTGCACACAACTTCACTCACAGGTTTTGCGCCATCAGCTGACCTTAATCAACCATTATTTGACATTGAATTGGTTTTCAAGCATCAACCAACCACTTAAGCAGCAATTGGCCATTATAAACCCGTCAATCCACTACATTAACCATCAATAGGCCATTCCGAACCATCACAAACAAGCCTATGAACCATCAACTAAGCATCATCAACCACCAAACCACCACTCAACCATGACCATTACATACCATCACCTGTGCTTAGTGCTTAGTTAACCATCATCACCTCGTCCTTTGCCCTTAGCTAACCATCACGTCACCCATAGTGACCTGCCCTGGAACCCCGGCACAGCGCGGCCCAACCAACAAGGTCTTCGTCTTTGATGGCGCTCCACCTGCGCTGAAGTCACTGGGACACACGGCTGCTGCCATGTGGCAAGAGGTGGCAAGTGGCGGCAAGCCATGGCGTATGCTGATGGGTTGATTGATGGCATTAATATGATGGTTTAACCAAATGGGTTAATATTAAGTTAATATGATTTAATATGATGGTTTAATATGATGGTTTATATGATGGTTTCATATGATGGTTTAATATGATGGTTGATATTAATATACTGCTGGGTTAACCATTTGATAGGCTATTGGTCAATTTGTGGTGCTGTTGATCACTGACAACCACGACTAACAATGCCATCAAAGAACCATCATCAAAATGGCGATCCTATTAACCACGTTGATTACATAGTGCTGAGTTGATGATGGTTCTTAATTATGATGGTTTAACCAAATGATGCTACTGTTTTCTTAGTGGTGAGTTTTGATTTGGTGTTTAGGTAGCGGTTGCTGATGATTGTTTGATAGTTGGCTGTGGTTTATGATTTATGTTGGCATTGTTTCAAATTGTAATTTCAATGATGGTGAGTGAATCATTGGGGATCATAAAAAAATAGCTCTACAACTCAAGATCTAGTATTTGCGCTTTTGAACCATTCCCGTGGATGATTCTATCAGTGACTACCGTATTTTTCACTGGATATTTCGATATGTTCCTATTCCTGGATGATTTTCGATGGCTATGCTAATTAAGATATCACAAGATTGATGATGGCCATCAATGTGAGTTTTAGCAGTGCTGCTTTTAAGATCGTTAACCATATCAATGACCTTTCAGATCATTATCATACCATATGATGGTAATGATGGCTAATGATGATTAACATATGTCAACAGTTAACATTGTCAACTACATTCACCAATCATCTTGATGTTATGTTAGCCATCATTAGCCATCATGAATGACCTTCCTTCTCGGGAACCAATTGTGCTCCCCAAGGGGAACAGCCCCAGAAATCAATGCTTCACTGAGTTGCTACCAGCTATCACGCATGGCTCAGGATCATGGCCATGCTTCATGATCTCAAGTTGAGCACCGAATTCCGAACTGCGAATTTCGTTCGTGCCGCCCTGATTCATGGAAAATCATCGGCCACACCCTGGAAATCAGCCATTTCTGGGAAGGTTTTTGGCTGTTTGTTTGTGATTTGGTCCCGTAAAGGCACCGCCAAAGACCTTTTCACCGTTGGCCCCTGAGACCACGACATATCATGACTGGGATTGGCTCATTGTGGTGTGTTTTGGTACCTGTGATTAATCAACATTAGCTGTTGTGGACCATGATGAACGGTCGTGACTTAGTACCAATGCATGTGAAATCATGTGAACCTTGCCCGGCCAAAATATGTACAGTATGTAGTGCAAAACGCATACAAATGATACAAATGTGTGGAATTCTTTGTGCAATCATTAACCATCATTGAGTACAATCATCCCGCATGACAATTTTTTGTTGACATCAATTGCTTGCGATTCACTCATATGTGTAGTAAACCCACGTCAGCTTTCATGTCCCAACCAACTGTGCTGATGGTCAAAAATAATCACACACATTTATTGCTTGGAATCTATGTTCCATCATTCTGAATGGTGATAATAGCATTGGTAATTGGCTGATCAATCAGCCTGAAGCAGTATCAAACAACCTCCTGGCCAGTGCAGTGACCGCCTGGCCTACCATCGCGGCCACGTGGCCGGGGCTGCACCGAGACAGCATCGATCCATGAGAATCAGGTCGTCATCTCCATGCATCTCAGCAACCATAGCTGCACTGCTGATGAAGCCCTTGGAAAAAGTAAGCTGTGGTGGGTACATCCTCAAACCAATGATCAGCCACATGATCAAATGATCAACCATCATCAGCCAGGATCAACCAGGAGGACTCCACTCCAGAATCAACCAGGACCATGATCAACCATCATCAACCATCATCAACCATGATCAACCAAGATGAAGCATGATCAACCAGGAGGACTCCAGGATCAACCAGCAAGCGTTTTTTGAAGCATCAGCCATTCTCAGCCATTTTGCTGAGGTGGAAGACCTTGCAGTTGCGGGCCAAGCAGCGCGAATCCGAGGAGCGGCACCGGCGCAAAGTGGTGTCTTGGATCCATGGGATGGGTAGGCGGTAGCTGCCTGGTGCTTAGGGAGGCCAGGAGCCACTGGTATCCCATTCGATCCCTTTAAAGGAGGAGTGGTTTGAAGCTACCAGGGAAGCTCGAACCCTATGGTAGGTAGTGGTTATGTTGAGCTATGGGCGAAGTCCAGTCTATGGGCGAACCTGTCCAACAAGCGAGCCAGCAACCAAAAGGAACCATTCGGAGGCAACCACGAACCCTGTTTCCCTCAACAACCCTTGGTTGTCAGGGAAACCCCTATGACCAGGACATGGTCGCTGTTGCATGCTTGGAACACCAGCTAATAACCGTTGCCAAGTCAACGCTGCCGCGATGTCGACCAACCAGTCCTGATCACCCGCCAGCAGCCGCAATGATACATGCTTAATGAAGGATGGCCCTGTCTGTTCCAAGGTGACCAACCATGCGGTTTACCCTATTGCCATTATTCAGTGAATGGACCAAAGTAATGATGCTCGGCTCTTATATTTATTGAGCATTGTCACTATCAATCCTTGACCATGTTTAAACATCGGCGATAGTTAGCTGGCATCAGCAAACATCAACCATAACTTGCCAGCATCGACCAACCGTCGTTAAGTATTATTCATCAAGTGCCAAACAATTATCAAACAATTTATTGACCATTGCCAGTCATTGCCAGCCCTTATTCTGAGTTGGCCCTTCTTGACCATTATCGACCTCAATTCCTCATCAACTATAGAATCGTGATATACTGATTCTCTCCTGTTTTGTCATAACTCGTGTAGTAGTTTACCATTGTTGGCCGTCGCTAGCCATCAAGCTATCATAAACTGTAATTGGTCACCATATGCCAGTGAGTGAGTTAGTCATGTATGCCCCATTGGGCGGCCCAGTCCGGGCACAGGTGAACCGAAAGAGAAGCACATTTGCATGTTAGTGTGGAAAAAGGCCCAGGTCAATGTCCTCAAAATAAAGTGAATTCTCGCTCGGCTATGGGTCAATATTTGCCAACCGAAAATAGGGAAAACAATGGTTCATGATCGGGGAACCAGGGGTACGGGGTTTTGACCCATAGTCATTCATGACCCAAGCAAATAGCAAAATTTGATGCCAGATTTGGCCAATTGTCAGTTTTGACGATACGCGGTGTAGGCTTTACAAACCATTTTTGAACACCATGAGACAGCAATGATATGCCATGATTGACAACTTCAAAAATAACCATGAATCAACCACAATATAGTTGGAACATTTTCCTGTTATTGTTGCTTGATCGACCCCTAGTAATTAGAATGACCCACCGATTCCAACGATTGCTACCTATTTTGAACCATTCCTTAATCTCAATCAACTCTCAATAAACACTACCCATCAACCATATCAACCCCTTTTGCCATACAATGATGGCTATTAACCATACGAAGCAACCATCAATTGACCACTAGAGGGCAAGCCGTTGGACCCCCCGGTAGAAAAAATGTCCCGGCAAAAAAATGAACCATCTATTCATCATCTACTACTAAGCACCTATTAGCCATATATTAAGCATCTCTTAACCACCTATTCACCATCTCATCCATCCATCTGTTTGACCATCAACCATATATTAACCATATATTAACCATATATCAACCATCTCTTAACCATCCCTTAACCACATATCAACCATCCATCCACCATCCATCCACCACACAAGTTAACCATCCATTGACTCCCATGGACCTTTCCCACCCCGCCCCCTTGAGGTGGAACGCTTGCTGCGGAACCAGCTGCAGCAACACCTGTTGCGTGCCGCTGGGGGCCTTGGCGCGGACCCGCCGGAGGCTGCAGAGGTGGGGAAGCTGCAAAGCAACGACGTGAGTGGTGACTGATGGGTAATCAACTGGTTTTTATAGGTTTTTTTTAAAGGTTTGTTCCCCACCTGCCAAGTGAGGGTTGTTAGAGTTTATGTTAGTTGCCTCCTTCTCCTCCTTCTCCTTCTCCTCCTTCTCCTTCTCCTTCTCCTCCTTCTCCTTCCACATTCACTGGGATCATGAGGTGGGTCACTCTCCTGACAAAACTGATAAAGATAAAATCAATGACGTAGTGGCGCGGCGCATTTGGGAGCAGGTCATGCAGTTCACTGCCCATATCCCGGCCTTCCATATAGATGCCTGGCACTCTCCCACGGGAATCCTCGCCCTCACCAATATCCGAGGACTCAGAGGATAATCAATCAACCACTCATGATCCATCATTAATTAGGCATTATCAATTAGCCATCAGGAAACATGATGGTTATTTGACAGTTGCCAGATACGATTATATATCTAGATTGTGATTATTAACGGTTAGAATTTAAAGATGAAATAGCCACGGACAATTATATCATGATGGTCATTGTTGCTATGAATGTTTTGTAAAACCATCATGATAACTAAAACAATTGATTAATAGTGATTATGTTGATTCCTATAGTGATTATTTTGATTCTTAATGGTCAATAAATACTGATTAATTCCTATAAATGGTTACTCTTAATGGTGAACCATCAGCATCCGCCGTTCGGCTTGAAGATTCTCCTTGGGCCTCGCCAGGCACCCGATGCAGCGCCAGAGGCGAAGCTATTCTGCTGTGGCCGGCGTTTTGGGCGTGGCAACTGGGGGCCTTGGGTTAACATAGTCACGCGTTAGTTGCCTTTTGATGGTTGGTAACCAACTTTTGATGCGACTTGGGTTACCAACTTGGGTTAGCATAGTTGGGCGTTGGTTGGTTTTTGATGGTAAAGGGGTGATGATGCAGAAGGTTTTTGATCATCAAAAACATGGCGGTCCCATGAGGTACCATTTCATGGGCGGAATTCAATTCGTGGGAAAATCTTCGGTGATTGCAAAAGGATGGCTCCGATCAAGGGTGAATAGATCCCGAAGAAAGAGAGAGAGAGAGATCCCTGTGAATGGCTTCCAGCGATGGCAACCATTACGGTGATTAATGGGAAGAAATGGCTCCACTTGATTGCTAGTGGTGCAGAATGTCTAGATAATCCCTGAGTGGGGCGCGAAAAGGACAATACCCCAATGGATTGTGATAGTCCATGGTTCGGTTCAATGGGCATGTGCCCCAAGCATTGGATTACTGATGAATAAGAATGTTGCTGTGATTTGCCGATATGAAGGGAGATTGTCATGCGGTTATTGAGGGATGATAACGGGACGTGCCCAAATTCAAGTTTGGAATCACCAATGATCTGGGGCAGGCTATTGCCCAAGGACAGTTGTAAGATGATCTATCCATAAACTATTACCACTAAATTGCTATGACTAGAGAATTTTTGATTTCATCGTAACATGATACAGTACCACTACTGGCCATGGGTTGGTAATCAACATGTTGCGAGGGATATATATATATACATAAATATGGCGCCGTTCAATGCCAATAGGAATTTACATCCCACGTTGTACGCTGCATGACTCAGCTGGATTGCTTTTTACACCATATCCAACTGTGCTAGATGGATATATTATCTCCATTGCTCTTTGGAATATCAAGAAAATACGGCGCTTGGTATTTGCTGAATCCGAGCCTGGTGATCCGACACGGGCGGTCAAGATGTTGACAGGACAGGGGGATCAGCCCAATGAGCTATCGACCATCGCACCATCACCAGCAATCACTCAACTGCCGCGTCGATCATCACTGAAGCGTTCTCAATCATCAACGACTTGTGTGTCAGAACCAGTAATTTGATAGTCATTTGGCTGGGAAGGAGCTAAGCAGCCAGGTATTCTTATAGCGGGGGAACCAGGCCAGGAGCTACGAGGAGCGGCTGTTGCCCAAATGGTAAGAAGCCCACCATCAACGGTGGTTGACAACCATCCAACCGGGCAACTTGTTGGGCTGATTTTATGAAGGTGCATGCGGCCGACGACGAAGAAATTATTGCGGAAGAGGCAGAAGAACCGCAGGACAGCGAGCGGTCAAAAACCTGTACAGCGTGCTTCACAAGAAGGGTTGTCAATAATTTATAAACATGTTACAAGTTAAAACTGGTTGACTAACTATGGTCAATGCTGGTTGATGGGTAATTGTGATTAGTGGTTGATGGTTGATGGTTAAACCGCCGCTTGAACATATGTTGATTGCACCAATGAATATGGCACAAAAATGTTCACACATGAATGAAATACCATACCAAATCTATATGAACTCATGGGTATTAGCATATTCTGGTTTTCTGGTCCATCAAAACCATGCTGGAGTTTATAGCTCAGCCTCCTGGGTGAGTTTGTAGAGGGTAACTTCGTGTGATACGTGGTTAAACTGACTCCTGGTCAAACCACCAACCATCGGTACAAGTCAGTTTAACCTCCATGTCAGTCAGTTTGACCATGTAAATGATACTTGTATCATTGATCATGGATGATTTCAATCCCTGGTTTCGCTGGGCAACGACAGCAGCCACCTGAGCCATTGGGATTGTCACCCGGCCCCTGCAACCATGCGAATTTAAGTCCCAGTTGGAAGTTGATATCCCACCTAGCCAGCTATATATCTCCACCATACCTGATGTTGCCCCCCCAACTCTCACGTTCACCAACGGTCCTGATGTTGTCCCACCTCACATCTAGCAGTTTATTTCATGAACTGAACCATTGAAACCATCAACAACCCTCACTATCAACAGTTAGACCCTTGTTAGTCAATCATCATTGACCATGAATGATAGCTTTCAACTGACAATTATTGACGATGTTTGACATTCTTTTTAAAAATCCTGAACTATCAACAACAAGCAGTTGCCACAAGTATTCACTATTAGCATGTTTAAGATCCATCATTATAAATCGATCAGTAATCTTCGTAAACCATCATGGTTCAGGGATGACCATCAACAGGACCATGAGGATGCCATCCCCGTCGAGCCCGGCACATCGCGCGGCCTGACAGTACGATGGTGTAGCTGGTGCCCAGCATGATCGCAGGGTCAGGTAACAGATGCGTTGTTTTTCTTCAGTCTTGGGATGAGTTGATTTAGAATCAGCAAATCAACAAAGGGGCAGGTGAACATCAGCAAAGACTGATTTGGTCGTTTAGGGGCTCCGGTCATTGACACACACACACACACAGCCATTTTGGGATGGGTCAATCCAAAAAAAGGGTAGATGCGCGAATCACCGGCTGGCAGTGCCGAGTGTACTGCCAAGGTGGGAGAATCTTTGATGATGAAAGGCCAGACCTCAAAACTATAGCAGAGAACTGCGCCACTTTATCAATATGTTAGGCCATCAGCCCTGGCAAAGCAGATGATTACCCATCTCATTGTTCTTCAACCATCACTTTCACACATCTGAATACTCTTCCTTCGGCATCAACGGCATCAATTTCCCACCCCAACTCAACCACCACATCAACTCACCACGAATCACCATCTCATCAGCTCATCACTAGGCATCATCAACCACCAGTACTCACCACTAACCAGCTACTAACCAGCTACTAATCAGCTAAATATCCTCAGCTGGCATCATCAACCACCAGCTCCCCACCCCACCATGGCACCACCCGAGGCCCTGTTCGCCGCCGCCGCCCCAACGGCGTCCCCATGCCCTTCCGCGGCTTCATGGCGCAGCGGCGCCATGTCTCGGAGGTGCAGGTTCCACAGCTGCCGGCGGTGCCTGGTTCCGCAGCTGCCTCGGCGGTGGTTGGTTAATGGTTAATGGTTGGGGTCGGTGAGGCATGCATGGTGAATGTTTGAGGTATGTTGAGATCATGGATGTTGATGGATCTATAGTTAGGATGGTGCCCCAAGCGCATGGTTAATGGTTAGGGTAGTTGAATGGTCAATTAATGATAAGTTTATGATTCATCTATGGGTTAATGATTTTATATATTTGTGAGATGATCTATGGTTAGGATGTATCGTTAGGATAATTAATGAAGAGGGTATTATAGATTTATCCATGGTTGGTGATCTATGCTTAGGATCTCTGGTCAGGGTGCCCCAGCTGCTTATGTAACTTGACACATGTTTGGGATGACCCTGGTGCAGATATCATACTGTGTGGTATATCACCGTTTGGGATCAACGAATTCAGGTCCCAACTGGTTCCCATGCTACAGACTCCTTCGATTCTGCTTCGGCGCCAAGGAGCCTTTGAGAGAAATCTTGCAACCTGGAGGCACAGGTTGCAGAGCAATTGTTGGCGCCCAACTGTTGTGAACATCTCCAGGGCGATAAAGCTGTTGGTCTGGGGGTATGCCTTTCCCTCTGGGGTCCTAAACTGTCATTGCGTTCTTAATTGCTGGGGCTTCCGGGTGGACATCGGTGTTGCCCATGCCAGCTACTTGTGCAGAGAAGCCAAAATGTACCGATCGATTCCTGGGCATGTGTTTGTTTTTCCTTGTTTCACGCTGAATTCAATACAAGAACGGCATGTCGTTTTGTTGTGCTGACCCGCCAAATATGACGCTTATCAAGTTCCTACAGTGGACCGCTGCATTGGCTGGTCGCCATGGTTTGATGTGTCCGTCAGTGGTTTCAAAGGAAACCTTGCTCATCCATCATCTTCAGATGAGCACCCTTTGGTAAACCATGCCCTGGAAGGCAAGCATCAGCTTTTTCTTCGGGGGAGGAACCATCTATAAATGGTGGATCAATGGCAAACTACGCTGGCCTGGTCGTCATGTTGCAACTGCCGCGGCCATGAGTTATTGGTCAATGCTGTAGGCCATGTAGCTTTGGATTTGCGTAGCACTCCTCAGTGACGATAGATCAACCACCATACGCCGACCATGCCAAGACAGTGAGCACCAACAATCCTTGGGCGCTTTGGTTGGCAGCATCAACCATTCATTTACCAACATGCATTTACCAACACAACGCATCATCAGATGTTTTAAAGACTATAATGCCAACCATTCTCAACCACAATTAATTGATAATGATTGTTCTTGGTTGCTAGTTGTTATGTGTTCTTTGGTTTATTATTATTGCTGGCCAGCATTGGCCGTTAGACATCATGATCAGTCATTATCAACGAGAATCAGCCAGAATCAACCGTCATTCCAACTCTTATCAGGCTCTATATGTTCATCAGCTGGCGCTGGAGAGAGAGAGAGAGAGATGTGGCTATGGGTCAATACTAACCAACCAATCATGGTGGATAATGACCAACAATAATAAGGGAAAACGAGCTGGTGAATGATCGGGGAACCAAGGGTACGGGGTGAACTGACCCACTGCCAGCTGGTGGTTCATCAGCCATCATCAACCAGACTCGGTATCACTCAGCAGCTTCCCAGCCGCCGAGGCAAGTGCCAAATCGCAGAGCTCAAGGGCGAATGAGACAGCCAGATGAGTGGAAGGCGCGACTCAGGGGGGCCAATTTCTGTCTAGTTCACATGGTAGTTCCTAGCACCCTTTGGATTTTGGCATTTTTTGGGAATGCTAAATTCTAAGCATGTGATTGACCACAAGGGGTATGGCTAAATTTCCTTGTTAGGAATGCCATTGCTAAATTACTACTACAAGTTGGAGTTCTACCTATCGGTTGCTGAGAACGGACCAGTGCAAAAGGTTTGAAGGATGGACCTAAAGCTCGGTGCGTTGAAATGGTTGATCAATGGCCAATGGCCATGAGCAGGTTAATAGTGGTGCCACTTGAAGGTTCATCACTTCGCCATGGCCATTCACCACTTGAACAGGTTAAACAGGAGTCAATAGCGGCGAAAAATAGTGGTGAATCACAGTTCACTCACTTGGGTTGAACCTTCAAGTTGTTGTTTAAACAACTAAAGTTGATTGGCACTATGGTCATCCATTTGATGTGCTGCTCAGATTGACTCATATTCATGTGGGGGGTTCTCAAAAGAGGGAACCCCAAATCATCCACAATTAACCATCTATAGCAATATACAAGCCATTTTTGCGATCCCCAATTGATCAATTGGAAGCAACCACCATGTATCCAACCCACTTGTTTGGCATCATTTTGTCACGATCTGCGCTTGGATGGCTTGCTTGACTGCTGCAGGCTTGGGGGAATCACATGGCAGCTCTTTTCCCTCTAAGGAACGCAACAGTCAACACATAGACAGAGAAAGAATCGCCAAGATGTTCAGAATGGCAAACAAATTCATATGTGGTTTGGAAAAGATGCTGATTGATTGATAATGAGTAATTAATTCGGAACGAGTGTGTTTTGTAGTTTCGGATGGCCAACAACTACGGTTGGCGAATATTGGCGACAATAGCAGTGGATCAGATATATTTGAACTACCCATCGATGAGTGTTGTCTGTCGTGGATTCATTAAGCATCAAAAAGTTTTATGCGCAGCAACTTGAGTGCTAAAGATCAAGTGTTCGACTCATGAACCATGAGACCATCTCGTCGCAGACAGATTTGATTCATCAATTAATCATTGATCAGCCATTGCCAAGCATGATTTACCATCAAACCATTATTTGCTACATAAATAGATGGTGCATTCTCAACCATTGTTGAGTGTTAGCCAGTATTGGTAACGAACCATCAGTCAAGGATCATCGACCACGAACTTATCATTAATGAAAGATCAACTAATAGTTCATGAGCATGATGAGCCATGAGTTCACTAGCATCCAGCGGTCATAAACTGCATTAAACTACTACTAGCCAGTTAGGTTTAGGTGCTGTCTTTTCACGCTGCCATGACAGCGGTAATAGTGGAGCACATGGATTTGGCCCTGCATCAGGGTTCCATTTTCCAGCAATTGCAGGCATTCCGGCAGAAAGGCCAGCTCTGTGATCTCGTGGTGAAGAGCCGAGATGGCACAGAGCACCATGCCCATGCAGCTATGCTTTGCGCAGCAAGCGTGTATCTCAAGAATATGCTGGTTGGACCATTTCTTGAAGCAGGCCAAATGCGACAAGGACAACCAGTGGAACTGGCTGCTTCTACAGCGGTAGTTTCAGCATTGCTGGAATACATTTACGGCGGGCAGCCGCAAATAGAACTTCAAGATTCGATCGAGCTTTTGCATGTGGCAGATGCATACAGCTTTCCAGAGTTGGCAGCAGCAGTTAAAGCAGGGCTTCAAGTGTTTCTGAAAACGGCTCCGGTGGCGACAACTCTTCAGGTTTTGCAACAAACTCCAGGCCTGGATGAACTAAAAGCACTGTGTGAAGAAAAGATCGCGGTGCACTTTGAAGAATGCATTGATTTGGTTGAGTTTCTAGATTTGGAGGTTAGCCAGCTGGGACGAATCCTGCGAAGAAAAGACTTGAGTGTCTCGCGAGAAGAAGTTGTTTTGAAGGGCCTTCTCAAATGGCTCAACAGCTCCAAAGACAGAAGTGCTTTCTCAGGCCTATTGTCTCACTACATCGATTTTCATGCTCTCTCGTTGCACAATTTGGATCGAGTTCGGAGTCTTTGCGCCGGTCCAAATGGTCACGGCTTGCAGCAAGAAGTGGATGACGCAATCCGAGCACGCAGGAAGCGTAGAAACGCAGCCGATGCAGCTGATGTGTTTCGCCCAAAGCGCCGATGTTTGCAGCATTGGTCGCCAGGCCTGGGCGCCAGTTCAGAAGCTCCCCGGGAAGTGCTGCCAAGTGAAGATGCAATGCCGGCAATGCCATACTCCTTGTGTTGGCATAAAGGTGCGCTCTACATTGCTTATATGGAGAAAGAGGATGGGGAAGGTGGTTCTATCCGAAGTTGGCAGCCTGGAGATTGTGAAAGCCGAACAGTTGCAGGAGTGGGTGCCAGAGTCAATGGAGTGAACGACCTTGGACCAAGATGTACCCTGTCTATTTGTCCAAATGGGGAGATGTTTGCGGTTGATGAGGAATATGACAGACTGGTGAGTTTTCAGAACGGCAACGGGAAGTTGGTGCTTAATGGCGTTGGTCTCTTTGGTGTTTTCTGCTCTCCAAACGGCGTGGTCTACATCATCACTGAAAATGGGCGAAGCGTGCAGAAACTAGTCGGTCCAGGTGCAAGCTTCCAATCGGTGATCTCAAACGAAAACCTGAAATTCCAAACAAGTTCCCTGTCCGTGTCCAAAGATGAGGTGCTCTACTTCCACGACGCGTGCCGCAGCTGCATTTTCCGCATCAATCCAGGTGAAACACGACCCACTGTAGTTGCGGAGGTGCCAAGCAAGGGAGCTCTTGGCGTGCAGGGCCTTTGTGTGACTGAGGCTGGGGAGATTTACATCAGCGACTGTGTAGCACGCAAGGTTTGGTCCTTCACTCCAGGGGACTCAGCGTGGACTGAAGTTGTGGCGTGTCCGACTCACCATTGCCCTGAAGATGTGCTGGTGGTTGGCCGGTCGCTATATGTGATCATGTGTTGGGACGATTACGCCGCTGCTGGCATTTATGAATATTTGCTGCCTTCCGATTTGCAGCTTGAATGAAAACAGGAAAGGGACAGGGATGGCAGAGTGCCGTGGTGCTGCCCGGGTGGGACAGACTGGTGAAACTTCACTGAGGAGTCATGACCATGGGTGCAATCTTGACAAGCACGTGACATTCAAACGAGGGGGTGGGGTACAGAAAAAACGAAGTAAATCAAATTTAACCACTAGTTGACTTGTCATTATTCGTTCATCAAGCATCACATTTAAGATTGGTCGTGAGTGTAATCATCATCAAGGACGATTTGTTAACCATAGCTCAAACCACTATCATTTTCATGTGGTCAACAATAATCAACCACGACCGTTAACTTGGAAAATCACACACATTAACCGTTATATTCACTGTGAAACATGAGCCGCTACGAGCGGTGCCCATCATTAAGCGCGTCTTCGAACCATCATCAAAGGTTAATCTGTCAGTAACGGGCTGGTGGTTGGCAGTGTGCGGGGCCAGGAGCCAGTGGTATCCCGTTCCGGCCCTGTAAAAGGGGAAGCCAGGCCAGGAAGTACCAGGAGTGGCCTTACCAGATGTCAAATTCCCATTGTTATTTTGATAATTAAAAGCTGCCGTTTATGACCAAGAAACCAAGGTTAATTCTACCACTATTCATCCAACATTTCTAGCCAGTATTGTGGCATCAATAGTCGAAATGTTGCTTTAAGATTACCTACAATGGCATTCTTATCCACCATTCATACCATTGTAGTTTTTGATTTTATCCACCCACCATTGATTACCATTATTATCAATTTGTTATCACCATTTCTCTCCATTATCATTACCATTATTCCATGAGTCATAGACGGCTCCAAGTAGTGATGACCATCATCCATTTTGATGACCAATATACCAATTACAAAATGTTCCATCAGTATCATCGCAAATATTACTACCATTAGCCGTTAGTATCACCATTGCTACCAAGTACCATTGTGTGTATTACACTCTAGTCATGACTCCCATCCATTTTTTTGGTCATGATTGTTTCTACAAGTAGCCGTCATCATTATCATTTGTACCATTTCAAGTATTGATGACTAATAAGCCACCATTTATCACTACTTGGTGCCATCATGCACGGGTACCTGCTGGGTCCCTTCCCGTTGCGTCAGGGCTATGCCGTGCCGGGCGGCGGCATCGTCACCGTGCCGTTGGATGGGCCGGTGGCACTGGAGGAGAGCGATGTCGGATCAACAGGAGGCGATGGGCAAAGGGTACTAGTTGGTTATTTGATTTTGGTTTTTGTCAGGATTTATGACCAGTAACAATGGGTAATACAAGGGGATGATAACCATCAATGATCATAAATAACAAGTCGAATTCCGCAATTGATGGTTCTTACACTTTGTTTCTGGATTCATTGCCCTAGAGCAGATGCTACCTAAGAGTAATATTGGTTAGCTGAAAATAGGGGATTAAAAGCCCCATACGGATTCATTAGCATTAAGAATGGTTAATGCTACGGATAGTCATCAACAGTCAACAATCGGGGTTAAGCAAGAAGGAACAAGTACTGGTTAGTGATTTTACCGGTGATAGTACGGGAAAACAATGCATTATATCAAATTATTTTAAAAGATCTTAAAAAGGGGTAAAAATCAATAGGAATGGTTAAACAATGATTGGTTGGTGGTTGAGAAGATCAGTTGATCGTCAACATGGCAGTTCTTCAAGTCATAGAGAGCCCCAAAGTTATGGATGGTTCGTTTTTACAAGCGATTTTTTGTCAGATGATTTTTGGGGTCCCCTGCTTGGAAGAGAAAGACCCGCATAGTGGTTTTTTGATGGATAAATGGTGGCTAATTTTGACCACGATGAAACCAAGGTCAACAAGGTCTGGAAAACACAAGTCATCAACCAATCACACACCACTGAGCAAGAATCAAGCATCAATCGACGAAGAATCAACCAATAATTCACCATCAGGAAATAACTAAACCATCGATATTAAGAATCAACCAATAAATGCATAAATTGCGTTTCTTTTAACTTTTAGTTCACCATCAAACATCCACTAGCCAGCAGTGTTTGGATGCCGGAGGAGTTCGAGCAACTGGATCCCAAGACCAAGTACATGTTGCTGCAACGTGCCCAAGAGGCGGCCTGGATGTTGGATCTTGGATGATCTTGGTAGCTTCGATCGTCCAACCACGTGGTGGTTGATCAATAGGAGCTATCACCACTAAGAATGGCTAATCATAGGGAGATCAACCAACAAAAATAGGGGATATACCGTATACCAACAATATGGTGGTTTCTCGAGCCATAGGGGAACCTCAAAATGGATGACTTGTTGTTTTAAATGATAAATAATGGATGATTTGGGAAGTTCCTATTTTCAGAAGCAGCCATATGGGGTGGATGGATGTGATGTACCGGTAGTGGTTAGTACTGCTGTCATTCCACAAGGTGAGAGTTTTGCTACCGGTACCCGCCCCAGAACTGATCGGATGTGGTTCGGGGCTGAGCTGACGTTGCCATGGATGTTGCGCCGAGATTGCACCGGGGTCGCTTTCACAGACGTCAGGATCTATGAGAGTTGCATTCCGTTGTTCCTATGTCTATTCATCCTTGTCAAAAAGACATGCGTGTGGATCTGGGATCCACAGTAATTAGTCAAGAATCACAAAGAAGGTATCAAAATAAGCGTCATTCCAAAGGCAGTCATCTTCACGGAGTTCCCCTCAGCAAGCAAAGATTTATCCTGCACCAACTGGTGCCTCGATCCGTAATTGCGATGTCATCCGTCGTGAATGGTGCAACCGGAATGTCCCCCCCGATAGGACTTTTCATTGGTTGGTTACTTTTCTTCCTCTTCCTTCATTTGTCGGGCCAGCATCAGCAATCATCAATCAACAGCCATCAACCATCATCAAGCATCATCAACTGTCACAAGCCATCATGCACCATCCGTAACCACAAATTAGCCATTTTTTGAATGAGGTTTGACTCGTTATTACCCATGATGTAGCATATCATCAGCCATAGCTGATCGTTCCCAATCCCCATTATTTGTGATAAATCATGAACAATTATTGACTATGTATGCCTTAAAGTTAGCAATTAATCAACCATCAATGAACCAGCACTAACTCCATTTCACCATTTGACAATGAGTTGTGTATGAATTGACAGTTTGCACTCATCAATCAACCCTCACAGAACAATCATTGAAGCTGTCATGTATGAAACATTATAAAACCGTTCAACCCACATTTACAGTAACCATCAATCAACGATGTCCAACCCTTAGTTCACCATCAACACCAACCAAGACAAATCAAAACAACATGTCCATCAATTGACCATCAATGACCCAAAACAAAGCTTGAACTGTCCATCGTCAATTCGTCATCCATTCGCCATCAGTTAGTCATCCATCACCCATCATTTAGCATCAACCATGGTTTAGTCATTCATGAAGCATCCCCTCTCCTTCTTAACCACCATAATTCACCATCATTCCAAGATTTGTAATCAACCATCAAATCGCCATCAACCAACCATTGATGAACCAAAAATGAACCTTGAATCTCCCAACAACCATCCATTAGCCATGCACCAACCCTCACAACCAAGATCCGACCACGATATTTCACCGCATTGTGTTTGACCATGGCGGATGATGGTGCTGACCAATTTTTCAACCATATTATTTCACTGTATCATTTAACCATGTCATTTAACCATCATTGAGGTCATTCGACCATCATTGACCACTATTCAAACACCAGTCAACCACTGTTTGAGCATCATTTAATCATCACTTAACAGTATCATTTAACAGTATCATTTAACCATACTATTTCACCATCGTTCGCCATCATTTAACCAAATCAATTAACAATATCATTTAACTATACTATTTCACCATTGTTCACCATCATTTATCCAAATCATTTAACCATATATTCGACCACTAGAATACATGCTTAAATGATATGGCTGACCACTATTAACCATCTTTACCCACAGAACCATGCTTCAATTAACCACGGCTTGATCATTAACGAGCGTCGTTCAACCATACTTAACCATATTAGCCACTATTTAACCATCACTCACCATCGTTCAACCATCATTTAAATCATTGAACCATCAACCCACTGGACCCACCATTGGTTCATAATTTCACCATCATGTTAACCACCATTTTACCAATCATTACTGTAACCATCATTCAGCCATCATTCAACCACCATTTAACCATCATCCAACCATCATTAACCACCATTTAACCACCATTTAACCACCATTCAACCATATATCTAACCACTAAACCATCCCAAAACTCACCATGATTCACCATGGTTCACCATCCACCGCTCCGCAGGCCTGGTACGGCGAGTCCAGGCTCAAGGCCGTCGAGGCCAAGGACGACATGGGCGCCTTCGTCAACGTGCGCTGCCGCGCCGCGGATGGAGCTGCACCCGGACGGGAGGGTCCCAGGGAGGTGGTGGACCTGGTGGACCTGGTGGATGGTTGGCTAGTAGATGATGGATGATGGATAGATATGGATAGTTGGTTGATGTTGATTGGTTGATGTTGGTTGGTTGATGTTAGTTGGTTGATTAGTTGGTTGGTTGGTTTGTTGGTGTTTGATGGCTGGTTGATGGTTGAGTTGAGCAGTGATGAATTGATCATTGATGGGCATTCGATGGCTTGGGCTTAAGCTATAGCTTGGTCCGGTACATGGTTGATAGTGGTTAATCGGCCAATCGCTAGTGCCAACTAGTTCACTCACACTAGGCATCTGGGCATGTCTATGATTTCATGAGCGTTTTTTCAACCACCCTCAACGTGAACATGCTTCCGTTGCAAGTAACTCCTCCCAACGAATTCGTTATCATGTTCGACTTGGTTGATATTGGTTATTATGGATCATAGTTGTAAATGCCAACATGTTATCATGTGGGATGATGTTATTATCATGTTAACCTGGCTAATTCATGCTAATTCATGGTTACAATGGTTATGATCTTAAATGCCTGGCTAATTACATTATCATGGTATTCTGTGAACAGGTATTTACCATAGGTTATCAGTTGCAGCCTTGGACGCTGTTGTTTTAAAACGATGTATTCAACCATCGTTGCTGGCTATTCTGGTTGGTGGTTTTAGGCAATTTTTAGTTTCCTAGTAATTGCTAATAAATTGTTGGTTGATTAGTATTTTTCATAGGGGTTGAAACCACCAACCAGTCATGATGTGCCATTCTTCGCCATGCATTGCCCATTGCAGCTGTCCATTTGACAACATCAGGTATGGATCCGCGATCTACCATTATATTTGGCGATGATGGTTGGTGATTGTCTCCGGTTGATAATTTGTTCCATGATAAACCATGATAATGAAATAATATGGAATGATACCAAGTATTGTTGGTATTATTCAATTATTTGGAATTGATTAACCATGATAAACTGCTGGATCTAACAGGGAGATGGCGATGGAAAAAAAATCTATTTGGTCGATCCTGGCCAGGTACAACTGGAGATGTTTTTGTCCGGTGCTCATCGCGGCGCATCGGGTCATCTTGCCCGCATGATGGTCTGCTTGGGCCATGGCGGTGCCATTGTCCAACCAACATTGTCCAAGCAACAAAAATAGGTTGGTTGGTGGTTTCAAACATTTTTTATTTTCCCTAGTAGTTATTAACAAATGGTTGGTTGGCTCATATTTTTCATAGGGGTTGAAACCACCAACCAGTAGGGGACGGAATAGAACCAGAGGTCGTGCATGACGATGCTGATTGGTGCGGATTCATGCGGACTGATGCTGATTGGTGATGACTGATGATGATAATTCTGAAGGGATTGCTCCCTGAAAGACCTGTTGAACCAAATCAAGCTCAGTTGAATAACACTGGGGCTTTTGTTTGCTGGATGGCTTACAGCTACTATCTTAGGTTTTTAGCCTGTTTGGGATATGATTGATATACCATATAGCCACTAAAAGTGAAAGTTTTAGCGAGGGATCTAAAAGCCACCAAGTTTGGGCCAGTTGGAAATGCAGAGGCGACCGGGCACTTGACTTCGACCACCTTGCTCCAGGTGAAAATCGCACAACCTGAAGACTAAGATTTGCCCTTGCCCAACGACATTAACCTCAACACAGTGACAATGTATGGCATTGTGGGCCCCGCCCTTTATTACAAGTAGCTTTTGATTTCATATCGTCTTGGCGGAATTAGCCGTTTGATCCTGTGCCCATTAGAGGCACGTTTTCTCATTGATTCTGTAGGAGTGACCAATGACGCTTAGCAAAAGTTCGCTGATGATAAAACCAGCAGATGACCAGTTCCAGCGCGACAGAATTGCAGGTGCCTGCGGGGCATTGCTGTTGAAACAGCAGCCCCTGAACTCGGTCGGTCATAGAACAGTCGTGCATCATCCCCTGGCGCCATGGAGCCACAGATCTTTGCCTATTTGATGGCGTCGTTGGCCCTCGACTTATTGGTTTTAGCTGGACCCTCAGTAACGGCGGAGGGGGGAGTGGTTGATGACAGGTGTGGCTGTTTATATTCAATGTACTCGTGGCAAAAAATGTTTGAAGATTCATGATAATTTCATGATAATATTTGGTACTGACAGATGATGGTGATTGATTTAGTGATCAATATGTTGGTACTGATTCAATTGGCCTCCAAAACAGTTGGTAATGGATATATAATGGTGGTGAATAGGGTTTAATTGCGCTTTGGGTTGGTACTGATAGATTGGCTGAAGAAATGCCAGCCCATGGCTTGTCAGCTGAACAGCTTGTGATATATCGTCGCATCTGGGAGTTTAGATCCATTTTCGGCATATCAGCATTTGCATAATACTTCCCTCTTGGAGGTCCATCAAAAGCCAACAAGAGCGAGACCTGTCAGCAACACCATCCAGCTATAAACGAAGCTACAGATGAGTGTGCGCCCACGTAGGGTGCCGCCCTGCGGCCGCCGTTGTGAATTGCTCCGGGTTCCAACTCGTGGATCAGAGCCGCACCGAAGATCACCAGTTTCCTGGGGACCAGTTCCAGACGAAATGGCTGGCTGTTGGTTGGAGCGACATGCTGAGCCAGGGGTATCCCGTTCTATCACTTTAAGGCGGGTGAGCGAGGCCAGGAGGCCCCAGGAGTGCACAATTTATGGAGCTCAAACGAATCAAGATAGCCGCCCTTATTGACCAGAAATGCCAGCCAGTAGGAAAAAGGATGGACGTCTAAAAATGGTTGGGGTTCCTTACTACTGATTCATATAATGTCTGACATGGCAACATATATATAGTAGTCAAAATTGCCCCAAAAGAGGGGATCCAACTATACAGCCACTCACTTAGATGTTTGGTGTTTTGAGATGTTTTGAGGATTAGATGGATTTATCAGGTACCCTCTAAAAGATCAAGTTTTAGCGGGGATTTGGAAGTTCCCCGCTGAGGGAAACACCCGTACAAGTAGTACCGCACAAGGCGGCGGCGGAAGTTTCCAAGATAGGAGCACTATAGGAGTGTGCAGTTGTGGTTGCGACGATTGATTGTCCGAGGGATCCGAGAACTGAACATCACTTGGGCCTGACTTCCTACCAATGTGAGCATCGATCTGGCCACTTGACTGGCAGCCTATCTGTCTAGCTATCTTTCTATCAGTGGATCAGTTTTCTTTCTGTCTGTCTGACTGTCTATCTATCTATCTATCTATCTATCTGATGATCTATTCGTTTATCTATCTGCCTATGTACTTGTCTTTCTATCTACCTCACTATCTATCTCGTCATCTTTCTGTCTATGTATCTATCTATCTACCTGTCCATCTATCTATTTATCTATCTGCCTATCTATCTATCTGTCTATCTATCTACCGAATTAGTTGTCTGATCATCTATGTGTCCATCTGTCTATCTTTCTGTCTATCTACCTGACTATCTACTTTTCTATCTGACTCTCGTTTCGTCTACCTATCTGTCTATCTATCGACCCATCTAGCCATCTGAATCTGGCTATCCAATTGTCTGTCTATTCCATCTATCTATTCTAGCTATTCTATCTATCTATCTATCTATCTATCCATCTATTCATCCATCGATGCATCTATGTATCTGACTATCCATCTAGCCACCCATCGATCTGACTATCGACTTGTCGATCTATCTGGCTACCTCTTTGTCTAGCCATCTTTCGTCTATCTATTCATTTACCTTCCAAATGTGCTTCGATCATGAAGTGTTTTGCATCTAGGTGTTTGGCCACTTTTGATAATTGGACCTTGCAAAGGTGTTCCGATCATCAAGTGTTTTGCTACTTTTGACCTGCAAATGTGCTTGGCGCGCAAGCGTTGTGCACATTTTGGCCACATAAATCACGAAAAGTGACGCGAAACGCAAGTGTTTTCCTACTTTTGTCTCCTGTGTTCAAAAAGTGTCAAAACGTGCTGTGTTTTGACACATTTGCTTCAAAATGTGCTTCTCGCCCTGGCCGCGTGCACTTTTTCGGACATGCAACTTTCAAAACTTGTTAAAAACCACGAGTTTTTGCGACTTCGGACGTGAGAATGTGCTTCGCGCGCAGGCGGCGTGCCAATTTTCATGATCATATGACATCTCCGAAAAGTGGCCCGAAACGCTAGTAAAATTGCAGTTTTTATTTTGGTACAAGATTTTATCTTAAAAATTTGCTTCGCGCGCAGGCAGCGTGCCAGTTTTGAGAATCATGAGTCATCAAAAGTGCTCCGAACATGTAGTGTTTTGACGATTTTGACTTCCAAATGTGCTTCGCGCCTAGGTTTTTTCACGATTTTGCAAGTTGCAACTTCCAAAAGTGCTCCGAACGTGACATGTTTTTAAGATTTGGCGCGCTCGCATTCTCATCTTTCACACATCTCTTCTTTCACACATCTCTTCTTTCACACATCTCTTCTTTCACACATCTGCTCACATCTCTTCTTTCACACATCTGCTCAGGCGATCTACCCTAGCTGAGTTGTCCATATTGTCGGAAGTTAGACTTCTAAACTTCCTTCGATCATCCCTATCATTTCACCATGAACCAATCATTTGATTGATTGTTTAAAGGTCAACCAGTCACAGTACTCAAAAATGTTGAACCCCGGAAAGGTAATTAGATCATTAGCCAAACATCAGTATTTCCATTGACCATGAATTAAATCTTCCCATTCACCATCATCATCCAATCATCCAGCCATCGATTTGTCAACGAAAATCATCAAGTGTTCAACAGCCATTTATCAATCAATCCATCAATCCAAAAAAAATCAATCAATCGACCAACCAACCACTTGAAACCAATCAATCAATTAACCACTTGGAACCAAGCATCAATCAACCAACCAGCCATCGATTTGCTAATGAAAAGCATCAGAATCCATCAACCTTTCCCAAAGGTTCAGCCGGCTTCAGCTCCTCCCCCAAGGCATCCATGATGAGAGTAGCATGGACTCGCCGGGGCCAGATCTTGGAGAAGCTGCCAGCTGGCGGAACTCGCAGCGCCACCTCTTGATGTCTTGGTTGCGTCCTAAAGGGGTGCTACTCATCATGGCGCTAAGCCATGCGCCTGTAGATGATAGCTATCATGATTGATGAATGTTGATGATGCGATTTGATGTTTTATGAGCTTGATTTTTGTCGCTGCTAATCATGGTAAATGAATGGTTGGCTCTATCTAAAAATTCTAAAAGAAGCCTTCTTGAATCCAACTTGGTCCATGTGAAATGTCAGGGTGCAGAAGTTCTTCTACTGCCCTTTTGCCTACTGTTTGTAACGTAGGAATGATAAAGAGCCAGTACACGTATGATGCTTCTCAGTGTGAGTTGCGTTTGTTGTTCGAAAGCGTTCTGAGGTTGTGACCAGGATTCCAAAACCATGGTCGATTGGAAGGAAGGTTCAATTTTTAGTCCGAAAGCGATATGAAGTGATTGCAGTGCATCGCAGGGTGTTGGACGCTGTGAGGTCGTTGGGTACCCTCTGAAATGGACCTGCTAAACTTGTTGTGTGTTCCTCAAACGAGGGATGGTTGCCCAAGTTGCTTTTTTGGAAGTGTTTATCCTCCAAAGACTAATCAAGTGATTGGCGTCACTATTTGAGAGAAGCATCACTTTGGTCCTATGGAAAAGCCAAGCTCTTAGGAATCCCGAGCTCCTGGGTTGCCACAGCATTGCTGACAGAAACCTTGGATCCAACAGCAACGTAGCGTCAGCCCACAATGTTTGATGATGCTACCCATAGGACGAGTCAAGAAAGTTTTAAACTTATTAGCATTGGGTTTTCAACAATTACTTGACCCTATTTTAACAATGACCCGATATTATCGTTGTTAATGGTTGATGATGCTGACCATAGGGATAACAATTATTAGCCTTGAGTTGTCATAGCATCATCAAAAATTGACCCATTAATTGATTCTGGGGTTCCCACAATGCTGATGATCATTAACAATGACTATTAACAAGCACCCAACGATTGATTATCATCAATGATTTCCAACAATAAATAGGTTATCATAGTGGATTCTGATGTTGGATGATTGACAATGATTATCAAGTACTCATGGCTATGAACCGTCAAGCACCGTCAAGAAAAGCTACAAAGATGAACAACAAGTAACGACGCTTACTCGTTCGGCTCAATATCAACCATCTAAAAAGCGGGGCGCTTTGAACATCCCTAGATGACCCTACTTGGATGCGCACCCCCCTCAGTAACTGCTTGCATTTCCCTTCGAGCAAACGGGGTTCATCCATTTTTGTTAAGGTTTTTGCAGGGCTTATAACCATAGTGAGCCATCCGTCAACCTTCAATTACCAATTCCTTGGAATTGCCATCGATTAACTATTCGATAGCCACGTAGCAAGCATGTTTAAACCACCAATTAGCCGCATCAGCCACTAATTTGCTATCGATTCACAGTTATGAAGTGATTGATGAATATCAGCCAGCCTTCAATCAACCGTCCACCAGCCATCAATCTTGAATCAGCCATCAACTGGTGGTTTCTCAAAATAGGGGTGCCCCCAAATACCCCAGCTGCACATCAGTCACAGCCGAGGCGGCAGTTCCTGCGACGCTTGGAGTTTGAACGCGCGTTTGCACGTGAAGCGAGCTCTTTTGCTCGCGAGTTGGTGACGGCATAGCCATGGCCGCCCTAACCAAGGATCGCCACGGCCAAGCACTTGGGCATGTGCCAAAATAGAGGTACCCCCAAAAGCAATGGTTTCCTAGTAAAGTGATCATTGTTTGATTGGTTATTCGTTACCTTGTTTTGGTACATGCCCATATTGGTTTGCGAAGGATGCTTCATAATGGTAGATTCGAAGCGTTGGCCATGGTAAGCTATGGTTTTGACTTCTATAGCAACCATCAACGAACCGTGATTAATCATTGATTAATTCTCACTTGATTCATGGGTATAGGCTATAGGTCATAACCAACTATCACCAAGGGCTAATGGTCGCTGAGGCAATCAGGCTGAGGCTATCATAGTTGGGACCCCCATCCCTAAAGCAAGATCATGGTCCTGGGCGCCTCCCATGTGTGAGGGGCGAAGAGGAGACATTGTGTTGACGTCATGTCACAAATCGATGGGATACTCCAATTCATCAGATAATAATGGGCAGTACAGAATAGTGGACAGTTATGATTGACAGACAGGTTTCATGTTGGATTATTTGACTCATCAAAACGGCGTTGCCCCCATGAAAATTTGCTGCCAAGCTATCCAGTCAAACTGCTGGTCTTGAGCGGACATTGCCACCCAAAAAGCTGTCATGTCAGGCTGTTTGGGATACTCAAAATTGGGATCTGAATGGTTATACATCAATTATTTATACGGATTACGGGACATACCAATTATAGGGTTGTTTCTCGAAATAGGGAACCCAAAAAAGGGTGGCTTATAAGGAAAAATAGTCATCAATATTGGATGATTTGGGAACCCCAAATTGTGAGAAACCATCATTTGGTGGCTGGTGTTCACAATCTAGAGCGACGTTTGCACGGCAAAGGTTCGATGCATTTGCTGATCGTTCTTGTTTTCACACCAGTTTTCAATACCATACACCGAATAAGCATCCTGCACTGGTCATGCGAATAATCTGACAGCATACCAATTTTTAAGAATTGCGAATTTGCAATTCATTTGTCATTAGCATACGTTCTTCCAAGTTGTTGGGTTGTGGGTCATTGGCGAATCATGTGATAAATCGTAAACTGGCTGGTGGTTTTGAACATGTTTTTGCCTTCCCCAGTATTGAGGCATGATTGGCTGGTTGACAAGCCTATGTTTCATAGGTTGAAACCGCCAGCCAGCCGAGCTCTCCGGAATCCTGGCACAGCTTTACCGACAGAGACCTTCAAGCAAACAACCACGTAGCGGCAGCCCATCATGGTTGATGATGCTACCCATGGGACCGGTCAAGTAATTATTACTAACATCGGTAAGATGGGCCATCAATGGTACATCATCGGTTAGTAATAATTGCTTGACTACAAAATTCAAAGATCAATCGTAAAAAATGGTTTGTAGTAATTATACTGAATCTTGGAGTGATGGCGCTGGAGAGAGAGAGAGAATTATACTGAATCTCGGTAATTACTCACCGTGGTTAACCCATCTTTGATTATCAAAGATCAATGGTTAATCTTTGATTACTCACCCCTGGTTCCCCATCATTACCCATTGTTTTCCCTATTAAAGTTGATCATCATCCCTAGAAAATTGGTTGGTTAATATTGACCCAGCTCGCCATCTGGTTCATCATCGGCAAGATGGGCCATGACTGACAAGTGTCCACCTAGGATCCCTGGCGGCTCCCTGGTGGGATCCAGAAGTATCTGAAGGCGGCTTCCAGGGGCGGTCATGGTGGAGTGCCCAGTCAGTTGGTAGATATGTTACTGGTTGGTGGTTTGATTCACATTTTTCATTTTCCCTAGTAGTTGTTAACAGTTGATTGGTTGACTAATATTTTTCATAGGGGTGGTTCAACCACCAACCAGGTTAGATGACCATGTCAGTGACTCCGTTGAGGGTCAGAACATGATGGTAGCGTGAAATGATGCTTAGCGTGCATGGTACCTCATCGTGATGAATAGCGGTCATTGGCTGTGAATCACGGCTAATCATATTAGAAATTATCGGCCAGTGGAGAGTCGGTGAAACTTATGATTGTTGGATCAGTGCTCGCAACAATTATGAATCATGAAATCTTAAAAACCTTTACCATATATTATATTTCATATCTTGTTATTATTGTTACTATCATTATTTTTATGAACCATTAATTTATAATAACAATGAAAAACCATTCTTATTGGATTAGGATTGCTAGATGGGTTTTCGTTGAAGGTTGGAGGTTCTGAGAGTAGCCCTGTCGTTGTTGCCCGTTACTGGGCTACTAGATGGGGACTACGAGCCCACAAATATCCCAATAAATCAATGATCATCAATCATCAACAATCTTGTTTTCGGAAAATGAAAAATGAATTTGTCCAAAATCTAACAAGGATGGTATTTCTTGATACTGGTTGGTGAAGTAGCACTGGCCAGTGAAACTCAATGATCGTGAACAGCAGCCAATTATGCCAATTAGTAATTGTTCGTCATGATTGATGAGTGGTCATTTGTCATAAACAATATAGAAGGATCAATGAGACTTGATATTGGTAAATAGTGGTTTTCAGGGCGGTTCGTGGTGGCTCGTAAGGAGAAATGCCGGCTTGTTTACGACTCATGGCCATTCTGGGGTAAGGTCAACTCGGCTCTTGCATACGATGCTATTCCCAGTGCATGGGGTAGCGCACAGCCGGCTTCTAGCTAGCATGAGCACGATTTGGCGACAGATTCAATGCACATATTTCATCAACCATCAATAGCGGGCAAACCGTTGGACGCCCCGGCAAAGAAAAGTAGAATGGCTAGAAAATCAACCATTTTTTCTAAAGTTTAATGTACTTAAGTTACTTAAGTGTTTGAACATTTGAACTTCGTTCAACCACAGCCGACATCAGCTGACCACATGTAGGTTGGTCGATGTGAAAAAACCAACTTACCTACCTCGCTTGTTGCAGGGCCGCGGCTGCCACGTGGTTGGCCAGGCATTTTCGAGTTCAGATGTGGAGTGGCGGATCGTAGCTGGTCGCGGCGACACTGGTGGCCATTGCTCAGCCGTGGGAAATGATGATGTCAAGCCACTGCTGTGCAGGAAATATACCAGGAACCCACCAGAAATGATGGTAAAATATGGTAAATAAGCCACTTTCCTGGATATTTCCCTGCAATCAAATCTGGTGATAGTGGTAAATAGGGATGATTCTTGATGGTAAGGAAACCATAAGTAATGATACTGGTGTTTGACAATGCTTGGTTTATTGATTACATGCTGTTGATAACTTTAAATGGTATCAGTAACTGTCAATAAGAAGCATCAATGTTCCTAATCATCACACAGCTTTACAAACAATCATGGCATGGTTGATTTTCAATCTTGAAACTGATGGGTCGGGATTCGGGATAGCGGCTGATGCTCAAAATAATCATGATATTGAATAGCCATGATCACTAGCAGTAATGGTTGATGATATTGGTAACTCTTTGACAATCTAATCTAGCTCGCTGGATAATCCACCATGTGATTTGCCTGTTGAGGATGTTGATGTTCCGTTGCTGCGTTAGAGTGTCAGAGACATGAGCCGTGGTTCATGACGATTAGTAGTGCATGATGACGGTCAATAATGACTCATGATGGTTTGTAGTGCGAGATGATGATGATGATGATGATGATGATGATGGTGATGATGGTGATGATGGTGGTGATGGTGATGGTGATTGTGATGATGGCGGTGGTGGGGGTGGCGATGACGGTGATGATGATGATGATGATGATGATGATGATGATGATGATGATGATGATGATGATGATGATGATGGTGCTGGTGGTGGTGGTGGTGATGATGGTGGTGGTGATGATGGTGGTGGTGGTGGTTGTGATGAACTAACTGGATGCGCATTGACCTGTCATCATCCAACAATGATTAGGCATATAGGTCGCTTCCCAGCCCGGGCACAGGGTGATAGCGATGAAGAGAGATTGGGTCCCACCAAATACTACAGAGGGCCTACTCGCCCTTGGGGGGTGCGAGTGGAATGAATATCAGTTGGGTTGCCTTAGGATATCCGGACTGTTCATTGATAACGCATGATAGGCCAGCCAAAGGGTATCTGATAGTGGCGATGGTGTTTTATTGCTCGGCTGGGCAGGAAGGGTGGTGGCAGGCTAGGTGGTCAAGCAACAAGGGCATCCCATTTGCATTTGATTCCTCATGCGCTACCATGAAGAAACCGAGATTTCATCCCCACATGAGGCGTGCGAATGGTGAGTTGATTGTGACTCAACTGGAAACAATGAAATACCATGAATTCCGGCCACCATTCCCATGTATTTCCCATATATTTCCCTATGAATTCCTCAGCATTGATAGATTTTATCGCCACTTCCGAGGTATGTTGACTTTCTATCTCACCATCGCCGTGGCATCTTCGACCACGGTGCAGTTGAACCTGCTGCAGGATGGGCACGGCTTCGTCTCGGAATGGCAGAGGTGGATCATGCAGCTTGGCCGAGCCCGGGATCAATGGAAAAAAATCAGGTGACGCCTCAGAGTTGGGGAAGTGAAAAACGCCAAGGACTGATGGGTCTGACCAGGGGCCCGGGGTCCCCTTTGGAAGTGTTCATGGCTATTGTTTTTTCAGCATTCAATCTGGTTAAATTATGTGAAACTCATCACTCTTCCAGGGGACCCAACCTGCAGGGGACCCAACCTGCAGGGACCCAACCTGGTATGACTGTTGGTTCAAAGATTCAGCTGAAATCGACACCTCTCCACTGGTTCATGTAGTGGAACGGTGCATGCCAGTGCAACCGTCCAAGTGTTCCTCCTTGGAGTTTGTGTGGTCGGTACATCTCGGTACAACTGACCTTTGATGTGTGGTACCAGTTTCACTAGCTGGTGATTCTCAGGGAGCGATTCGGAGCCAGGAGTATCCCTAAATCCCTTTAAAGGGGGAGCTAAAGAGCTACAGGCAGTGGTGAAACCAGATGGTAGTTACTGTAATGTTTGTTTAGAGGTGGTTGGAAATGGTGTGTGCATTCCAGAAAAAACGGTGAATGGTCGTTGACCACATCTAACCGACCAACGACTGGAAATGCCCAGATGTTTTATTTGGTGGGTGAAATTGGCGAAGAGTCGCTGGCGCAGCTACCACAATTGGTTGATGCTCGCTACAGTTGCCTCACTACTGCACCAGTTGCCAGCATGATTCTCTACAAAGCCAGCTGTAAGCCAACAGGACCGGCTCAGTTGTGGTAGTTGCCAGGGCCAGTAACAGCCCCTCTGGGGCAAATTGCCATGATGACTAGCCCAGTTTCGAAATTGTCAAATGGAAATTCCAAATATGAACCATGATGAATAATTATGATTTTTTTGAATCATCCGCATAAAGTATCATAAATCATCATGAATCATCATGAATCGTTATTGACTAAATCCGATCATGTTTGATCATCAATCATTTTCGCTCATTCTAAATCGTCATTCATCATCAATGACAATGTGATGATTAACCAGCATTAAAACTCGGGCTGCTAACCATTACGGAACAGCACTTGCATCAATTAGCCAGTGTACTGCAGAAAGCACCAGCTAACCATCAATGGATGAACCGTGGGAAGCCCTGGCAAAAAAACCCATGAATGCCAACTGCTGGAAGTTCATCACTGACCAACTGCTAGCAGTTCATCACCAATCCACTGAGGCTGATCCTAAGCGTGGGCTGTTTGACCTGCAAAATGGGACGTGAACGCTTGAAGCAACAGCGCTGGAGGCGGCATGCGGAATATTGGCTCCTCGCTGGCAGAAACCCACGTACCGTTGTGGGAGGTGGGGGCTGCCCCCAATACACCGAGATACGCCTTGATTCATCGCAGTCACAGCATGTAACGACCGATTTCTTGGTGGCTATGACTTTCCTAAAGTAGATTCGAAAGAAGAGTTTTGAAAATGCCATTGTTAGTGCGCTTTTACTCGTTGACCGCTACTACCCATGAACTGTCACCACGGTTCACGATCATGCACCCAGATGAAACGGAGATAGCCAGCCTCCATTTACCAAAAAACAGCTGTGTCGATATTAGTCAACATTTGCCAAACATATTTGTCAACCATCTTGAACACCAAACATATTTGTCAATCATATTGAAAACCATACCTCACCATTCCCACCAACCGCTGGTCAGCAGGTGACCTTGAAACACTGGTGGGTCGTCAACTATCAATTCACCCAAGCATGCGTGGATGCTTCACTGACCTGGTAAAAAGAAATCATGGTCCAGACCAGACCTTATAAAATTCACTTTTTAATCTACTACCCTGTTGTGTTTTCAAGATTTAGTTCCATGTTGTGAAGTACTGTTGGTAACTCAGCAGCTTTATGATCATAGCTTGCTATCGATAACATCTCGCGGGTCAATGGCGCGCAAACATGTCAGTTGTGTGTGTAGCCCATATTTGTTCGTTCTTCAGTTGAAGGATTGTTGGCGCTTCAGTTTTGGGATAGACTTTGAACAGGGACCTTAGCGTAGCACAAACACTTGAAAGATACAGAGGTCGGATTTCATTTCAATTCAAGGACACTGTCTCTTTTATGGTTGATGGCAATGATCAGGTACATCCTACAACACACGACCAAGAAAAGCAACCCATTAGGAGGGCACCCAAAACTGACTTGTTAACCATCAATCATCACCAACCATCATTAATCATGATGCATGTGTTTAACCATAACTCTGCTGCACTCCACCGTTGAAACACCACCATCAACCCATCCACAGCTACGCAACGCTATGGGTTTCCAGTAGCCCAATGGCAGCAGCCCCCAGCTATGCCCAGCTATGCCCAGCTATGCCGTCACCTAGGATGGTCTCCCTCTGCGGCTTGGTCTACCTGTGCCGTTGGAGCGTGACACCACAGGATTTCAGCTTCTTCTCCCTGGTGGCAGTGACCCTGTTTCGGCCGCCCAGCTGCAGGGAACGGCTGGTTTTGGCTGGTTGGATCTGGTTATGAACGCTTGGATCTGCTGATGGCTTGGTTGGTTGTTTCATGTTGGTTTTTCTCATGGCTGGTTGATCTTGCTTGGTTGTTTCATGCTGATTTCATGATGGCTCATCACTTTCAAGCCGCGTCCAGCAGCTGGAGTTTGGTTAGTCCAACCCCTCACCGACGGGGGGTGCCGGGTCCCCGGTCTTCGGGTCTTGGCTGGAAAACCCTGGAAAAGCTGCAGCAACACGTGTTTTCATGATTTTTCATGCGCATCTGGCGGTCAAAAACCTGCAACTAATCGCATTTGAAACATCTTAATGAAAATCGTTTTCAAGCATGTTTAAGCTCTGCACTCAACCAACAAAATTAAACATTTGCAACCTTTAAGAAACCTATAGTAGTATTTTTGCGTTTTTGGTAATGTTTTTGGCGTTGCCTTGGTGATGTTTTGCTGGTGCTTTTGTGGTGGCGATGTTTTGGTGGTGTCGCAGTGGTGTTTCAGTGGTGCTGACGGCCCAACTGACGAGGGCGCTTGTACGCATGCTGGTGTTTTGTTCGCGGTTTAGTGTTGTGGTGTTTTTTTTGGCGGCGGTTGTGTTTTCGTAGGCATGTCTTCGCAATGGTGTTTTTCGTGGTGCTGGTGCTTTTGTTGTGGTGTGTCCCTGGTGAACTTCTGGTAAGGAAGGATACCACTGGATGCATCCTGCAGACTTTCAAACAGGAATAAAGTCATTCCAGAAGCATACGCCCAGGAACTCGACACGTACCTCAAATTCTCAAGGCATACCAAGAAAAGCGCAGGGAGCCACAGTCAAACACACCAGCAGCAAAGAGACAGGAACAAGAAACACACCAGAAGCTTACCAGATGCGTACAGACAGTAACACGAAGCATACTAATTAGAAAGATACAGATGGAAGAAGAAACATACCACAAACATCCAAAACATATTTTGCAGGATCAAGAAGCACGCCAGCGGCATACAGTCACGAATATCTTTCATATGACAAGCATGCAGCATGCAAAACGAAACAACAATCATACTAGGAGCACACCGACAAGAACAAGATGCACACCAAAAGCACGCAGAAGGAGCAAGAACCATGCCAGAAACATACCAGAAACATACCAGAAGATGCCAGAAGCACAACTGGAAGAAACGTTACCTTGCTCCCAACTTTGTTTTCACTCCCTGGGCCGCAAGTGATGGTTAATGGTTGATCGATGGTTCGAAAAGACTGGTTGGTTTCGAACATGATGATTTTTAACCACACCGACCGGGGAGGATTATCTCATTGATGTGACCTAGCAGCTACCGGATGGGATATAGCATAGCTTGTCACTGTTGCTCATAAACCATGGAGAAAAAGCGCAATAGTGCTGGTAGTGTAATGCCACAGCGAGCCATTATGGGATATGATATGACAATATTGTTTAGCATTTTCATTGATGGGAGTTCCATGTTGATTATATAAGCCCTTTTATTTTATCGTAAATGAGTATGCGTGATTATGATTGATTATGCGTCTATGTGTATCCTCTGGATTTTTTGATCATACCGAATACATATGCAATACAGCAAGCACACACCGACATATGTATGAAATGCACGTATGCGTACACGCATGTGCCTGTGTTTGGCTGTTTATGTTACGCTGCTCCGAGGCTGCCGGCAGTTTTCCTTGCAAGTTCATTCTGGGAAGTGGTCGGAACCAACCTTCTCTTCTTCGCCCAAGCGTTGCTTGAGCGGCAGTGGCAAGAATTCTTTGCTAATTAGTTGTAGCTGCATGTGGCTGATAATCAATGATTAACGAATTGGCAACAATCAAAATTCAATATTCACGTCCATTGATCATCAGGAATGATTCAACAATGATGTGAATCGTTTGTCCATATTGAATTTTCATAGCCAGGAATTAACCGCACGAGTGGGCGTCGTTGGCTCCATAGATAGAGCTGGGTCTACCAGGTCGTGATGTTTTTTCGCCAAACTATCAGGAGCCATCATTGATTCACCATTCATCCGTTGACGAACCACCGCTCACCATCGATCAGCCATCAAGTAGCCGTTGACCAACCATCATTCTCCTCTATCTAGCCTTCAATCAACCACCATCATTGTTTCCGTGTATTAACCATCAAGCATCCATCAACCGTTAAGTAACTATTTTTGAATCAACCATCAATAGGCCATAGTAGGCCTCAATCATCATCAACCATCCTTTAACCAACCATTTTTTTAACCAACCATCCTTTAACCAACAATCCTTCAACCTTTGCTCACTATTTGGCCATGGCAGACCAAACCATCGAGGAACCACCACCACCGCGCTGAAAATAACCCGTCCTCCATGATGAATCGCGGCAGCTGAGGTTCTGGCGGACCTCCACCGAAGACTTTCCCGAGCTCAACGTGCTTCAGACGGTGGCTTGCGGTTGACGCGATGCATGGGGTCATGGGGATGGTGACCACCCTGAAGGTGGGAAACCGTCTAGAAATCGATGGGTGGAAGAAGTTCATGGTTGGTTCTTGGGATGGTTACATGATGTTACATGTATTTTATAGTTGCTGCAGAAATGGCTGAGCATGATTATTGCTGATGTTTTGTAATTTATGGCTACGTGATCCTTATTCGAAACTTCATTGTTCAATAGATGGTTAATAATGATGATTGATTGCCGGTGGATGTCAACGATTTGTGTTGAATTACATGTGATAACGTGTATATCCTGTTTATGCTTGTTGTTTGCATGCTTTGTCATACTTAGTGACACACGGTTGGTCATACAAATTCATGGCTGTTTTGATGGGTGACTAGTGGTCCATAATTATGTTAGTTTTTTCCCTGGTGTAGTTTATTGTTGGTGAAATTGCGGGTTCATCGATTGGTGTTAATTTTCCAGCAATCGTTTTTGTTTGAGCCATCGTTGAGTGATGGTCACTCCCTGTTTCCTTTCGAACCAACGAAGGTTCACGGGAGAAAATTGGTGGTCAAATATGATATGATATGGTTAGATCACAAGTAGTAGGTGGTAACATGCTGGTTTAAAAAGCTCCCACCAATTTACCGACATAATTGGTAACCATTCCAACCATGATGTGGTTCATCATGACAAGTATCACAGTAACCGTCACGATGGTTAGCAATGCTCGCAACAACCACATCAACCGCTAGGACCACCGTTGTGCATCAGCAACTGGCTGATTTGTTGCTATCCTCTAGTTGTTGTCGACCATGATCACGATGTCTAGTGACCACCATCAACCACTACCACCGTCAAGCAATATCCACTATGAACAGCCATGGCGAAAATCCACTAAGTTCAACCATTATCAACCATCAGTATCCTTACTAGTGGCCATGGTTAGCATTCCTGACCATGCTGGGTGCAAGGCCATGTTCGCGGTCCGTGCAGAGATTTTGATTCTTCTGACTGTCATGCTCTTCAATATCATCGTGAATCGAGACTTGGGTTGTTGAGTGCAGTCGTCAATGCCTAGTCGTACTTGATGATGATTATTTTCTCGTTGGTTTGTGATTAACTAGTGATACCTAAGCAGTGATTGGCGGAACCCTTGATGACGTATAGTTCATGGTTGATTAAGTTCAAGATTGGTGATAACTCGAGATTAGCAATATGACAGTGGAAAGTAACAGTTGGACAATGAGTGATTGCTGGGCAAGAGCGGTCCAAAACATGTAGATACTCGTTCACTGGTGGTTGATAGTAGGAGAGAATTAACAAGCAACACAGGTGTAGCGATCATGCAAACTGTGTAAACTTACAAAACTAATCTAAAGCAATGTCCTTCAAAATTGTGTCACTGTTCAGAATGATAAGGCCAGATATGCGGGTTTACCCAGGTGAACAACTTGAACAGTATGGCACTTTGCTCCTGGGTGTTTGACATAGTTTTGCCATCACCACTTCGAACCGGTACATCCTCTACTGTGTCATTGCGATGCTTGGATCCTCCGCAGGATAGTGGTAGGTGATGCTCAACACCACAGCTGATCACAGCTACACAACCGCAACAATAAAGTTTCACGTTGCACATGTTCTAACATCAGCCACATGTATTTAATGTATTTATTTACAGAGAGAGAGAGAGAAAGAGAGGTGAGGCTAGTTCCCTAGGTGTTTCTTTTCTTGCATGTTTTGGTCTCACCTTTCTCTCCTTCATTTCGCCTGCAGCCTGAAGCATAGGCCTTGGGGGCACTCGTTCCTAAGCGCAGGGAAACAAACAAACAAACAAACAAACAAACAAACAAAAAAGAGAGAGAGATTCTCCTTGTATAGCCTTGGGTATTGCATTTGTTCACGTTGATATGTTACTGTCAGCCATCCAAAGGGCTAGCACATCTAGGAAGATGCCAAGTTTCCAGCCAACTCCTAGAAATGCCAGCTGTGAATAACTCCTTTTGGGGGGTCAATCATCCGCTATTCATGATAAAGAGGGTGGGGGTATTCGTGTATTTCAACATTAATGTTGGTTTCTGATTAGTGTAACCCCCCCCTAAAGTAATGAAAATAGATGAAACCCACAGGTAGATACTAATCAGAAACCAACATTATTGGAATTAGTGGGTTTCATTGTGGTCGATCAGGTCGATCAATGAATAATTGCTATTTTGCTCAAGAATTTGCTGAATTTTGCTAGCACTGGCCAATGGCCTTTAAAGGATAATCAATTAGCTCCTGAATAAATCACGATCAGTCATCAGTGCCAAATTCGGGCTACATTGGTTGTTCAGGACCATTCACCCAGTTTGATCACCCTTGATGCCAGATCATTGCCCTTTCATTTGATGGTAAATCACAAGCTATTCATGGAAGCCCATGGTGGCAAGAGCTGGGTCCAACATAAACCTTCAACTATCATTAACTGAACATCATTCAGTACCATTCTTTAGTTGATCATCATCGACCATCGATCACCATCATTCGATCACTACTGACTACTATATATGACCAGGTAGTAGTGGCAGATCCACTGAATGATGGTTAAGTTGGTGTTTTTTATTACTTCCAATGACAAAGGATGGAACCTGAAAGCTTCCCGATCTGCGGAGTGGGATCCAACTTGGATCAGCAACAGCGGGGGGTCATAGCTGCGCCAGCTTAGTTCACATGATGGCTACGAACATCCCAAGATGTCTATGTCATTAGGTCGGGATGTTAAGGTGCTTGATCCTTCATTCTTGGTCTTGCATGTATGTGTTGCAGCGGAGTATCGTTTTGGGATCGATCCATTGCTAGCTCGCATTTGGCGACTGAAGTCCTGTTATGAATCATCAACCATCGCTTTTGAACCGTTGCTGATCAGTATATGAGGGTTTCTTAGAATGGGGGGGGCAAAAATGGCTGGCTTCGGATTGATCAAACATGATTAATACTGGATGATTTGGGGTCCAGAATTTTGAGAATCACCCGCATGCCATTACTTTGAGGACATTATAAATCAACCAATTGACCACCGACCATTGAGCTATTTTTCGTCATGAAGCACCCGCTGGACCGGCCACTCATCGCAGTCCTTAGCCAACCCCCCTATTCCCATGGCATGGTAATGCCTAATAATTCTAATACTGATTAAAGCTGGTGAAGCTGGTTTATTGCTGGTTTATCCTGCTTAATTAGTTGATGGCAAATTGAGGATTAATTGATGCTTAACGATGGTTCACTCATGGTTCTTGATGCTTTCTCCTGGTAAAAGTGGCCAAAGATACTGCTGGGAAGTGGTAGCCTGGTGGCTACCTAAGATCCTGGGGCCCGACGGTAACATCTGTGTTGCGCAGGTTGGCACCTAGATGGACATGGGGATGCATTGATGTGTGTGTGTGTGCCGGCATGCCCATATCGCAAGGTATGTAGATGCATGTAGATATTTACGGTTATATGCAGTGGAATTTGTATACAGCCCATCATGCATTGCAACTGTGTCGTGCTCCAGTCCTCCTGCGTCCTCCGGTGCTTGATTTTCAACTTGAACTCACAAGCCTTCAATCACCCGCATCACCCCATATGATTACAACCCCAGTGGAGTCAGAATCCCTGATGATCAACGAGCTCATGAACAACTTGGTAATCTCCACCAGCTTGAGCTTAACAGAAGCTTGGTAACCATGGGATCAGCTGGCCCAGTTGCACATGCTCCGAAGATCACTGGATGGGATCTTCCTTGGAAACCCTGGGTTGAAACTACCAATGACAGGAAGCTCCTGTGCATTGCCCGACTGTTTCTGGCGCGTCGCAATGATCATCCCCAGGAATCCTACAAACCAAAGCGGAGTTGGAGGTGGACCGAAGGACGGGGAACAGATGTGGAAGCGAACCACGGAGAATTCTGACGCTGAATTCTGCTTCAGTGGTGCTAAAAATGGTTGGTACCATGATGATCAGCATGGCTGGCATTATGATTAATTGTGCCAAATCGTGATCTGTCCGATGGTCAACATTGGTTAGCTCATGGGTTGGTGATTGATGAATGGCCAATAGCCGGGGACAAGAGTTTACCACCACCATTGCTGATTCATGAACCGCGTGGTTTCAGCCAGGAGCCAACCAAAAAAGGCTGGTACTTATTGCTGGCTGTTTTTTTCATTTTGGTGTGTTATATGCCGAGTCCAATTTGCAAAGCGCGATATTTCATATCCTGATGGTATCCATCGAAAACGAGCTGGTTTTGTTTCATAGAAGTATAAATTGGCTCACATATTATAGGCGCTTATACCCTCATTTGTATGACAGACTCTGTTGGGTTTCCTCAGTGATTGTGGATTTTCAACACCTCAACTCCTGCGCGAACTTTGATGGTTCGTGGTTATACTAGCCCTGTTCAATACATTTTATGCTTATCTATATAAATAGACATTGACTTGATTCGATAAACATGAAGATTAAGAATTAACATAAATCAACAAGTCAATGATCTACCTCATTCAACACGCTTGCGGGTGGATGAGTCATCCAGTTCGGGAATCATTTGATTACAATGACCGTTACAAGATGCCGGAAACTTCCGTCTTTGGCCAATGTAGTGCCCCGTTATTTGAGTGTTGGCTCCATATCTCCCCATTTGATCAGCTCGTTCGCCATCATCAACCATCCTTGGTCCGTCATCCCACTGGTGAAAGTGGCTCGCCCCTGCGTAATTATTGCCAGCCATTCTGAAGGTCTGGCAATGGCGTCGCTACAAGTCCTGTGGGAGGGCGCAGTCAAAAATTCTGAAAAAACTGTCAGCAGCACCCATGGCACCTCCAAGTTGTTTGGCCGTTGCCCAGCTTTGTTCACCAAGTGGCTATGGGTCAAGCAGTTAACCAGCAATATTAAGCAAGCACTCCGTGGCTTCCCTGCTGACAGCGCCCCCGGGCCCACTGGCCTGAGGGTCCAGCACTTGCGAGATGCATTGGGCAAAAGTGGTGGCGGAGGGGGGCTCCTGGAACAACTCACTGCCGTGATTAATTTGCTCGCTCAGGGGCGGGCGTGTCCTTCTGTCGCCCCTCTCGTGGCTGGAGCTGGGCTGGTCGCTCTCCGAAAGCCTTCTGGCGGCGTGCGGCCTATCGCGGTGGGAGAGCTGCTCCGCCGCCTCACGGCCAAGTGCCTCATGCATGTGGTTCGTGCGGAGGCCAAAGATTATTTTTGGCCTGCTCAAGCCGGGGTTGCGGTGAAGAGTGGGGCTGAAGCTGCCATCCACACCCTTCGGGCTTGGGTCGGCCGACATGCCGGCTCCACAGACTCAGTTGTGGTGAAAGTTGATTTCCAAAATGCATTCAACACCATCAGCCGCGACACTGTGCTTGGCGAGGCCCGTGCACAGTTCCCTGCTCTGGCCCGTTGGACCACATGGTGCTACCAGCACCCCACTTGTTTGCAGTTTGGTGATGCCATCCTTCACAGCAGCAGTGGCGTTCAGCAAGGGGATCCTTTGGGCCCCCTCCTTTTCAGCGCTGGCATTCATCCTTTGGCCGCAGCTCTCCGAGCTGGCACTGTGGACTTTTCCGTCTTCTACTTGGACGATGGCGTGCTGGCTGGTTCAGTTGCTGCTGTCAGTGCGGCTTTGGCTCATCTCCAGCAAGGGGCTGCCGCCCTGGGATTGACCGTCAACCTTGCGAAGAGCGAAGTCATCGCTGTTGGCAAAACTTCGGGCCTTGCCTTGGATGGACAATTCCCTGATGCTTTGCTTCGGGCCGCAGATGGTGCCAGCCGAGTCTTGCAAGACTTCGACTTCTTGGGTGCTGCCATTGGCAGCCCTGGGCATTTACAAGCTCATGCAGCCGCCCGTGTTGATGGTGCACGCAAGTTGTTGGAAGCCGTGGGCGCGCTGGCTGATCCACAGATTGCTCTGCGACTCTTGAAGGCTTCAGCTGGCTATGCTCGCTTGGTTCACACCATGCGCTGCTGCCCTCCAGCCGGCCACGCAGCAGCTTTGGGCACTTTTGATGACCTCGTCCATGAATCTTTCAGCTCGCTTAGTGGCCTTCATCTCGACCCTGATCAGTGGGCGCAAGCCACTCGTGGTCTTGCGCAGGCGGGGCTGGGCCTTCGCTCTACCAGGGTGCATGCTCCTGGGGCCTACTTAGCTTCAGTGGGTGGGTGCTCAGCTCAGTGCCAGGAACTTGACGTTGGCTACTGGATTGATCATTCTGGAGATGTTGCTGCTGCTTTGTCGGAGCTGAATGCGCGCCTTGGTCCTGAGAAGCAGCTCACTGCTGTGCAAGCTTTAGCGCTGTCCCAGAACGAGCTCAGCCACAGAGTCGATGCCGCTGCTTGGGCTGTGCAACTCGAGGCAGCTACACCTGTGGCCAGGGCCACCCTCTTGTCCGAAGCCATGCCGGGGGCCCGTGCCTTTTTGACATGCATCCCTTTCGGTCGCACCCAGATGGATCCAGATGTGTTCACAGCTGAGCTGCGGGTGCGCCTCCGTATCCCTGAGTCCGCTGCGGATGCGTGGTGCCCGAAATGCGATGCTGTCTTAGACACTCACGGCTACCACTCCGGCATGTGCATCGCTGGTGGTGAACGCAATTCCAGACACAATGCATTGCGTGATCTGGTCTACACTTGGGCGGAGCGAGGATGTCTCCGGCCTGAGAAAGAAAAGGCAGGACTTTTGCTGCCTCAAGCCCCTGATGATGCCAGTGCCCGGCGCCGGCCAGCTGATGTGTTCCTCCCCGCGTACCTCGGACGTCCAACTGCACTTGACTTCGCCATTACGGCGCCCCAGCGGTTGGACGTGCTTGGTCCGCGTGGCGGGGTTTCCGCGGCGGAGGCCTCTGGTTGGATACTGCTGCTGCGTGTGCTGCCCAGCAGGTACATTTTCTGCCAATGGTTGCCGAAACCACAGGAGCTTGGGCCCCTGAGGCCGCGAAGGCACTAGCCCACATCAGCCGTGCAGCTGGCAATACTTCTGGGAGCACTTTGCTTGAGGAAGCATGCGTGCTTATCCGCACGTGGCGGGCCCGTGCGGCCTTGCGCCGTCGTGCTGAGATGGCCGTGTAGGTGCTCTTTCCAGCTTTTGGACCAGATGTACGTCCCCGGCCACTTCTCCAATCACTTTTTGGCACGGGCGGTGTGGGGGACATTGCCATCTTTCTGAATCACTGAACGAGGCGTTTGCTGTCGATGTGCATTTTCTTTTCTGCAGCCGCATGCCGCACATCCTGTGTTTTTGCATGTTTGGTTGCGAAAGCAACCTACGGTTGCTTCCATGCTCCATCTTTGCAATAACTTGTGTATTTTATTATTGCTGCCTTTTTGCACTGCCAAGCAGTCTTCGGCCACCATGTGTTATTCAGTTTGTATAGGTGATTGGAGCACTATTTTCCTGAATGTTCTTTCCGTTTGGATTCTCTTCTGCGAAGGCAGTCGGAACTCACACTTAAGCAACAATAATAGGGAAAACAATGGTTAATGATGGGAACCAGGGGTACAGGGTTTTGACCCATAGCCAAGTGAGGTTTCACATACGTTGTGATTTGCAACCTGGTTTGGTTCGCTCGGTTTCATCCCAAGTACCTTCGTGGCACCAGAATTTGGTTTGCTGATGATTGGCTGTGAATATGATTGACTAGTGGTCCCTTAGCAGATCCGCCAGAATTGTTGATTGACCATTGTCTTAGTGGTGCGTAATCAGTTAATTTTAAAAAAGTTGTTGAGCAACTATCAATCAATCGTTTCACTGTGCAGCAATCGGTTATGAACTAGATTAGCTGAATATCGATAGCTGCTTGGTTCATAGTTGCGCATATTGCCTTCTATCGGTCTATGTGGGGCTCAATGCGGCTTGATTGGCTTCAAGCTGGGGAAGGAAGGCAGCCTAAACCCAGACAGAGAGTGGTTGAGCAGCGGTTTGGCTCTTGGATGCGCATCTTTGGCTGTGAGGCGGACGTCCGCTGGAGCCAACATGTCACATGGCCAGAGGTTACACTTCAGCTCTTTGTTGGCTGTTGACGAGAGCTATCCTTTGCTCAGAATGCTTTCTGACCGACGGCGGCAAGAATCAAAAAGACAGGCCCTGTGAAGTGCTACTGAATGGAACCTGGTTGTTGACTGGCCACAGTGTCCCTGTGCCGTCCAGGGCATGTACAAAACCCAAAAGTATTTCACAAGAGCTGACCCATTTATTTGCCTTCGGGTGGGCACGCTCGTCAGGCTTTGATCTCTTGCTTCGCTCGAGGGACTGCTGTTTTGCGGCATCAGCCTTGGCTAAGCAGCTTGAGAGACTGAAAGCTGTCCTGTGCAACCAGCAACAGCATTGCTCACTGTGACAGGGTGGAATGATGCTGCGGATTGACTTTCGCACTTGATGCTGGCCCTGCTAGGGACAGACTGCCCATCAAGTCCTGCTACTACTTGGCTAATAATTGCAAACCAACTGCAGGGGAATTTGGTTTTGGTTTCTAGCAGCCAAGCTGGCCCTTCACTGGAACCACTTTTTGAGATTTGGGAAGCTATCAATTACGGAGCAATTTGAAGTGTGATTTTATGAATGTAGATTTGATGTAGCATACTTACTGCAGATTTATCAGAGATGTGTTCTTAAGTCTTAAGTATGTACACATGATTTCACATGTTTAGAATCTGTTGTTTAACATTTTTTAAATGTATATATTCATATACACATATGTATGTGTGTGTGTGCGTGTCCGCGTGTATGCATTTTCACAACATACACATTGTGTATGTGTTGGGAGCATTTGTTTGAATATATTTTTGTTTCCACGTACGAATTATGAATATGTATTTATTTTGTTTATCTATATTTATATACATATCTATGAATTTAGATACATATATGAGCCTTTGAATCTGGCTAGGGATTTCTCTCATCGGAATCAGGCAGCAACAACCACAAAATCACCAAGCAATAGTTTGGAAACCATGACCATTTAATTGAATTTGAACATGAGTGCTCATAATGCACAAGAGATGAAAGAATTTTGTGCTCATGATGCACAGTAATTAGTGCTGACCTTAGGGATGCTCGCAACCATGATGAAGCTATTGGTTCAGCCAGCTATCAGCAACAAACATAAGAAAGCAAACCAAACCAAACAATCCAACTTGAAAGGCTATCTCAACAATCCATTGCAAAACAACCCAACTTGAATGGCTTTTTGAATTCATTGTTTAACTGCCATTGTATCTCAACAAGCCAACAAACAAATGTCTATTCAGACAGTAGTTTAAAACCCCACCACGATACCGCCATTATAGCTAGCTTAATCCTGACACCATAGAAGAATCAAATCATCAACTCTATGAAATCGGTTTGAACACCCGATTAAAAACCATATTGAAACACTAGATCAAGAACCATGTTAACACCACATTAAAACATCGAAACCATATCAAAACCACCACATTTTTTTTCGCTAACTCAACCGCCTGCAGAGGGCAAACCGTTGGAAGCCGTGGCAACAAAAAACTCAACCGCCTTTCGGCCGGAGGAACCTGGCCACCCAACTCTCTGCTGCATCTTCCTTGCTTCGCCTCACCTGTGATGCCGTCATCGAGTTGGATAGCGATCCTTGGCGGCGCTACCACCACGGCCTGCTGCCCGTGCTGTAACGCTTAAGGGGGGTAGGGGTACTGCATGGCCAGGGCTTGAGGCTGTCATGAAGCAGGTATGTTCTGGGAATCTCACCTGCAACTCACCCGCATCATGGGTGAGCATTTCCCTGTGTTTTTGATGAAAGCGGGTTGTTGTGGTGAGGAAATCCTTTAAGAGTAAGAAATCTAACCATTGGGTAGGATGGGTTGTTTACCCGATCAAAGTACATTTGCAGGTCTGAACCTTACTGGACCATTTTCACAGCTATCAGTCATCATTTACCTTAACCAGTCTTGACTACATACATCTACATACTATCAGCCACTCTTAACTAAGCAATCATGAACCACTATTGGCCATTCAAACCAGCCGTGTCCGGGGCCCTCATGTTGCTTTTGCATGACCATGATGATTAATGGATGGCTAATCATGGTTATTTGGGCTCATTGTTTATGATGGCAAAGGATGGTTATTAAGTTATACATAGTGATGGTGATCATCAATGATGGGTGATGATTAATGGTGATTCATGATCGGAAATGATGCTCACTGAGGGTGAATGCTCGGTACTGATGATCACTGATGGTTTATTTTCATGCTCGCTCACGACCCATGCTTGATTAAAAAGTGTTTTCTAATGGTGGGTTAATAATCACTTCCTGCAATGGCTTGTGCCATTCATGTATCATGAGCCAGATTACGCATCAGCCATTGCTACAACAGAGAATGTTTGGCCAACACGAAAATGTATCACGCATGTGGCTGTGGGTCCCCTGGTGACCATGAATTCTGCCCTGACCAGTCACTCGCTAGCTCGTGAATCAACCACCATTTCCCCATCATTGGCACATCATTATTACTTTTACTATTTGTTTTTAAAACCATTCTCCACTGTTGTGACAAACAGCAATTGTCAACCATCGTGCACAAGTCCTAAACATGGGCCATGACCAGATTAAACTACATTCATCACTGGGCACCATGATTGTTGATTGTCCTGAACATTTGGGATGTTTGTGCATTGGCTACGATTTTGCTGGTGGGTTGAAACCTCAGTTGCCTTTCAAAGAATCAGTAGTTCATATCATAAGTGTTCCTAGATTTGAAAAAGATTGTGAAATACCGTTTCTGGACATCAGGAAGGAATGTGTTTTCCCAATTAATCTCGGGTCATTTGCTTTGAGTACCAAGCATTTTTTGCATGAAAGTTGTTTTTCCATGGCCCAAAAACAATTAAACAGTTGCACTCCCAACTCTGCTTGATCCACCAGCCTCTCCATCACAGCTTCCTTAGGAGATGCGGGTTCAAGAGGATTCGCCGGAGCTGGCGTGGATGTTGATGAAGAG
>VSDK01024872.1:577710-610541 GCA_009767595.1 Symbiodinium kawagutii
GAATTGACAACGATGCAACGATCGTCGGCCGATTGGTGGTTCAATGGTTGTTTGCAGGGGTTAAAGCCGTTAATAATGGTAGTTTCTAGGGGTATGACCCTTACTGGTTGGTGATTTGATTGACATTTGTTTCTGTCCCACATGCATTAATAGCTGCGGTTGATTGGTTGATTGACAAGCGTAGGGTAGCCACAATCAGTTTCAAGTGATTGTTATTCAAAGATTTACGTGAGTTTACGATGTTTGGAATTGAACTGGTTGCAATGGTAGTGGCGCTTTGGCCAATTGACTTGGAGGTCGAAAACCCACCACAATCCACTATGCGACTATGCATGTATAGTTGTTGACCCGGATCAAATATGAATTTTTAGGTGCCATGCAGGATTGTTCACTAGGGGGTCATGATAATGATGATAATATTTGTAGTTGATGTTACTTGTATAACAACGTTGGTCAACTAAATGGTCAATGATTACAGGCTATTGATGATTGATTGTGGAGTTAAACAACCAGCACGACGCCAACATAGCTTTGTCAAAAGAATGGGGTTTCAGGACCCTCAAGTGGTATGTTTTGGGTGGCAGCCCTACACAAAAAACAGGTAAGCCTGCATGATACAAGTTTTTGCATACCAAGTTGGGGTGAGACTGGCTCATGGATAGAGCAGATTGAATACTACTCCCATGTGATCAACGCGATCAACATCATTTGATCAGTACGCAGGCTTTCAAAAAATCAACTGTCAGAGTGCCATGTTCATCTCCACAGCGCAGCCCGCATCCAGCGCCAGGAGATGTATCTGGACATCGACATGGAAGGCTTGTTGGTCCACGCTGCCAGCTTGCCCTTGGCTCAGTGTGTGGGCAAATCCCTTCGCTCCTCGGCTGCCGCCAGTTCCGGCCACTGGCCAACGGGGGAACGAGGCCAGGAGTGGTCTCTAGGAGTTGACGAAACAAGCCAATAATCATGGGGAATGGTGGATGATGGTGCAGGGATAGTTTAGGTGGGTGGTTTGTTATTAATGATGGTAAATGAGGATGGGAGATTCAGCAAAGCAAACCTCGATGGCAGGCTTAGGCCGATCGTGATTCGATGGTGTACATCACCAGGAACCAACGAATCGCATCACCGGAATTCACCAACACATCATAATCAATCGATCCCTAAAACCCATCACTTCGAGATAAAACCAATAAGACCTACAAGGCAAACGGCAACTCTTGGGGCGCAGTCCTTGGTTGAACCTTGGGGCGGAGTCTCTTGGGGCAGAGTCCTTGGTTTTTTTGTTGAGTAACCTGGTTTTGTTATACACGTCCAGGACTCAGACTCACCTGGGCATTTGGAAGCCTTGTTCAAAACTTGTTTTTTCAAAGAATCAATCTTGATGTTTCCTTGGTCCAAAGCCTCCTTGAGTCAATACTATTTGCGCTCTGGGGTACCAGGACCAAGATGTACCAACCATGAAACAGTGTTGATTCAAGCTTTCCATGTGGTTAACGCTTGATACATGCAGAGTGGTACCCCCTAGGTACAAGTTGGTCATGTTAAAAAACTCAACTATAGTTACAACTGGTAGTTAACCTGGGCTCACAGCCGTAGCGAATCTTGGCCGCAGACATGTTCAAGCTATGGTCGTCACGGTCATGAGCAGGGTTGACCCTTTCATGTTCAATGATGGCCGATGCATGTTGATGCAACTTGCCATGGTGAGACGCTAACGGTCATTGCCGGTCATTCCGATCATTTGATGGCGCAGTCCTTGTTGGTTTCCGAAAGTCAATTTGTCACAGAAAATCAACCACAACGTGTCACTGTTATATGACTGTTGGATGTGCAGTGAGTTGGGTTGTTTCTAACGGCATTTTTTGGTCCTGTTGTGCAAGACGGGCATGTTTATATTCATGCAGTTTGGGTTTCCACGCATTTTTGCATATTGGCATGTGCACATAGTATACATGCTGGACGACCTTTTCCAATAAGCAACGAATCCATTACACCATGATAAGCCAACCTTTCATGGTTTAGAGCTGGTTTACCCCTAAAAAATCGTGATGCTTAGTTTCCAGGTTGGTTTGCCAGAGAGTGAGTACTTCTTGAACAATTCTTTATTTAACATGTCCACACGGAACCGACTGGGAAGTGTGCCACGTGAACGCACACAGTATCAGGGCGAACCCCATCAATCTTTTCACCGCAAGTGTTCCCTGAAGAAGTTCCGAACCTCAATGCTTGATTTGCCTATGGGTCAATACCGACCATTCAATAATGGGGGATAATCACCAACTATAATAAGGAAAACAATGGTTGATGATGAGAACCAGGGGCACAGGGTGAACTGACCCATGGCCATTGCCATCCTACTTGCAATGATTCTTATTGCTAGCCATCCATCACCGTTTTGACCACTATCATAAATAATCGATGAGTTACTCGATCAGTTGTGCATGGATGAATTGACAATCAACCATTGGTCAACCATTCAATCAACCATTCAATCACCAATCCAATCCATCAGTCACCAACCACTATTGGTGAATTGACCATTATTGGTCAATCCTATTTAATCACTGGTTAAACGTCGCTCAACCATCACTGGGTGATTAAATGTGAAATGCATTGAAATGCATTATGATTAATTAGCTATTAAATTTTGACCAATCGAACTATCAGTGGTTAACCATCACTGGTTAAACATTGCTCCTGAACCACTTATTACATTAATGGTCAGTATCAACCAGTTAGTCAGAAGCAACAATGAATCAACCCTATGTTTTTTTCCAACCAAACATTTATCTTGAATCATTTAACCAGTTAATGGTCAATATCAACCAGTTAATGACATTCATGATTAATCTCAACCAGTTAATCTTGGACCATCACCAGTCAACCAGCCGTGCCGCACCCCGGTGCTCCCAGGAGAAGTCTTCCCCTCGCCGCACACCTCCCTGCTGCTGCAATCCCTGCATTCAGAGGCCGTGGAGCTTCACTCCGCAGCCTTCGTGATGGACATGCAGATGGTGACGTTTATCAATTGTCATTGATTTATGATGGATAACCATTGTAAGGGATCAAATTGATATGGTTTTTTGATGGTGGATAGCCATTGTTCATCAAGTGTTATGTGATTCATGAGGGATGATAACCTGGAGATTTTGGGTGTATCAATAGAAGGTTCAGGAATTGATAAAACATGATAAAACCATATGGTTTAAGTATCTAGGAAATTTATGTTTTACCCAAAGGATAACAATCTGTTGCCCCGTGGCGATGGCTCAATCATAATTGATAAACCCATATGGTTTATTGGTGAAGGAAACCATTGTAATGGAAGATAATTGATGAAACCATATGGCTTATATAATTCAAAAGAGACCATTTCACGGTTTTAAAGGGGAGAATCCTAAAATGATCAATGGTTGAGTAATGGCTAATGAGTGGTTGAGAATTTATGATGTCAATCAGCTTGGCTGACCATCAATGATTAGTGTATGAAATATGTTCTGTTGCTTAAAGGATAATGACCAACAATAATGGTTACCCACTGGTAATATTGATTGAAATGTGTGCTCCCATGTGCTTAAACCTCTAGAAATATTTATAGCCGGGTTTTGCTCATCGATTAGAATCATATATTTAATGATTAAGATTGAACAGTGAATCAAGCATGAAGTAAGCATGTGAGTGGCCATCAGAGGACAATTTATCATAGTGGTGGCGGTTGAAAATATTTTCTATGAGAGAGGGGATGGAATATTCTTTGCTGATGGTTGATTATGCTAATTCACGGTCGGCTAAAAAGTGATCTGGCTGCTGGGAGGGACCCAAGGAGCCAGGGGTATCCCTGTGACCCTTTACAGGGGGCGCTAAAGAACTACCAGGGGTGGCCTAACCAAAAGGTGGTAATTACGGTCAAGCAGCCAATGCTTGTTCACAATCAGCACGTCATCTACCATGTTTAGGTTCTCAATTTCGGCAAGGGTGGTTGGTCACCCCTGTGATGTGGGCATTTCAACCCGCATCAAAGACCTTGACAGTGTTCAAATCAGCCAACCATGACCAACAATTGTGAACCATGACTCAAAAACCGTGGCACGTTTTGACAGAGGCCTAACAGTTGATCATTCAATCACTTGCCGTTCATAGATATTAGGTATTAACAACATACAACTTTATCACTAGCTCATGGTTTCAAACAGTTTTTCCCCTAGTGTTAACAAATGGTTGGTTGACAAGCATATTTTTCCTAGGGGTTGAAACCATGAACCAGAATAACTGTATCAGGATCCACCCAAGTCGCAACTGATAGTTCATTGTTCGTGATTTGCTGCGAGGCAAAGTTTTCAGCAAATTCATTCAATCGGCACCTGAACTTCAAGGCACGGCGCGGCCACCATGGACTTTGATAAGCTAAGATGAACCAGCCATGCTTGGTACCAGCATTTACCAGCCACGATACCTGTTACGCTCCGAAGGTTTATCTACGTGAATGATTATTGAGAATCCATCGACAATAATGGGTACGTAATATGAATACAGAGCACCGCCTGTATCAGCCATGTTTGTGGTACATTGGCGGTTGAACAGTGACCTTCATGCATCATTTTAAGAGGTGTTTTCCGTTAGTTCGATCGTAAGCCACGATTACGCTGGTGGTGAATAAGCTACTAATGCTTAGAATATGGTTGACTAATGGATGGATGATTGCGGCTTGTTTGATGGATGGAATTGATGCTTAAATGATCGTCAATGATGGTCACATGGCTAAGTGCTGGTAAACCAATAGTTGATTGGTGAAATGGTGATGAAATGACGCCTATCAATGGATGCAATGAAGGGAACACATGTTCAGTTCGGTTCATTGAGCACCATGGCAAGGGTCATGATTGACATCACGACTGCCGTGATGAGAGATCCAGCTAGTTCAGTTACACCATCCCCCGTTGACCCTAAATAGCGGGTGATATAAGATACCATCCAAGTGGGAAATTGTTTTTTTGATGTGGATCTACCATTAAGAGAATGTTCTTGCGGGGTTGCTGGTCTGAATCGCATCGGATTTGGTTGCAGGAAGATTGGAACCAGGGACACGGCTTACTCATTTCCCAACATTTATGGTGCTTTCCTGGTTACGACGTCGCACATAGTTGCTTGCTTGAGCCACCAACCAATCTTGCAGTTCTGAACCAACCCACCAAGCAATTGATTAGCCGCCATCATCCAGCCATTTCTGAAACAGTCCTGAGTGTCACCCGATCATCAGGCATACAGTAATACTTAAAGTTTACCTTTTTATAACCCCCCAGGGGCCCCTAACAATCAAATCCATTTGAGAGGGATCCGATTGTTTTAAATTGAAGAGTTAGAAATCCAATTGGCAGGAAATCTAGGATCTACTCTAAATTGCTAATCTACTTTAGTATTGGTTCACGATCTTTTCCACCAAATTTGGTTACCCCAAAGTTTTAGGCGTACTTTATTTAGGGGGGGTATTATTGCAAAACGGGATTTTGGCGTATTTTATTTAGGGGGGTTATTAATACAATCTCAACCTTATGAACCATGATGAATCGTTGATTTACGATGTGCCATTCCTTAAGCATCAAGTAGCCCTAAATAAATCGAACCATTCCTCCACCATCAACTAATATGAGCTAAGCATGAAGCAACCATTAGTCAACCATCAATGATTTACGATGTGCTATTCCTTAACCATAAGTTAAGTGTTAGTTATTGACCGACCGTCATCAGAAACTATGAAGCTGAACCTCTCATCAGCATATATGATCATTTCTCCGGCCTGAATCATCATCAGTCAGCATCTTTCCCCCGCGCATTGCCATGCCTTTTCACGGCGAGGATTTGCCACTCTCGAACCTGCGAGCTGCCAAGAGCGCCACAGGAACCATGCAGGCCTGAGATCAGGGCTTTGCCAAAAAATCATGGAGGTGAATCTTTGGCAGAGTGATGAACGAAAATTTGACCAATCATCTATCTTAATTCAGTCAAATGGTCATATCACTATGGACCGATTTTTTCAGCGATTGGCTCTGATGGTTTCATATGATGGCTGCCTAGGCCTCTTTGTGTGCTGTAGGCCAAGCCAATCCAGAAACTATGTGCAAATTGCTCGGAAGTATTTTAAGATGCTAGGAACTTTTGTTCAGCGATAGAACCGTGATTAGAGTAGGAGGAGCTAAGTATGAAGAAATGTTTCATATATTTCATCAATCATGGTTCATTCAACATGGCTCATTAATGATTGCTCATGGCTAGTTGATGGTGAAGTCATGGTCCAGTGATGATTAAGTGATAGTTGAATGATGGTTCAGTGATGGTCAAGTGGTCATGAAGTCATGGTCAAGTGACGGTTTTGATGGTTGATTGATGGGTGATGGTGATGATTGTTGAATGAGGATTGATCATAGTCAACGAATGTGTTTTTGATGGGTAATGGTTGAGATGATTGTCAACTAGCCTTTGGCGGGGACAATTCCAGGGGCAATGACAAGCACGTTGGCCCTTTTTGTCGAGACATAAATCAGGAGGATTGTTGCTTCGTTGCTCCACCTCTTTGAAAAAACGTGTGACATGTTCATATCCTAAATAGGATTCTAGTACTGCCAAGCTTCATTTTTCCCCCATGCCTTTTGAAGATCATTATTGACCATATGTGTTTATGGTTAACTGACGGTATAATCAACCACAGTCATTGATTATCCAAGGTAAATTGACGCTTACTGATGATGAATTCTGCTTATTGATAGCCATGCTGAATGCTGAATGGTGATCATTGTATGGCCATGAATGAACGATGGCTGATGATCCATAACCATGCTGCATTCTGATGGCTGATGGCAACTTACTGCCACGGTACCGATCATGGCCATTCACGGTGCGCCTCGCAAGCCTCTGGATCCGGCACATGTTGGCCAAGTTCGTGAGATTTCCACGCAGGTATCATCCCATGTCATCATATCATCTCCAATGTCACACTCGGAAAAAGATGTTTCAAAGATTCAACTTGAATGAGTCCTTTGGAGCTTGGGATAGCTCATTTGAGCTTGGAAAATGCTCATTCAATGAGGTGGAAGTGAATCAACCAGCAACACCAGGTACCCAAGTGTTGGCTGCAACAGTGGGTTTTTTGCCTCGCTGCTATACGCATCAGTTCATTGTGTTGTTGGTTGCGGTTACTCCAACCGTTTTCGTCGCAGCAGCAGGTGTTGCTGTTGTGGTGGTTAACCACGACTATGAGTCACCATTAACCATTCTTAAGCCTTGTGAACCATTAAACGCAAACTGGTTTTGGCTGTTGTTGATTCCTGTTTGTCTCCGGTTGAACTATTGAACTGTAGAACCGCTGAACTTTTGAACCTCTTTGTTGGAACCTTTGGTCAACCAACCAGCCGGAAAAATCACCACTATTTAATGGGTAAACTGGGAAAACCATCAAGGAACGACAGTTTTTTTCACACAGGGGGCCCCCGGTGGGGTACCCTCCAGAAACTACCGTGACCGCAGGTCATCAAGACCCGCTATGACCAGATCCATGTGCCTTGGCTGTGTTTCTGAGATTTGGAAACAAAGTTTTTGAAGGAAAAAAAGGGTGGATTTACAGCCTAAAATCGGCTCATATATATATATATATATAATTACATATATATACATATACATGTATATATGTATATATATATATAAATAAGTATATATACATATTATGCATATATTTGTGTGTGTTTTTTCAATATATATATATATATATTCATACATCCCCTATTCTTTAGGTTTTAGGATTAGCAATAAATTGACTTGGATTTTGCATAAGTCAGATTCAAGTTCAAAGAACATTCATCCCAATGATAATCCTAAATCAATATTCCAATATTCATTTGATTTAGGATTATTTCCCATCAATTTCTGGTTGGTGCTTTCAAACATTTTTCATTTTTCATCAATTTCATTCAGAAACTGCACAATTTCATCAAATGATGAGAAATAAATGTGGGATGATTTCCCATCAATGAACTAATTAATATCCTATCCATTTCATGCATTAGGACGATTAAGTTGATCACTATAATTAATTATGATTAAACTAATTAAGACTGATCGATTTCCTATCCATTTCATGCCCCTCCGATTTCCCATCACAGCCACCGCCACCTTCAGGTGCTCATGTCCTTCCGAAAGGTCGTGCCCGGCGCGCGACGGGGAGGCGAACTTGCAGACCGCACGCGGGGGTTCACCGATGGGTGGACGGTTGGCTGATGGTTCAGAGCTGGTGGATACTGATGGGTTAATAAACCAATGGCTATCAATAAAGAAATTAGCTAATAGCTAAATCTATTAACCAATGACTATACCAATAGCTATGGCTAACTAACCATTAGCTAATTGGTTGATACTGGTTCATTAGCTAATGGTTAGTTAGATACCAATGGCTATGACTAATAAACTGGTTGATACTGATGGCTATTGATAGTGATGGTTAACTAATGGTTGGGTGTAATAAGGGGTTAATAGGTTCATAACTAACAATAACTGATGGTTAAATGAGTGGTTGATAGGCAATAAGGGGTTAATAGTAGGGATTGATAGGGGACAATCACCAACAATAATGGTGAAACAGCTGCTGATGGTAAGTAGCTGGTAGATATTGATGGGTTAACTAATGGTTGATAGATACAAAACATTACATAACTAATAATAGCTAATGGTTGAATTCTCAGTTGATACAAATTAGTATTTTTCGGTACTGGCAAATAATCCCTAATTGATATTTTTTAGCGGTAGGGGTCGTTAATAGACACTCATCACTTATGGTGATAGATACTCAGTGGATGGTGAATAGATACTGAATAGATGGTTAGCAACTTTATGGTGAGTTGCTCGTTGATACTGATTAGATGCTGAATCAATTTGAGTTGATGTGAGTTGATTGTTGATGTTTCTTTGACGATTGCTGATTCTTAGTGATGGTTCATTGATGGCAGATGCTCGCAAAAGACACTGAACATTGATGCTGCATGGGCTTATGACTAAGAGCAGGTTCGTGATCAACGTCCTGTTGGCAACATCCCATGAATTGGCTTCATCAGACAACGCCAGTTGCAGAGTGAGACTTCGTGCGATTTTTTAGTCTTATGATCGCACTGACTCCGGCGTACTGATAGGCCCTTCCTCTGCGCAGATCCACCAGCCTGCTGATGGCCCAGGGCTGTTCCCACTGTTTCATACGAATGGTAGGTCCGGCCGTCCATCACCACCATTAACCATCGTTAACCATCGTCAACCACCATTAACCACCATTAACCATCATGAAGCATCATTAAGCATTGTTAACATCTTGGTCTTTCATTGATAATTCGTCAACTGCAACAGTTGATGATCAATCCTCTTCATGCTGATGATTCACCAAGTGCATGTGAGATGGCGATAGCGTTTGATTGTGGTTGATGAGCACCATGAATAGATGGCGATTCACCATACAATAGTGGAAGTTTATTGACCACTGGGTCTACCACTCGAATATCTGCAGGTGCCAGCTCCCAGAACCACCTACAGGAGATGCCCTGCTGGCTATTGCCAGCTCATTTGGGAGGTTTATTTCAACCTCGGGTACTACCGACTTGGCAAAGGATTGGTGGTCACATGTGGCATCCAACCCACCAGGCAGCCACCAGGCAGCCAGCGCCTCGCAGGCACTGGAAGTGCAGCACTGCGGAGCACAAATTCCCGTTCCTTTCAGAAACGCTCCACGATCAGCTCCCTGTGATGGAGACCAACACAGGACCAGCGGGCGGCCGAAGAGTCGACCCATGCCATAGACCCCGCTAATCCAACATGGCAATGGATTTTATCCACCAATTTTATTGGAAAATTTAGGAAAATGACCATTTTTGGTGGAATTTCTATGGCCATGCTGGAGTACCAGGAAGGAAAATGAGGATCTGGTTGGGGTAAAACCATGTACAACCAGTGCTGGTTCATACTTAGTTAGGATCCACCATTTCATACCATTTCATAAACATTTTCTTGATGATTCATGTTGGGGAAGACAATCCTTACAGCCGGGGGGGTTGGTTCATCCTGGATTCACTGCGGGATAGCATTGGCAACTTCAGGGGGCGCTAGTTGACGAACAGTCCCGGCGGACGCCGTACAGATTTTGCAGGCAGCAGGCGTGCTCGAAAACTCTTCTTGGCAAACGCAAATTGCCGGTTGAAATTCCCAGGCTGGTTGAGGGTCAATTCGTCCACACCACCACTGTTGATAGCCATATGTTTCAATAATTGGTCGTTGATCGCAGCGACATGAGGTCACCATTTTACTGCTTCCCAGTGCAGGAAAGCTTGCGACTTCACCTGCGAATGGCTTGCCCTTGTGGCCTTGATGAGTGGCCCAGCAAGGGATCAAGACACGGGCCCGGGGCGGTGCTCCCAAGGAGCAGTTTTCAAGCCCGAAGTTTTGCCCCCACGGGCCGCATGGGGCGAGAAGTGTCATCCAGTCCAGGTATCTCGATTGATTCACTGCTCATCTCCAGTAAGATGTGTGAACATTTTGCAGGAGGGTCATGATGGATAGAATATTCGGCACATTTCGGCACTGATCAGAAGCTGGCCGTTGGATTCATAGTCACTTGCTGCTCTTGATTTCCTGACAGGGACAGGTTGATATTGTTCTGAGCTAACCTTGGTGAGGTAGTTTAATACTCTTCAACCTTTGCTATAGTTTATTTGGTTGGCACCAGATCAACAAGTCATTTTAGCCAAAGTACAACCAGCCTAATTCAGAAAGTCAACTATGTTATGTGATTCATAATTAGGTACTTTGATGTGCATCCCCGTTTGCTTGGTAAGTTTCACCATGCTTACAAGGGTCCTATCCTACCTTTTTAGGGTGCAACGAACCATGGCAGGATCCCGGGCTACATCCAGGTACCAACCACTATACAGCTCGGTGATGTGGAAATCGCCCCATGCGCACCGTGCCATTTTTTAAACAGCGCTTGCCGTTGCTTATTCCATTGCCCTTAAAGGGCACACGAGCCGCTGCTGGAGGCTGCGGTTCCGCCCCTCACAAGTCGCAACGTGTTGAGGTCTAAGGCAGTCCTCAGGCGCGATGCGTTGATTCCCATGGGTCGCAACTGTGAAAAGACTCGAAGAAAATGACTGCATTGGGATCGGTTCAAAACTCACGGAGATTGATGGCAAAATGAATGACAATTGGGATTGATGGAAAACTCATGGGGAAAACGAGTGAAACATGAAGATCAACTGATCTTCTAAAAGAACCAGACGGGTTATCGTCAGGCGCCTCCCCTGGTCTGTTGTGGGTGACCCTCGCAGCGCAGTTGATTTGGCCGGGCCAGTGAGCACCGCAGTTGGTACGTATGAGGGCACCGTTGCGAACCACCACCGCCCCCAACACCACAACAACAGGCTTCGAATTCCGATGTAGGAATGATTCTAAGCCATTCGCACCATGTAATTCCACCTTGTCCATTCTAACCGCCACCGCCACAATCATCATGCCCACCACGAACCAACCTTTCTACTGTACCCTTGTAGGAATGATTCGTTGCGGGGCCATGGGAGATGATGTTCCGCCAGGGGGAGATCCAGCAATGGTGGGCTGTTTGGAGCCACCCACCCCTTCAAAGGGGGAGCGACTTGGAGCTACCAGCTGATAGCTATTGAAACACAAATAGCTATTTCAATAATTATTTCAATAGGTGTGTTTTTATTTCAATAGGTATTTCAATAGCGACTTGGAACCAAATGATAAAAACATACCTATTGAAATTACCACTACAGAATGATAGGAGTCGACCCTTCTATAAAACAAATTCCTAGGTTAATTGCCCGGGTAATTCCAATGGGGATATAAAAACCATCATTGGTTCACCATAATATAGGGGGTCATCATGATCATTTGATATGGGCCTGACCATTAGCAGGTAAACTACAAGAAGTCTTGATAGGGTGTTGAAAGGGTGTTGGTTATTGCAAGTGGGATCTCCACGTATCAGCATGTCCCATGATATGGAACAATAGGTCGTGATTTACCGGTAAGAATGAGATGTTATTTGATATGGATTTGCCATCAGGCAATTGACCAGAAGAGAACAAGCCAAGAAAAGGGCAGCGGATCTATGACCCACAGCCATATACTTGTTAGAACTGGTAGCTATCCTAGCTATGCTCACCAAGTTAGCGATAGGCATCACTGACTCATGCTGCTGTAACTAGCTGCTGTAACTAGCTGCTGTAACTAGCTATATCATTGCTTGGGAAGCACCAAACCTCACCATACTAAGTGAGCCACGAGTCAGCAAGCTGATCAGCTGCCATCACTGACACTGCTCGGACACATCGCCGCGCTTCCCCAAGGCGCCATATCCGAACCAATAAGGAGATCGAGAAAGTCAAGCCGCTGGGTTCAAGATCAGTTCATGGGGTGCTTGTTGATTCTTGGTGGCAACTATCAATATTGCTTAGCTATAGATTGGCTCATGATATATTAGGTTCATATCTTTTGGTTTATGATATATTAGGTTAATACCTATTGGTAAATGATATATTGGTTCAATAGTCTGTAGTATACTTTTTGTTTGAATATTCGACTGGACTATAATATACTTTGAAATAATGTTAGATATTACTTGCAAAGGAAGATGTTTCAATATGCGGATGTGTGGGCTATGTACTGTGTGGATTGGTTCACAAATCATTCTAATGCTGCTACATCTACAATTCAACTGATACTTTACCCATTTAACATGGGTGCACCTTGGACAAATGCGGCAAGGGTCTCTACAAATGCCGAAAGAATGATGATTTGAGTTGCTTGAAGCTACACACGGTTTGTGGTAATGCGGAGTACCGCCAATGATTGGCAGTCTTTTTTTTCAACTTTTTAGTCTATAGCATTCTATTGCATACAATTGAAACAATGCAGATGTGTTTCATGGACGTGCGCATTTATCATAAAGACATGCAGAAGTGCATGCATGTATTCATGGGCGACCGGCCAACTGCATCCAACTCGTCAAAAACGGAGTTTTGGTCGAATGGGGAACTTGTTTATCATCATGCCTCACATATTTTGTCAAAGTACAATGAAGTACATGTCTGTGAGTGGTGACTACGAGTACGTAGCCACCATGGCCAACCATCAAGGATTCTTGATCAGCATCATGATCCGCCATTTGTTGTTTTCCATCAATTAATGGAAGATCTACATCAATGAAATCCTTTGTTTGATGGTCCATCACCAGCCATCTATGACGAAAATGAGGATGCTTTGCTAACGTGTATCTCATTAGTGGCATTGTGATTAGCACCAAAAAGCTCCGAAAACAGCTGGGCATGTAAATCACCAAGAAAAAATCTGAGTTACACGTCGGGTTATCCACCAGCAACAGTCCAATAAACACACAACCGAAGTGATGTCCTTGTCATTGCTGGTACCTCCTGGTACCCCCCGATAGGATATAACTTCAACCCAAGAATTAAATCACCAAGTTTCAACAATCCAGCAGTCTAGGGGCTATATAGCAACCCACATTTGTACACCACTGCTTTACCACTTCTACACCCCTTCAGCTGACCATCAGTTTGCCATCAAATTAGATATTGGTACCCAAAACTTATTTTTGTTTGAATCATTTGTGGTAATATGTGGGTAGTGGACAAACCAGATCATGGTGATTTCCAGTTTCAAAAAACCACCATGCAGCTGGTATATCCGATATAATTGATGGCTTTCATCCCCCGTTATTAACCATTAGTACTTTGTATTTTGTTAAAGCCGATGCGTTCAAATTTAAGCCATGAGTATGTTTATTTTTTTTACCAGATTCTAACCATCAGTATTGGTTATTGACGGGGATAGACAGAGAGGGAGGGTATTGGTTATTCACCATCTGGGTGTTTCTCAAAATAGGGGACCCCCCAAATCATCCATTATTAACCATTTATAGTAATAAACCAACCATTTTTTGGGGCAAAAATGGTTGGCTTATTATTATAAATGACTATTAATGGATGATTTAGGGGTACCCCTACGGCTTAAGAAACCACCATTGCTGTTCACCATGATTTCACCATGGCCCCGGCACCACCACGTCCAAGGCGTAGTATGGCTGAGAGCGTCGCCAGACCTGTGAGTGACCCGCTGCTGCGGGACGGCATGGGGACATGTTTGGTGCGATGATCAACCAACGTTATGGCGCTATGGGTCAAGCAGTGAACCAACCAACCAATGGTGATTTCTAGCTGGTTATAATGGTTAATAATAGGGGATAATAAGTAACAACAGTGGTGGATATACCAGCTATGTAAATGGCGCTATGGGTCAATATGAACCAACCAACCCATGGTTAATAGTAGCTGGTTGATGAAGAATCATAGGGGATAATAAGTAACAATACTAGGGGATATACCAGCTATATATGGCTATGGGTCAATATGAATCAACCAATGCTAGCTGGTGAATGGTTAATGATTAATAAGGGATATACCAACTATAGTGGTTAATGGTCAATAATAGGGGAATAATAGCTGGGTAATGGTTAATGATAGGGGATGAGAACTAGCAACTATTGGGGATATACCAGCTACATATATGGCGAGTTGGGTCAATATTAATCACCCAATAATGGAGGACAATCACCAACAACAACAGGGAAAACAATGCTTGATGATAGGGGAACCAGGGATACAGGGTTTTGGCCCACAGCCAGATGGGTGTTTCTCAATATAGGGGACCCCTAAATTATGGTTGGTTGGCTGGCTTACTATAATGAATGGTTCAATAAAAATAATCGATATTGGACTATTTAGCGGGACCCTTATTTTAAGAACGACCCAAATGGTAAATTGCTGGTTAAATGCTTTAGCTTGCAGTTAGTTGATGGTTGATAGATGGCTGGTATAGGACTTGCTCTCCAATGTGTTTAGTTCAAGTTTGTGATTGACGGATTGATTGATTCATTGATTCATTGATTGATTGATTGATTGATTAGTTGGTTTGAGACGCTAGCGTGGGAGGTAATGAATTGATGCTTGACTGATGGTTCGTAGTGGTATATGCGTTGGTGATGGTTGAGTCATGGTGGATGGTTTTTTGATGGAATTCATAGTTGTTTAATGAGGGATTGATGGTTGATTGATGGTCAATTTGTTGACGGTTATGCATGCCTATGGGCACCTAATCGTGGTTAAAGTGTTGGTTTAACCAATGATTACTTGATAGGTGGTTGGAGGGAAACTATACTTGATTTTTTTATGCTAGGGATTATTTCATGGTTCATTGCATTGTTTCAAAAATCTTTCCTGGCTCTAGCATGCTAAAAACTGCTATTAAGCCATTCTATATAGCCGTTGATTCTTGAAACCGTGAGTCGGTGAACATAGCAAGTGCTGCTTGTCGTGCAAGCAGCGCCGAGCCGCTACATACCATGCTGGTATTCGCAGTAGTGGCCATATGATCGGCCAGTCTCAAAGATTTCCTTTCGCATGAATTAATCAGCCATCAAAGAACCATGAACTAATCACGGTTTAGCCATTTAATTTAACATCAATTAACCACTATTAACGATGAATCAACGACTAGCAAACTGCTCATTCACCATAACACGCGAATTCACCAGCCGTTCATTGACCGTTGGCGTTGATCATTGATCGTTAACATCATTTGCCATCAGCCTTCAACAGTTAATGATCAACAATTTAGCACAAGGAACTGATCATGGAACTGATTATGAGCTTTCATCCAAACCTTCGGAATCAATTTACGGCAATCATTGCATATTAATAGTGATCATTGCCATCCTTAAGCATCATCAATGATCATCAATCATCACCAGCCACCATAATCATCAATCATCACCAGCCATCATAATCAACCTAGATATGATAAACCATAGTTCCTGGTCAATCATCACCACCATGAACCATCGTTCAGAACCTTCATCATGAACCATCACACAATAAGCATGCACAATAAACCACCATAAACATGGTTACCTTCAAATTGCGAGGTTTAACCAGGTTAACCATCAGACAACAACCATAAACCTTGACGGTTAACCATCAAAGAACCCTCATCTAACCCCTGTTAAGCAGCAATGATCCCCGGCAGGCGAAGAGTTGGCAGAAGGAGAGGTGTACCAAGCCCCGAGCTTCCTGCAGGAGAAAGCTTCAGCAGTTCCAAGCCCCAGAGTTGTGAAGTAAAGAAAGGTTGATAAATGGCGAGTTGGGTCAAGCAGTTTACCAACCAACCAATGGTGATTTCTAGCTGGTTGTAATGGTTAATAATAGGGGATAATAAGTAACAATAGTGGGGGATATACCATGATATACCAACTATATGGCTATGGGTCAAGCAGTTAACCAACCAACAATGGTGGATAATAACCAACAAACTATAGGGAAAACAATGGTTAATGATAGGGGGAACCAGGGGTACGGGGTTTTGACCCACAGCCAAATGAAGGGGAAACTGCTTGATAAACTCAGTTGGTTGATAAATGGCGGTGAAACTCTGTATGCCCTGGTGATTGGCTGCTAATTGCACTATTTGACTGTTTTTTTCCTGATTTTGGGCCAAGTGTGTGTGTGTTTTGAATTGAGGTTTCTTTAAGCCAATTGTTGCAAATTGTTGAATTCAGACACGTCCAATAAGTGGGGGTGGCACCCAACTGCCACCACAACGATTTTCAGATAACCAGGTCCAATATATAATCATTCTATTCCTTTATACCCCTAACCATCAACGACTAAGTGGCACCAGCCACTCCAACCATCAACCACCAGCCACCATTTCTCATCCCCGGCGTCACCATTGAGAAATCCTGGTGGCAGGAGCCTCCCGCGCGGCGCGACGGACCCAGCGAGCATGGTGACGCAGCTTTGGGAGAAGCCATCGAGGCGATTTCCTAAGAATTTCATGCAGAAACAGCCTGGTTGATGTGGGAACCCGGGAACCTAGCCAGGTGAACTGACCCATATGATGGTTTCTGAAAATGGAGAGCCCCAAAAATGGATGGTTTATCGCTATAAATGGTTAAAGCAATGGACATGGCACATCTAAGTAATTATTGATGATTGAACTGATTGTCAATGATGAATTACTGATGATTGATTGTTAATGATCGCTTCGAGCTCATTGGTATGTAGGTCACGTTGCTGTTTTCTTCTTCCCGGTGGCTGGTTACTGGGTGATATTGGTTAACCGCTTATAGAAGTGCATTAGGCTGATGATGAGTGGTTTAAGATTAGTACTGGGGGATAAAAACCAGCAATGAGAGGCAACAAGCCCACCGCAGATTGGCAGTCGCTAACAGCCGGCCAAGTTGACGAATGATTACCATCTGGTTTGGGGTCAATATCAACCATCGAAAAATAGCGTGGGCGAACATCCAAATAAAGGGCGCCAGCATTTTGAACTGGCACTATATGGATGATTTGAAGTTCTACTTTTCCGCTACTGCTTGTCAACTGATGCGCCAATGAACGATGACTCTTATTTGGGGTAAATTCGGCATATTGGAAGAGTAAAAGACTATTTCACAATGTGCACTATCAGTGACTATTATCCATTGTGCACTCTGAATGTTCATTATCCACAGTAATGGTAACCCAGGATTAATAAACCTAGGTGGGGGTATCCCCTAATAAGTCTTGGTTTTCCATTCAAATGGGAACCCCCCTAGTTAATCAACCAGGGGTTTATTAATCCTGGGTAGCCATTATGCTATGAGTGGACTTCCCCCCCTGCAGCAGCTGATTTGCCTGTCGAAAATGGTGGGCAATTTTGCTTCCAGGGGACCGTTTACATTGCGAGAGTCCCCATTGATGCTCGCGCAGGTGGACAGCGTGATTGGAAGCAAGGGCCGCTGGGAATGCAAGTCTTCACTTGGCAGCTGGGGTGGTTTTATGTGGTTTTTGAAAGTGGTTTTATCATCATTAATAGTGACTATTAGTGGCTAATAATAGGGGGAATCACCAACAATATGGATACAGTCAACAACTACTGGCCGATGGTTTTTAAACATTTTTCATTTTCCCTAGTAAGTATCAACAAATGGTTGGTTGATTAATGTTTTTTTAATAGGCACCAGCCAGTTTTACTCTGACCTAACCTAGCAATTGATCATCAACCATGTTTCGGTCATTTGCCTATTGGAGATGGCCAAATTCCATTACCGTGTTTGATTCCCAGAGGGTAATGAGTGGTTCGTTAACATCATCCCCGGTCTAAGTTGCTGAACATCTCTAGGGTAAGCACAAATTTGATGGGAGAGAAAAACTATGGCTGCTAAGCGTAAAGCCAAAAAATGTGGTGGAGTGGCCTGGTAACATTGAGCCAAGTGGATCAGATGTTGCATTTTGTCCGTTTGGGTGGTACCCCGATGTACCTGCTTGATTGGGCAGATGGCCAAAACGAAACAGAGAATTGCTCAGTTTCTGGGTATGTACAGCTTTTCGTTAGAATGGTGAAGGATGGTGTTCTTTGTTTTTACTTTTGGGCATGCCAAATTCCCTCCCTACATGTTTAAGTCATCAAAAGCTTCAACGAAGAAGACAAAATAGGTCAAACATAAAAACTATTTTTTCTGCCAAGGTAGTTTTACGGCCAGGATTTGAGGTTCGCCATACATGGTTTGCTGGTTGTTGATGGGCCAAGCCCTAGTTTTAGCAAGTTGAAAGTGGTCAAACAAAACCTATTTCGTTGCACCGTCAGCCGCCATTCTCCGACCCAAATGTGCAAGATCACCAGCCCTGAGCCACCTGAGGCAGCGGCAAGCGTGGCCGCGGCCGTGGCCGCGGCAAGCGTCCTCGACAGCTGGGGGGGGAACCCACACGCCGGCAGGCCCGGATTCGTTCACGAGTGGTTGGATGGTGGTTATTAAGTGGAGGTTGGTTGGTTGGTTGACTAGTGGTTGGTTGATTGGTGGCTGGTTGACTAGTGGTTGGTTGGTCGGTTGGTTGGGCGGGCGGGTTGGTTGGTGAGATGTCAAAAGCTGGTCAATTGCTGGAAAATCCTTGATGAACTGATTGGAAATTGCTGGTCAACGATGGTTAATTGCTGGAAAATCAGCGGCTATCAGTGGCTAATTGATATTCAATTGCTGGTTAGTTAATGGCTACTTGATGGTTGATGTGGTTTGTTTGTGGTTGCCTGCTTAATGATTAGATCAAGCTTGGTGGTTGATGGAGAATGCGCTGCGCGCAAAACAGCCAGGATTCCAAGGTGGATTCCCACCACACAATCCAGTGGTTTGCCCATTGGTAAACGCCTTGGTTCTCCCAAGTCGTGTCTATAATTGCCCCACTCGGAGACAGGATTATCCTTACCCTTTAAGGAGGAAGCCAGGGAGCTACAAGGAGTGACCGAACCAAATGGTAGGTAAACAATGAACCAAAGAAGACGGAGGCATACAGCAGATACGGTGATTGGAAGATGCAGTTTGGATAATGCCAATGATTCTCAGCGGTGGCTGTTCAGGCTCTTGAGGAATAATTTCATGAGGTGTTATGTTGTAATTGATGTGTTTTGTAGCATCAAAAGCCGTGTTTTTAATTGGCAGTTTTGCGATCTAAGAAGTGTATTGTTGCATATTTCAGGGTGCTCTTGGACACATCCCAGGGGTGTTTGTGGACATATCCAAGAGGTGTTTTTGGACATATCCAAGGGGTGCTGTTTGAACATATCTCAGACGCGTTCTTGGACATATCTAGGGGGGGTGTTTTCTATCTAAGGGGCACAGCCTTTGAAGAGAAGACTTGAAACAGCCTGTGAATACCTGAACTACTGCTAGAAGCAACCCCCTTTTCGGCCCCAAGCTCCATGAGACCATGAGACCAGCTCCTTAGCTGCCGACCATCCATCCGGGTCCGCGCCAGGCGTTCAAAGAAGTTCGGATCCCATGACTTGGTTGGCAGAGGACGAAGCTCGGAAGCCTTGGAGGGCCCTTGGGGCCCTTGGGGTTGGTGAAGGAATGGTTAGTTGATGGTTTTTAATGGTTGGGTTGGAATTGATGGTTAGTTGATGGATGAGGACTGGTTAGTTGATGGTTAATTGTTGGATAAGATTGTTGGACAAGTGTTGGTTTATTGATGGTTGAATGGGGATTGCTTGATGGAAATGATGGTTAGATAAGGGTAAATGATGGTTGGGAGTCTAATTGCTGCGTTTCTGAAATGGTTAGTGATGGTTCACTGAGTTGCATGAGGTATGTGGAATGATGGTGAGGTGATGGTTGTTTGATGGTTAAGTGACGCCTGGAGATGGTAAAGTATTGTGAGTTCATGCTTCTATGATGTTGCATGGATGGTGAAATGATGGTCGTGCTGACTCGATGCCTCGCAATGGGTTGAGCCATGGTGCTCGGCATCAAGCCATAGGGACTTCTGAAGAGTTGATGAATCCCATATCTTTGTTGATGGCTGCCTTTATCCTTTGACCATGGCCCAAGAGCCATCTTGGCCTGGGATTTTGCCGCTCCGGGATGGGCACGGGATGGCAACTCTTCCAAACACACTTTGCTTTTTTGAACAGATCAGTTAAGCCGAGAAGATGCGCATGTTTGGGGCGATCGACTCGGCAAAATGGGATAGCACCAGCTATTTACGCAGGGCTCATGAAAGTAACCACTCTGGCAATAACTTCCCGGCGGACTTTTCTCTGTCCCACAATTTCGTCATTTTCGTCGTTTGGCTGAGGCGCCAACGCGATTTTCTCTTCAAAAATGGCATCCAAATTTCATTTGTTTTTTCAGGAATCGCTAAATTACATGCGTTTTGGCTATCGAAACGATGCGGATTCGTTATCACTGTTTTGGACACCAAGTCACAACTTGCTCAAAGCTTGTCCAGTTTTCAACAACAAGTCCAAGTTTGACATTTTCCAACGCCATTGCGTAGACTGGATGTAAGCCCAAAGAGCAGCATTTGGTTTTCCATGTTTCAGGGAAGCCAAAGAATTGGGATGCACCACCCCACCCCACCCCACCCCACCCCAATTAGCACGGCGACCATCGCCCCCCGTGGAAGCAAGACAGTACAAGACATCATGTGTTGTTGCACCACTTCACCCCCCCTAATTAGCACGGCGACCATCGCACCCCGTGGACGCAAGACGCGCAAGTTCAAGACATCATGTGATGGTGCACCACCCCACCCCACCCCACCCCAATTAGCACGGTGACCATCGCACCCCGTGGAAGCAAGACGCGCAAGTACAAGACATCAGGTGATGATGCACCACCCCACCCCACCCCACCCCAATTAGCACGGTGACCATCCCACCCCGTGGAAGCAAGACGCGCAAGTACAAGACATCAGGTGATGATGCACCACCCCACCCCACCCCATTCCAATTAGCACGGTGACCATCGCACCCTGTGGAAGCAAGACGCGCAAGTACAAGACATCATCTCTAACACAAGAAGCATGTTCGTCTCGTTTTCGTGGGACGGTAATCAGTCCGCCAGCAATAATTTGTAACCAACCATAGCAGAAGTAGGTTGGGATGCTGGTTCGGATGAAAAAAATCGTATCCAGGTTTTGGGAGACCAGTGGAAGCCGACAAGGCAGGGCCAACGAGATCAGTGATGGATAGTGAATGTGTGGTTGGTTCTTTCTCTCTGCAGCGTTTGATGGTGCTAGCTCGGCCATTGCAGTCGCCGCGCATCACCTGCCATGCTGGATGCTTGCAAGCTGCCCTTGCCTGGCCTTGCAGTTTCTGGGAGAGGTGGCGTTGTTTTCACATTGGATAATCAGCAGCAACAACTACTGCAAGGCTGACACCAGAAGTACTGTTTGACCCATCCACCGGTGGGTATGGCCTGACTTCACCTTGGTGAGTTCAGTCCATATGCTCAAGGTAGGAAAGTGTATATCAGCATGTGACAACCTATGTGATGACATGTGCATACATTCAATGCCATGGAAATTTGCTACTGGGAGGGCATTTCCTCCTTTGATTATACCAGTTGCTGATCGTCCTGATGAATGACTGCAACAGTTTTTAGGGAAGTCACTGGTTGCTGGTGGTTGCTGGTGGTTGCTTTGGTGGTTCTTATTGACTTTTTGTAGTTAGCCTCTTGTGGTTTCCAAACAGTTTGTGGGGTCGCCAACTTCTGTTTCTCAACCCACAGTCGTCTGGTGGGTTCAATCCATCCAACCCTTGTCAGGCATTCTCAACGAGGATTGTTAACTTGGGGGTGTTGCTGCTTACTAGCCTCCCAAACATTTCTGGCCCGCTCATCCGACCCGTTGCAAAAAAATCAATGTACCAAGTATCAACTGTGCTGATGGTTGGTCAAGATTCATGCCCTACGAGACCTTATCCATAGTGGCTTAATCATTTAATCTGGACCCAACACTGCTTATCCCTCATCAATGAAGCATTCTGAAGCATTCTGATTCTGTCAAGGTTGATCCCTTCATGGCCACTTACTGGCCACTAACTGATCAACCATCAAGAGCCACAACCGTTACCACAACCGTTACCATGAAGGGTTGATTCAGTAAGATAGCCACGACCTATCAGCAGCTATCACTAGTCGTCTCTGGACGTTAAACATTACATAGTAATGAACAAATTATACTTTATTTGACTACTTAATCATCATTGATCATGACCACCACTTGACTAGTATGTCCCAGTATTGATGATATTGAAGCATCATCTTGCAGTATTGACCATTGGCCACATAGTGATTGGTAACAGGCATTACCGTTGAGAAGCCATCATGGCTAGCGATTAATGAGGCACCGTTGTTATACCAGTTGTGTTCCTTAGCCGTCCCCCAGGCCACTAACTAACCATGAATCCGGCATCATCAGCCATCATTGGCCATCAATTCGCCCCTAATGAACCATCATTCACTGGCATCATCAAAGGCAGTTAATCAACCAATAATAGCTGGTCAACCCTTAAAAATATGGGATAGTAACTAACAATTATAGGGGATACCAACAAAATGCCTATGGGTCAATATCAACCCACCACTTTCATGGGGGATAATCACCAAGAGTTTCATAAGGAAAACAGCCTGGTTGATGATGCCACCCATCACCATGAGTCATCGCCATCCACCTCTGACTGCACCACAACAACTCACCCAGCGACGCCGAGTGCTTCAAGGTTTGGGGCGAGCGCCTGAAGCATTGGATGAGCGGCTCCGATGCCCTGCGAAAAGCCGAGCAGAGGATGTTGGAAGGCATCCAAACGCCCGTCGCTTGGCCGATTTCGCCCGTTTTGATGGGTGTCACTGGGAAAATCTACGTCGAAAATCTGTGTTTTACCCAGCAATTTGAAAGATGTCCTTGGATTTTCTGATCATTTCTGGATGGTGGGGTTTGGACGTGGTGAACTTGTTTCCAATCAACGGTGGTTGATGGCTGATGACGGTTGATCGTGCAGATGGTGGTGAATTTAAGGCCCGTTCCTTCATAATTCACCAACAGTTACCTGATGGCTAGTTGATGGTACATACGGGATAGTAGTGTGGTTGATTAATCATTAGTAGGGTGAATCAGTGGTTGATTCATGTTTTAAACAATGCAAATTGATATATGTAGTAATGGCTGGTTCATGGTTTCCAATAGTGCTTTAGTAATGGTTAGCATGTGTTATATTTTGCTAATTGATGCTTGCTTGGTGGGTAATGAATCATCAGCAGTTGCCAATTGTGAATTAGTGATTGATCAACGACCAGTGAATTGCAAATTGATGGTTTGATTAATACTGGCCAATTGCAGGTTGGCTAGTGGACAAGGATGCTAAACTAAGATTACGCACCAATGATGGTCAATTCACCTTATTTGCTTTTGTTGATGGTTTTTGAGCACGTTTCAATTTCTCCACATGTGGGATGGTTTGCTGATTGGCAAGCATTTTTTCAGAGAAGTTGAAACCACCAACCATGCTGATTGGTTGATTTTCCGCATCATTTTGGGCATGATCCAACCCATGAACCAAATGAAATGCTTCAGCGATACTGCTTCATTCAAAACTATCAACTCACGAACCAACTTAGCTATTTCTGATAATATCATGTGTTGTGAATATTGATAGGGAACGAATTAATTTGTTTATTGATGAATCTTTCAAAGAAGTTGATACACGTCAGTTACTTGATCATGGCGACCATCAATTATTAACCATCCATCAATTAACCAGCAAAACTAATCAATTCACCAACATTGATCATTAATCATCAATCAAAAGAAACCTCCATTAACCGTGCTAACCAATGTTAACAAGCAATCAACCAACTATTCACGTCGCCAACATTAATGATGAACCATCCATCAACGAATCACCAATCATCAATTGTGTTTGGCCTTGACCGAATTTAGAATTCACCAATATTATCCACTATGACTATAACCATTATTGGTTATTGATGATCGCACCTTAAATATTGGTTGAACCATGAATAGCTAATACACCATATACCAACCATTTGAAAACACCAATCAACCACTATTTGCCTTCGGGACGGCGATGGAGAGAGAAACATGTTTTTGCTATATTAACCACCAATATTTACCACTATTAGTAACCAACATTCACCAATATTAGCCACTATTAACATTAACATTATTAGTAATCAATACTAACCACCAATCACCCACCACTTGCACCCTCACAGATCCACGTGGCGGACGTGTCCATCCCCAGTGGCACCATCCGCACCCTCTCTGCCACCGGTAGTGCTGGCGCCGGACTGGCGCCAGTGGTGTTGATCCACGGACGCTGGGGTGCAGGCGGTGGGGGGGTGATCCGTTTTTCGATGTTTTCGAATATTTTTCGATTTTTTCGAATAAAACTATTGGCGGCAAATGTAGCAGCAGAAGCATAGCCATTTTTCGGCAGGTTGATATCAATTGGTGGTGAATTGGCTGGTTTTTATTGTGGTTGGTTGATCCAGCTCAATGGTGGTACCCCCCATACCAACCAGCTGTTCATAGCCATTCTTCAAAGAGAAACTAACCAGCTATAGGTGGTGCTTGGGATTGTTCACAGCCGTTCTGAATAGTGAAACCAACCAGATGGGTTTGTTCATACCCATGGTAGTACCTACTAACCATCCAAGTTTATTGATACTGTATTTTCTAAATAGGGAAACAGCAGTAGCCTGTGGGTACACAATGGCTTTGGACAAACACGTGGTTGGTGATAGTGGATTTTTGATTTCTTGGTGAGAAGTGGAGCTAGATTGCTTGGTAAGAACGGTTGGTCCCCTCATGGTTGATGAGTTGGTTTATTGATGGTGTGTTAGTGGCTAGTTGGTGGTTCATTAGTGGTTTAATGCTGCTTAGCTCATGGCTCGCGAATGACCCACTAGTGCCTACTTTGATGCTTAATGGATGGTTAGTCACGGTTGGTGAATGGTTAATGGATGGTTAACTTCAACTAACTCGTGACTAGTTGATGGTTACTTCATGGTTGATCGATTGATTATTAGTTGCTTCATGGTTGATCGTGGGTTGATTTGTGGTTAACTGATGGGCAATCACTGGATAAGGGAACACGTCAGATAAACCCATGTGGAATGCAATTGCGGAACAATTAGATGGCACGCATGCAAGCACAGATGCATACCTACTTTTCCACAAATATACCTCGGCATTTTGTACATGCACTATCATTGCTAGCCCCTTTTAGGAATTTAGCAATCAGCCATCACTCATGGAAGAAGCACTAAACATGACAAACAGCTGACCACTGGAATGATTCTCATGCATTATGAATTATTGATATAATAGATCAAGCACGCAAAACTCTCCACAACCAAGCACTGCCATGAACTGCCGTGGTGCAGCACCATGAACACCACGACATCCTACTTGGATGTGCATCCCCACTGCTGGATTAGTCCACAGACCGTCACAAGGCTATTTACCATGGTGAGCTATCCCGGATAGAACCCCAACTGCATGTCCAAGTGGTGTATACTGAGAAGCGTGAGACTGCTAGTTAATGCCGGATATGTGCTGATATATCAATCATCCACAGTGACTAGAACAGCATGGACACCATACCATCCACCCTGATCATATCCAAGTCATAAGCGAACAAACCCATTTTATCAGGCTAGATATCCATTTACAACTTATAAACCGATTATATCCCAGGAGCAAATTAAGATCTCACATCCTCCATCAAGATCTAACATCTGCCCTGATTCCCACAGGGTTTTCCCACGCCCAGGATATTTCATGGGTTCAGCCTCCTGGTCCCACAGCCTGGAAAGCATCAGCGAGTGTCGCAACGTCTATGCCATCGACTGGCCTTCTTGGGGCCTCTCCTGCCGCGAGCGGACCTATCCAGCGGGACAAAGTCCCGAGCTTTGCGCCTTGGCGCATCAAATGGCGAGTTGGGTCAATATTAACCATCAACAATGGTTGAAAATAACCAAGAACCTATAGGGAAAACAGCCTGGTTAATGATAGGGGAACCAGGGGGACTAAGGGTTTTGGCCCACTGCCAAATCAGTGACTTACCGCCGTTGAAACCTTCATTGAACATGAAACTGATCGATAATCAACCACCCATTCATCTTCAAATCCCATCATCCATCAATTGAACATGGACTCATCAACTGATCAACCATCAGTTGACCTAACATCCCTCCTTAACTGTCCACCACTTGGAGCTCCTTGGCTTGCCCTGGCCCCCACCACTCCTTGGAGCTGTGCTTGGCGAGGCGAGCAGTTTTTCGTCGAAGGCATCGAGAGTTGGCGCCGCGCCGTGGGTTTGGAGAAGATGGTTCTGCTGGGCCACAGCTTCGGGGGGTACTTCGCAGCCTGCTACGCCATGAAGTGAGCCGCGGCGGTGGTGGTAGGGGCGACGCCGATGCCGACAACAGGGGCCACCAGTGAACACAACAGCAAGTAGGTGCTGTTGGTTGATCAAGTTGGATTTTGTTGGTAAAAATTGTTGGGTATCATCATGATGTGTGGCCAAAAGGTTGTGGAACACAAGCTCTTGATGGAATTAGGATAATTGGGGCGGTTGCCGGAACCTGCGGGTTGCTAGCTCTCACCTGCTGAGAAAAGGATCACCAAAATTGATGGCCGAAGCATTTCAACCAAGACTCTTTTTGTGCATTTCTTAGAGGTTCACAAGCCTGGTCAACAAGAATGGTCCTATTTTTATGTATAGTGCACCACAAGGCTTGCAATGTTTGTAGTGTGGGGATGCTGCCAGTCATAGAAGCTGGCATGGGAACGGGATTCTCAAGCTGTACCTTCCTATTTGCAGCGACAACTTTCGGCAAGTCTGGTGAGTAGCCATCAAGTATTTCATTCTAGGAAGAACATACCCAGAAATATCATGTCAAACTATTTTGTGTAAAGCCATATTCGTCCACCTGCACTTTATAATCATAAGTTTGGTTTCGGTAAGTTGATTCAGCCTTACCAACCAGCGGCCACCAACTTGGCCAGCAGCTGGCGTGCCGTGATTGTTTTGTAATTGGTCATAATCCAGTACTTTCACCATCAGAAACCATTGGTCTACAATGTGATCAATTAGTACAGTTTTGGCATGTTTTGACAAATTATTCATTGACTGTGACTACTTAAAGCGGGGGCTCCGTTTGATTGGGCCAACAGCTCGCCCTCAGCATAGCTGGACCTTCGGGATGGCGATGGAGAGACTTAAAGCAAACATTGATTGACTGTTAGAATTCCCCATTGTAGAACGAGAAACCACCCATTGGCAACCACCATCATATTTTCAGTACCGACATGACAGCCACATTGATAGGCATTATGTAATGATAAACCCTCCGTTATATATTCTTTTGACATGTGTACAACCAAAAACAAAGCTGTGATTGGCAGCCATTAATCATCACAAACCATCCACTAGCAACCATCAATGAATGAATTAATGGTGGTAAACCATCCGTCAGCAGCTATTCCCAGCAGTGTTCAACGATATGGTAGCTTCATAAAAATACAGAACATCCAAAAATCGATGGTTTACTACCAAAAATGACGACTATTAGATGGTTTTTGGGGGTACCCCTATTCTGAGAAACACCCATATATCATGATATATCCATCTTGCCGCTAGGTACCCTCAGCACGTGGATTCTTTGATCTTAGCCAGTCCCGTTGGGATGCTAGAGCCTTGGGTCATTTCTGCCGCGTTGGTGGTGGTTGTGAATGGTGGCCTTTGTGTTGTTGGTGGTGGTGGTTGATGATGCTCATGGTATTCTTCGTGTTGATGGTGTTGTTGGTGGTGCTGTTGTTGTTTTTAATTGCTGGCATTGTTTTAATTACTCACTCCATGTTGTTGTTCAAAGCATCACTTGCTAGTGCGGGCGTATTCGCTAGCGTGAGAGCTCAATACGTTCTTGGCCAAGACTCCCTTCCACAGACATAGCAAGACCTAGCTTATTTCTTGATGCAGGAATGAATTTCCAATGGAATAGGTGGTCCCGGACTATTGACCAACCAAGGGTGATTATCCCTACTACGGGTAGCTGAGCAAGCCCAAGCCCAAGTAAGCCCTGAAACCAAGGGTTTTTCCCTGGACTTTCTACATCACCAAGGGTGATACCGAAACGACATCAACTCCCAGGAAAAGAAACCGGGCGAGGGCATTTCGGAAGAGCGCTTGCAGTCAATGACCTGGTGGCAACGTCGGCTCTACTTCGGTGTGAAACAGCGACTTGGCCTGGATGCTGCTTCTTTGGCTGACCATGAGTGGTGGCTGATAGCGATTGAATGATGGCTGACCATGGTTGCCCATGATGGGTTGGTGATGGATACTAACTCCGGAAGACGAGCAATACCCAAGGCGTTCCTTAGAGATGGCTCATGGCATTTTTTGGTGGTGCTTGATCATGGGCATGTTCATCCAACTCATGTTATTGTTAGCCTGGAATCTAAGAATTCACTCCCCGGATCATGCAACCATCCATGGTTCCTGTCACATCCACCGCAAACCATGGCTCCGAAATCACAACGGCTTGGCTGCTTCCATCTTAAGACACTTGCAGTCACCTATCGCAAAGCTAATCTCAACTGATGTGAGAATCTTTGAGTAGGTGATTGTTTTTAACATGTTTAATGTTCCCCACATTTGCGATAGGGATTGAAAGCACCAACCAATTTGAGACAAGAAGTTTTGAAGCATCATCGACCGGTCCACAGTCTAAAGATTTCGAGGGAAAGCTGAGAAATCATGGGAATGCACTGCTTTGGTTTGATGTGGTGGGAGGGCAGCACCACGTTTCTGGTGGCTGCTTTGTTATTGGCGGCTTCAGCCACATACATGACACTAAGTGCTGCCAACTTGCAAGAGCACCCCCACGCAGAAGTCGGTTAACAAGTAAATCATGCTTATGTCAACTTCTTCCAAAAGCCATCCCTCACAACAAAACAATTAAGGCCATCAAATATATCATCTTCTCACTACCTAGCTATGCCTCACTAACTAGTTACGAGTTATGTTTCTTCAAATCTGAGGTGATCAAACCAGTCGATCTCCTACCACCTGCTGCAGCGATCTGCACCTAGGATGTGGGAAACCGGTTGGACACCAATGGATGTCGTCCGGAACCTTGGGCCTTTGGGCCACTCGGTGGCAAATGCGAAGAATTGTGGTTGATATGGTTGTGGGTCAAGCAGTTAACCAACCAATTTCATGGGGGTTAATAACCAACAATAATAAGGCAAAATGATGGTTAATGATGGGGAACCAGGGGTACAGGGTTTTGACCCACAGCCATATTGATGCTTTGTATTGTCGATGGTGATTTATGGTGGTTGAGGGTTGGATCATGGTGCTTGAGAACCAACGGTTGATGCAGAGCTACAGCAGCTACAGCTTGGGCATCATGAAGCATTTGTAACTGCAGACAGCGCCGTTCCAACTGGTGCGGGCTGACTCTGAGTGGGGTATGCAGCGTTGAAGCTACCAGCATTGGATGTGCCACGCTCACCCCTACAGACCCCAGTTACGGGAGCCCCCACATCGATTAGTACATGATACAAATACCCAGCAATCAAGATGCACCACATGAACCAAAAACATCCAACAAATTCCAACAACAAAACTCATCAAACCATCCAACTCACCATCACCCAACCCCCACATGACCGGCCATCTAGCTCCATCCCCAGGGCCCCCGGGGCCCATGGCATCCCCCGAGGCGGTTGGCTGACTGCGTGGTACATGGACCGACGCTTCCGCGCGGCGCGGGCACAGGGCACCATGCAGCTGGACGCGCCGTCGTGCGCCGAGTACCTGCACCGCTTGGCGCAGCGGCCACGGGGCAGCGAGCAGTGCCTAGGAGGGGCCCATGGCGGTTGGGGGGTCAGCAACCCACGGGGTAATTAGGCGTCCATTAGAGACGCTGGTTTGGTATGGCTGGTTAGTTTGGTTAGTTTGGCTGGTTAGTTGGCAACCCACCCAGCAAGAAATCATCAAGTTGCCAAATTGATCACCATCAACTGACCAAACACGACGATTGAAGGGTCATGAACTACCAGCATAAACCATTGTTAACCACCATCTAACGACCACAAAACCATCATATACCACCATCTAACCACCATGAACTACCAGCAAAAACCATCATTTGACCACCATCTAACCACCATAAACCCTGTAGATTTCCATGGTTTCAGCACCACCTCCACCATCCCCAGGAGATCTGCTGAGCTTCGGTGCTTGGCCCAAGAACCCCGTGGCACCGCGCTTGGCTCAGAAGCTCAAGGCCTCGTCCTCTCCACCACCCGTGCCGCGGCTGGGAGGATTTGGATCGTGAAAGGGGGGGAAGTCATAGGGGTTAATGGATGTTAAGATATGCTAATATATTTATATTCAAGGGTTGCTTAATAATGGTGGTTAATAAAGCTGGTGAATACTGGGTTAATATATTTATTCTCCCACCGTTCATGGTGGTTAATCTATTTATATTCAAGGGTTAGTAGACTAAGTTAATGAAGATTGGTTATAGGGGTTCATTTTCCTCAGTATTTACAAATGGTTGGTTGGCTGACGAATATGGTGGTTCATATATGGTCGTGAAATGATGGTCATCATTGTGTTATGTTGGTTAACTTTTGATTCATGGCTACCTGATGGTATTTTTTTCTTTTGCAGCTGTTGAACGGGTCATGTTGACAACTGTTGGCGCTAAACGTGGGTGACTGGTACAGTCCAGTGATATTTGGATCAACTGTGGACTTAAGAGGTCAAGCTGTTCAGAACCGGCGTTAACTTACTAGATCCTATTGGGCTGGTAATGTGGAAGGTAGTTTATCATGATGGGTCACAATATGTCACAATTAATTTATGATCAAGTAGTTTTATTTGACACTTTCCTGACGGCTAATTGATGGTTGAATGTTGGTTACGTCGTGATTCCTTGATGGTTCAGTGGTGGGTTAACGCCATTTTCCACGGCTCCCTGCGCAGCTTTCGCCATGGCTCCCTGTGCAGCACCCACCACTCACTGCGGCCCCCAGGTGACGTTGCTGTACGGCGACTCCGATTGGATGGACGCCACGGCCGGAGCGTGGCTGGCGCGAACCTTGGGAGACACGGAGGTGATGATGGTGGAGAAAGCTGGTGACCTGGCTTTATTTAATGGCCATGAGCGGTGAATTGATAATTCAACATGGTTGATTCATGGCTAATTGATTTTCAACGAATGATGAATAGTGGCCAATAGTGCCTAGCAATTGTGGTTCTGTACTTTCTCACCTTCAGCCTAGCTGGACCTGCGGGATGGTGATGGAGAGAGAGAGAGAGAGTGCCTAGCAATGGTTTCACATGGGTTGATTTGAGGTTTAATGGTGGTTGATGATGAGTTGGTGAAACGATGCCTAACGAAAAGTGCCTATGGGCAAGATTGGGCAAGCGATGACTGATAGCGGCTGAAGTTGACACTTAAGAGTTACAGGCAATCATTCGGCATTAGCCCAAAGCTCCAAATGCATGGCACCATTCGAAATTACCTAGTTACCAATAATTCCTTTAGATAATCATCCCCTATGAGATGGCGATGGAAAAAACACACATCCCCTATAGGGTAGCTACAGGTTTCCCCTATTGATGACCTATTTCAATGTCTATCTCCGTTAGCCATCAATAGGGGACAGCCGTTGTAAGCATTCGAATGAGTCCTGACTATCCATTCATTTGGTTGGTGACCATTACGACCAGGACTGCCATGATGACGGCTGGAATGCCTTGATGGATGCACGCCAGAACCGGAAAGCAAGCCATGTTCCTCAAGTTGTGTTATTGGGTGACCATGAGTTTGTGATACCATGGAAGTTCATAGCATTCACTTTTTCTTCTACCCATCAATTGCTAGTGATGCCATTCAGATGTGAGGTCGAAAATAGAACTTGTGGCCCCCCTTTTGACGGATTGGAACCGAAGAAAGGACAGGTGTCGGAGGCCCTCCCAAGCTCGGTCATAGGTTCTTGTGGAATCAAGCCACGAACCCTTACCCATTCTCAACCAGTGGTATCAACCATCACCAACCGGCATTTTTCCTTCTTGGCATATCAACTGAGTTGAGTTATGTTGAGTTGTTTGGCCCTCCCTCGCCGAATGGTTGCAGAGGCGGCTTCTACTGCTCCCTCCCATGGGCAGGAGGAGAGATAAAAAAAGAGCATGAATCATTCATCATGTTCAATCAATTTGCAAAACCTCCATCCAAAATCACCTACGAATCAGCTGAGCCAGACCTTTCTGATGATCAAAACAACTCACCTTGGACTCCCAGCCGCACGGGCGCCTGGCCCCCCCTGTCATCGCCCTACCGCGGCCGA
>VSDK01024872.1:612442-624085 GCA_009767595.1 Symbiodinium kawagutii
CTGGTGGCGCGCGGCAACCCTGACGATACCACGGCCATTGTGGCGCTGGTGGTGGAGGAGGGGCGAGCCTTGGAAAGCGACAGCGATGTGGAAGTGCATGACGTGTATCCAGCGGCCGAGGCCATCCTTAGCAAAGCGCCCTGTACCGACCGCGGGATCTGCACGGGTTGGCCATGGCCGATTTGTTGCTCTTCAGCCATCGATCGAGATGACAACGAGGATTCAGATCTCACCAGTGGGGTGGAGGACGACGTCCACAAGGTCAAGTGGTTGTCCTGGAACTGAGCGACCGCCGCCCAGGTTGGGAAAAAAGGAAGGTGCTGCAAATTGATCCACTGTCCACTTGGATTTCCCATCGCAGCCAATACGGAGTGGGCTACCCAACAATGTTAAGAATGTGAAGGTATGTGAAGGTTGTTTTGGGTGCCTACTGCATGATTGTTTATCCGAAAACTGATTGGCTACAACACCGTTTTCAGCAAAATTGTAGGCGTGGGGCAGTGGGGCGCAGCAAAAAAAATTGCCCATCAATTTATTAAGGGTCATGATGAAAGTAAGGATGATTGTGATCATCGGCAGCACCAGCACAAGCACCACATTTTTCCCTGGCTGTAATAATCATCGTTGCGATCATGATCACATACCTCGCAGTGCTGATCCGTCAGCGGAATGCAGGCTGATTGAAGCTTCACAAATATGATGTATGCATGTTTTCTGAAACATGAACGTCTTTCCAAAGACCTGCCATACTGTTTGAAGAGTGAAATTGTGCAAGCCTTCATTTCCATGCTTGACTGCCAGCTGCTATGGATTCCATCGGGTTGAAAATCTTTGCATGACAGTGCGCTACCCAAAACTCACCCGCAGAACGGTTGAACCATGGAAGACAGCTGCAGCCACTGGGTGAACCAGTCACTTCCGCATGTTGCAACCTATGATTCCTTGATGTGGCCTACAGCGGCAACCAATCCAGCTATCCTCCACGTATTTTTGGGGGGAGGAACCTGATGAAACAGACCGGGAATTGATTGCATAATGAGTTTCACTTGATGGCTCATGGCATTTCGTGGCTGTTGACAACACCCTGGGACCCCAACTTCTCGTTGCAGCTTGACGTTTCGGGGGACGGGCGGCTTACCCCCAGTCCCAATGACACCATCACCCACCCTGCCTCGAGGCACCCGAGGGCATGGAAACAGCTGAAGAGCTTTTTGGCGCCGCATTCTTTGAGGAATCCGAAACGGAGAAGTGGTTGTGGGTTTCTGAATCATACACAGCTGGGGTTTCATTTAAAAAAGAATAAGTGGTTCATAAACATCGAAAAAAAAGTGGTTTCTTGGAAACAGCTGAGGATTTGTTTTTATTTCGGATCTGAGAAGAATTGTGACAGCAGTAATTCACAGGACCACCGTTGCAGTAGCAGCAGTACTTGTAGCGGCTGTTGCTGCAGTAATTAGCCATCGCAGTGAGTAGTAACAGTGGTGGATGACTTGTCCTGTCATCCGCTACAGGAGGACCTCGAAGCGAATCCGAGTCCAGACTCGACATCCAAGCAGGCGATCGTGCGGTACGGCATGGGCACGGCAGGGCATTGAAGCTCAGGTATTTCCATGCCAAGAGGAACCACGGACCCCAGGTACCGTTCAAACCACTGGGCATGGCCATTCATGAACTCAGCCTTGTCAACAATGTTGATCAAAAAGCCACAATGATCCCATGATAGCCTTTCCGGTATGACCGGTTTGATCATTTCTTCGAGGCAGAGGCAGCAGTTCCAAAGTCCACGGGCATTGAAACTGCCGACGACCTTTCTGGCAACGCATTCTTTGAGGTCTTGCTGGGGGTATTTTTGCGTTTGCGTGCAGGGCAAGCAATAATACCAAAAACTTGTAATTGAAGATGTTGATATTCGGTTTCATTATCCCAACGAACCAGGCCATGTCACATTTTTCCTCAATGGGATCACCCAAAAAACCTGCATGTCTCATTAGGGTTGATGATTGTTTGGGCAATAGTGAACGTAGCCAGGGTTTCGTTTGGCTTCCTGCAATGTATGGCCTTGGTTTTCAAAGCATTGAACGATGGGTTGCTGTACCTTCGCCAGAGGACCTCGAAGCCAAGCTGACCTCCCAGGCCATGGTGAGACGGGCCCCTGGGGCGTTCGGTTTCCAGAGATTTGTTGCAGGAAATGAAGTTGCACCAATGGATTGAGATCGATTGTTCATCATGCACAAGTATCAATAGCTTCCTGGACAACCAGCATGATGTGTGTTCAATCGATTCATCATGGAATGGTTGAACAGTGATTTTATTTACCAATATTCAACATTGTTCACCACTATAATCAGTCAGATGCTAATAAAATAAACTAAAACCACTATAGTGAATCACAATGATAAACCAAGCACTATTGCTATCCACTATAATCAGTCAGATGCTAATAAAACATAATAAAAGCCCCTGTTGTTATCCACTATGGTAAACCATCAAGAAGGCCCTCTCCGGTCTGCATTCCGTTGAGGCAGCGGCCACTGCGGTGCCAGAGGCAGAAACCGAAACCGACGACCTCTGTGACGTCTCAGCCTTTGAGGCCTTGTTGAGGGCAGAGATTGGTCAAACGGCGGTTGTCGGTTGTCGCAGCGTCGTTGTTTCTTGTCCTTTGTTGTTGTTGTTGTTGTTGTTGTTGTTCTTACGACCCAAGCCTAGTGGAAAGAAAGAAAAGTTGTGGTTCTTTGTTGTTGTTGTTGGTGGTGGTGGTGGTTGTTTGCTATTTGATTGGTTTTGTTGTTTGTTGTTGGTTGTTTGCTTTTTCTTGTGACTGTTGTGTTTGTTTGTCATTCTTGTCGTTTTTCATTGTTGCTGTGCCTAGCTGTTTGGATGTGAATGCCTCGGGTCTTCTTCTGCGGTGACCACATGGGAAGACAGATCCCTGGCCGCAACGGCTCGGCTATACGCAAATGAGTCTGAGCTTTCGGTCCTGCTATTCAGCTTTGAGAGGACATGCATTACAACACCTTATGCCGTCCTACTTGTTGGGGGGCAGAGAATCGGATGATTGGCGTATGTTTGCTTGGCAACCCATGATTCCTTGATGTTGCGATGAGTGCAGTGAGAAAGACCCCATGTATCCTTCACCAGGGTGTTTGCTTGGGAGTAATTCAAATGAACAGACTGGTAACAAGTTTTTATTGGCGATTCATGGTTGTTGACAACTCCAACGAATAGTACGGTATATTTGCACCCGATCATTGTTTGGAACCTTGAGGGACCATGCACCGCCAATAGAAGCTACATCATCAGCCGTGGTGCACAACGGTCGGCCATAGGGGATTGGTGCTTCATTCCCCTGACGAACTCTCCAGGGCGCTACGTTGAACACCGCATCATTACATTTCTTTTACAGGGGTGTAGTGTACCCAATCGTTTACCAGGGGTTGGCTGCTTGAGTATTAGTTTTCATAGGGGTTCAAGTCACCAACCAGTGTAGCATACATCAAGACTTAATTAATTTTCATGAGAATTAGCCAAAGTTTACCGTGGAGCAACCATCAACAAGGATTGTTTTACCGATTTCCGATGGACAAAATATCGATTGCTCCATTTCATTTTGTGATTAGCTCAGTATCATTGACCATGCTTCTCATTTTCTACCATCAGCAACTGGCTGACTTTGGATGAACTGCTGATTTGCCGTCAATTTGCGTACGTGATGATGTTCGCACTGGTGGCTGAAAATGCTGCAGCCAATCATTCAGGCCGTGCTGCAAGAGACGAACATCGAAGCGGAAGAAGTTTCCAGTGCCGAATTCTGCGAGGTTTGGGTGAGGGCAGGGTTCCATGATTGTTTGTTGTTGCTGATGCTTCCCGGTGTCATTGTCGTCGTCACTATTCATTGAGGTTGTGGTTGATGCTGTAGGTTGCTGCTCGTGGCTGGTGGTTGCAGTTGCATTTCTTGGTGTTGCTGCAGTTCTTGTTGTTGGCATTCTGTATCTGTCGTTGCTCAGTTTTTGGATTCCGTCACCCCGGTCAGGTAACACAGGAGGCCGCCTCTGTAGAGACCACCAGCATGGAAGCCGAAGAACTTTCTGGTGACGCGTTTGTTGAGGTGTGGTTGGGGCCGGGATTGGTATTGCTTGGTGTTTGTTGTTATTATGTTGTTATTTCTTGTTGATGATTGCTGATATGCTTGATTCTGTATCATACACCTCCTTTTCGATCAATGTATCATAATTACGCAGTTGTTCAGTTGTCGATGTTCAAAGAATATATGATAATTATCTTTCATTGATAGTTCGCAATCCGGTGCACGTCCAAAGCAAAACAGAAAAGTGGGTTGATCAGTCTATCCATGTTTCTACCCATGTTCTTGCTCTTGCTGTGGTTGTTGCCTTTATCCATGTTGGTATGATATTGAGAAGTACCTGTACCTTGAATTTGTTGTGGGAGCTGATCTTGTGATGCTGAGAGTGCCGAGGATTCATTTCGGTTGACATGCCACCTGCTTCATCATATTGCCACTTTACCACTTTCTTTGGATGTGAACGCCTAGGTCTTACAACATCAGAAGAAGTATAGTCACTGCAGAGAGATGTATGGTAAAGTCCATGCCTTTTTTCTTAAGTGGTCTTAAAAACATGATAACCGGCGGATTCCTGCATGCATTTCATGTTGCCAAAAGGTTTGGTTGCAAGGAATATTTTTCCGATGCTTTGGGATAGGCGCAGTTTTTGTATAATGATTCCAGCACGACTGTCACATTGCATACGGTCTGCGTGGTGCATTTTTTGAGATCAAAAATTGTTACCGTCAACTTCTATTGGGATGGTTCGTTTCCTCAAGGTAAATCAAGGACCCTTGCGACTCTCATAGAAATTGTCTTCAAGCCGGACACTTTATTCTTCCGCTAAGACCGTGATTTCTCCTGTCCAATTGCATTCGTTTGGCTCATTTGTCCCATTGTTGCACGTCCGCATCCACCCCTCAACATTCTACAAAGTGGCACAATTCAATCCATGAGGGATTGCCATAAACTGTTCACTTTAACACTGTGGATCTTGGTCTCAACCAACCCGGTGCCAAAAATCACTTAATCCAACGATCCTTGGTATCCTTTGAGCTTTGCTCATCCCGTTGAGGCACCGGATACCACAGCTCCAGAGACCACCAGCATGGAAGCCGAAGAACTTTCTGGTTTCTTCGAGGTGTGGGCCAGGATTGGTATTGCTTGGTGTCAAGGGTTGTTGCTGCTGATTATTGGTTTTCTGTTTGATTGATGTTGATATCAAAATGCGTCTTCAACTTGTGGGATGGTCATGTTGATATTCAATATATATATATGTGTGTGTGTATATATTTATATATGTATATGAGGATAGATATACATATATATATATATGTATATATATATATATATATGGTAGCCCCCCCAAAACCCACCCTTTTTTCAAACATACTGGTATTTACAGCGTTTTATGCATATTATTTCTGTCTTTAAAAAAGACTAAAACATTAAAAAAAACTGACCTCATAGGAGATCCCTCTATTATGATTGTGCAGACTTTAAAACCAAAAAACAAAAAAACAAAACTATAGTGCCCAACTGTTTGCCATCTGACCTCCCTGATGGGTCTGGGAATTTTGTTTTTTCTGGTTTTTTGTTTTTTTCAAGGGTTTGTCCACCTCTCCAGAAGCCAAAAACCAAAAAAAAACAAAAAATAATAAAAAAAAACAAAAAAACCAAAAAAAAACAAAAACAAAAAAAAACAATAAAACTAAAAAAAACAAAAAAAAACAAAAAAGCTAAAAAAAAACAAAAAAAAACAAAAAAACAAAACCAAAAAAACCAAAAAACGAAAACGGTGCCGAACTGGTTGCCATCTGACCTCCCTGATGGGTCTGGAAATTTTGTTTTTTTTGGTTTTGGTTTTTTTGTTTTTTTTGGTTTTTGTTTTTTTTGGTTTTTCTCTGTGTTTTTTTTTGGGGGGGGGCCGATGGTTGCCAGAGCTTTAGTTTTTTGTCCTTTTTTGGGTTTTTGGGATGTTTCCCAAAACTCTTTTTCCCCCCCTTCTTCATGAGTCTTCCAATACATAATTCTTCCAATATATTATGGCCCTGATATTAAAAAGACAAATGCAAGACATGTTGCTCAAATTCTGTCTCCCTATTTTTTCTTCAGTCTCTCCTTATTCTCTCCGTATATTCCCCTTCTTCTCCCATATTTTCCCCTTATTCCCTGCTTAATGCTAAAGAGAGAATAAGGAGTGAATAAGGAGGGAATAAGGATAGAATAGGGCAATATTCAAGAGAGAAGGAGAGAGAGAGAGAGAGAAAGAATAGAGGGAGCATAGAAAAAGAGTAAGGAGATTCCCTCCTTAATGCTAAAGAGAGAACAAGGAGGGAATAAGGATAGAATCAAGGAATATTTAAGGGAGAAAAAAGAGAGAGAGAATAGGGGGAGCATAGGAGAAGATCAAGGAGACAATTAGAAAATATATGAAAAGATAGTAAGGAGAGAATGAGGAGATAATAAGGGAATATTAAGGAGACCTCATTCTCTCTCCATTTTCTCTTATTATTTTTCTCTTATTTTCTCCTTTTGTTCTCCCTACTTTTCCCTCATTCTCTCCTTATTCTCTATATTTAGGAGACCTTATTCTCTCCCCACTGTCTTCTTATTATTGTTCCCTTTTTCTATCCTTATGGTATCCCTATCTTTTATTCTTCCCATATTTCCCCCTTATTCCCTCGTTCCTCTAAAGAGATAAGAAGGAAATCACAAACAACAAAGGGGATTATTTAAGAGACCCCATTTGCTCTTTTTATTTTTTTCTTATTCTCCCCTTGTGTTCTCCATATTTTCTCCTTAATAAAGAAAAAATAAGAAGATAGTAAGGAGAGAATAAGGAGAGAATTAAGGAGACCTCATTCTCTCCCTATTTGCTCTTTTTACTATTCCTTTAGTCTCCCCTTGTGTTCTCCATATTTTCTCCTTAATAAATAAATAAGAAGATAGTAAGGAGAGAATAAGGAGAGAATTAAGGAGACCTCATTCTCTCCCCATTTGCTCTTTTTATTATTTTCTTATTCTCCCCTTGTGTTCTCCTTAATAAAGAACAAGTAAGAAGATAGTAAGGAGAGAATAAGGAGAGAATTCAGGATACCTCATTCTCCCCATTTGCTCTTTTTACTATTCTCTTATTCTCTCCTTGTGTTCTCCATATTTTCCCCTTAATAAAGAAGATATAAGAAAATAGTAAGGAGAGAATAAGGAGAGAATTAAGGAGACCTCATTCTCTCCCTATGTGCTCTTTTTAGTATTCCTTTAGTCTCTCCTTGTGTTCTCCCTATCAGTGTTGTATTATCCTGATGTTTTTGATGGTTCTTGGCTTTCACTTAAACCAATGTTTTTTACCCCTATGTTAACGTGGGTGGGTTTGTGAAGGTTTCTGTCGAAGGCTGCAGTCCGAGCGCTGCATAAGAATCTGAAAGCTCCCAGCCCAGGGTACCTCAAATTCTAAATTTTGATTGCTCTTGATTTCCCAGCATTATTTGCTGAGGGGCCCTCAAATTCTTAAGGGATTCCTATTTTTGTAGCGGTTGGAACTGTTCGTAAATATGAGGTTGATGGATGGCCAATGGCCAGGAAATAGGAGGTTATAATTGGCAAGTGCTCCATTCAGAATCACTACCCAGAATCGCTTATCAATGGTACAGGGACGATGGCAATGCTGGAAACCGATTTGTTTCGGGAGCACTGGTGAGTTTGTTGGCTTTCCGTTTCGAAAGATTTGAATTTGACTCGCTGGGCTTTGCTATCTCAGCTTTAGCCGCATCATGTTCAATTTACCGCGTCACAGCTGCGGCTACACAGACATGGTGGTTTCGAAAAATGAGGGCACCCCCAAAATCATTCAATATTAATTAATCATTTTTAATGGCATACCATCCTTTTTGGTGGGGTCCCCGTTGTCAGAAACACCCGCATAGTGATTGACAAAGAACACAGCTACCGCAGAGAGGAGATGTGACAGAAAGACGCAGGCATTGGCAGGCAGTAGAGAGTACTAAGCCTGGTCTGCAGCCATGTTGTCGAAGCCTCCGAACCCTGTCCAGCTGTTCCTGAAGGACCGCCGGATTTTTGTTTCCACCTTGGGCTTGTCGCAGTTAGGGGGCCCAGCAACTCGATGATTTTGATATATATACTTTTTTTAGTTTCATATTATAGTGTATATAAATATCATTTTTTCGAATACACATATAGAGTTTATGATGTATAAATAAGTGTGTATATATATATGTAACATTAATAACTATATTTTTGCAGTTATATAATTACATTATATTCTATATGTTTTATGTGTATAGTATTGTATATATATATTTATATTTATATTTATATTTATATTTATATTTATATTTGCATTTATATTTATATTTATATTTATATTTATATTTATATTTATATATCTCGTTGTTTCTTCTGGACAGTGGTCCAGGAGAAGAAAGTGAAGCCCAGGGAAGGCTCGCAGCAGTGGAAGGCGATGTCAGCTGAGGCCCCGATACATGGTTCGTTTCATTGATTGAGCGCTCTGTGCAACTCAAAGTTCTTTGTTGGGAAGAGTTTCGGGAGTGGATCTTGACCAAGATTTTGTTAGGTTTTTTTAGTATGCCCACCAATGTCTAGTGTTGACAGGGGGGAGAAGAGTTTCAACGGTTCACAATGTCAGTTCTTGAGGATGTTAGGGCAGTCTGGCAGGCATTCGAAAGAATTAGACGCCAATAGAATTGTGTTTGAGCGTGTGCGTATGTGCGTGTGTATTTAAATGTCCATTGAATATAACTAATATGTCCTTGCCAGCGCTTGAAGAGGCAAAGGCCGAGGACATGCAGAAGGCCAAGCAGTTGCATGAGGAGAGGGCGAAGCAGTTCCAGGAGAATAGCTGCGTTGGGCCCAAGCAGGTTGAGCGAACTTTCACAGAGCCAGTCCAGTCCAAGTTGTTCTCTCGAGGTGACAATGACGGTGAAAATGCTGGAGTGTTGATCCAGGTGTTTGCCGAAATGACGACCTCGAAGAACGCCACGGAAGCCTTTTCCTCAGAGGGCCTTGTGTCAGCACCAGTCCGGCGTGAATTGATTCTGCTCACACAATTCTTCGAATTTTTGCATAACAGAATTGTTTTTTATCGCTTTCTGAGGTGCCGGTGTTTTGCGGAGAGCGCAAGAAGATTTTCCAGTTGGTATCGAAACCTCATAGCTCTTGCCCGGAGTGTGGCTTCTCAGTCCTCTCAGTGCAGAAGAAGGATGACCAGACGTGGGCGCTGACCACTGCTGCCGACGTAGACGGCTTGCGCAAGTGCAAATCTCAGCCTGCGAGTCCGAAATAGCCATTTAGACTGTTAGACTTCCACATAGTAGCCGAAATAGCCACTTAGATTGTATGGCTCCTCCTCCTCCTCCTCTCTTTATCCTTTGCATATGCCTACGGTTGCTCCCAGGTGTGCTCAGGACGCCAAGCCAGCGCCAATGGGCAAACACTTTTGGCAAGACAGTGTGGTGAAGCGCAAAATGGTTGAGGAGGAAGTCCTTTTGACCATGAAGGAAATCGTAAGGATCAGGATCCCCGTTTGCGAATGACCGAAGAGGCCAAGAGAACTTTAGCGTGTGCAATTGCTACATACTTGCAAACATACTACCATAAGATCGCTCTCCTCGCAGAACACAGAGGAAGTCTCACACCAAAACCTTGCGACTTCAACTTGGTATCTCTGCTTGAAGATGAAAGCAGGTTGCAGGCTTCTGTGGCTCGAGCGCAAGCGGACTATGAGAACAGAGACGCAGCCAAGAGGCCTTTGAAGCGGTTGCGACGAGCTGCCTTCTTGGAGACAGATGATGTGGAAGAACCATCGGCTGAGACACCCCAGGCAGAGCCAACAGCTGCCGTAGTAGTGAGGTTTAAATTCCGTTGCGCTTGCCGACGGAATAGATACGCCGTTGGGGATGGAGTCGGGTGAGATGGGATAACGTTAACGTTCGCTTACGCATACCAACGAAGTTGATGCTATGTTGGGGGTGGGGTGGGGTGCTTGATGTTGCCGTTCATTTGCATTTGCGCAGCAAGTTGATGCTTCGTCTGAGATGGGGTGGGGTCGGTTGCGGTGATGTTAAGGCTCACTTGTGATCTTGCCCGCCAAATTTGATGGGGTGGGGTAGGGTGGGGTGGGGTGATGTTAACGTTCACTCGCGTTCGCCATGTGATACAACGTTGGGGATCGGGATAGGTGATGTGAACGTTTCCTTGCGCTTGCCAACCAAGTTGATGCGACGTTGGGATCCGGGTGTGGTGGGTTCGGTTGATGTTATCGTCCACTTGCGCCTGCAAACCAAATTGATGCGACTGTGGGGATGGGGCAGAACGGGTGGAGTGATGTGAACGTTGCCTTGCGCTTCCCAACTAAGATCGTGCCGCGTTGGGGATGGGGTGGAGTGGGGCGGAGTGATGTTAACATTCGCTTGCGCGTACATGCGTGTATATTCTTTGCACAAACGCACACACGCACACACACTCACACGCACACACGCACACGCACACACACGCACGCGCGCGCACCCGCACACAGGCACACACGCACATACGCACCAGCGCACACGCGCGCGCACACGCCCACGCCCGGCCCACGCCCGCGCACACACACACACACACACACTACTACTTTCTCATAAGTATGGTTTGGGAGGGGTAGATCCTGGTTGGTTCTCCACTCAGCTAGATCTAGCTAGTGGTCTTGCTCTTCATTTTAACTGATGGATCCGATATGGATCTGTTAAAGTGTTATGAGTTGATCATGTTTTCGATGGATCTGATTGAGATCTATTGATATGATCAGGGTAGATCAAACCCAAACAGTTCCATCCATTACCCCACGTCGCTTGGATGGGAAAAGACGGTCGAGCGCGCAGGGTTGCAGAGCTTGTGTTCACATGCTCGTATAGGATCGCGATTGATAGACGTATCTTGATACTGCAATTTGATATGGCCAAACATTGAGTTCCATCTCTAGACCGGTATGAAAAACCTTGTTCTTGATCTACACATAAACAAATCTATTTACACATGAATTTACTGACCAGCAATGTCCATGTCAATTGTGTTTCCGGTATCTTGTGGCTTGTTCCGGGGGCCTTGCTGGCAGGTGCTTGGTTTGACACCGAAGACGCGGTGAGGGCTCATTGCGCCACGGTTCCTGACGTGGCCCACCGCATTGTGCGTGTGGACTTCCCAGATGGCAGTAAGTGGTGCCTTCTGTCATCGCTGTTTGGAAACTAGACAGCACTCAGGGACTGCAGTTTTCCAGAACAGATTTTGGAGGTGATGTAAACATTGGCAGATCCATGACGGAGCATCCCTTAACTAACAACATGTTACGGGGATGCGTCCACAATTGCTTGCTAATCTCAAATCTTTGGGTAACTAGAAGACACGCCCTTCATGTCCATCAGCAGAACTGAGACCCGCTGACGTTGTTGGCGCCGGTCGATGCAATTTCTTCGGTGTACATTTCGTATTACATGTAGCTATAACGGCACGGCCTTTACACATTTCACTAGTGTCGTTTTTGCGCTGGTAAAGCTTGCAGGATTCAGCAG
>VSDK01024872.1:624095-634413 GCA_009767595.1 Symbiodinium kawagutii
CAGCAGGATGGCCAGCTTTTCCTTTGTTTTGAATTCCTTCCTCACCTTTCCCTTGTTCTCGACTTGCATTCCTTGGAGCTGTTTCCTTGGTGCAGGATTGACGCGCTCTGGCGGACGCACAGCTTCTGCCAATTTTCGCTTTGATTCTGCGCGCGCCCTGACGCATGGATTGCAGTTGGAGTTGAAGAAGGCGGCTCGGTAGTACGATGTCAGAAATGCCGCTGTGACCATCAGTAACTCCATGCTTTGTATTCCAATCAGGGCTGGTCATCAGCCAAGTGAAAGATCAATACAACCTCGAAACCAATATGTAGAAGTGCTGTAACTTTGCCATACTTTCAGAGAGCCGCGGCCACAATCGTTGAATCATGGTACCAATGCTTGCGCCAGGCGCTCGCTGCTGGCCGTGAGTTGATTTTTCTCAAGCCAAAGCCTAAGCCAAAGGCCAAAGGCAAAGGCAAGCCCAAGAAGTGATAGAGTCAAGGCAGCAGCAGTGTCAAGTCAGCAGCAGTGTCCACTGAGCAACTTGTTTCGAAAAATCGCCGAACTGACCATCGGTGTACTTCAGTGCTCAACCACGCATGGAAGAACATAAACTAATGAAAACCATAGCTGAACAGCCATCCTTCTGGACTCTATCGTGTTTGGCTCTTTGTCTCTTCGCGTAGGACTTGGCCTCTGTCTTTGGCGAGTCCTAGAAAAAGTTTTGAAAGACAATCTTTGACACAGAATCGACAACTGTTTCCCAGTGACAAATGACTGGACGAACCCATGGACCATTGACAGGCCGGGCCAAGCTGTGAACACAGACTTTGCGAACCCTGGAAAAATGCTGACTCGACCCACGCTTGATGCCCTTCCGGGCGGTGTTGGGCAAATATCGGCTGATTGACCAAGTTCGAAGTGTTTAATTTTATTTACCAATAAACCGTCATGCCTTAACCAACCATCGGATGATAGCATGTGAACTTGTGGCTGCTCCTCCTTGTTGTTTACATGGGTTTAAGCCAACCAATCAGTAGTCCAAAAAAGCAACCCTGCTCCCTATTTTCTCCTTAAAAAAAGGATAGTAAGGAGAGAATAAGGAGATAATAAGGGAATATTAAGGAGACCTTATTCTCCCCATTTGCTTTTTTTATTATTATTCTCTCCTTGAGTTCTCCCTCTTTTTGCCTTAGTTTCTCCTTATTCTCTTGTCTGCACATGCACACATACACGTATGTTTGACAAATTCATTTGCTGCATCTACTATGTCTGCACAAAGGTGGGTTTTGGGGGGGCTAGCATATATAAATATATATATATATATATGTATATATTTATATTGTATTTATATTTGAGAAAAATTACAGGTATGTTTGACATATCTAATTTGAGTTTGGTGAGCTTCCAGAATAGCCCAAATCATGATTTGGCGGATGAAAAATGACGAAGGTCCAAGCAGCTCAGTCTGCCCCTTTTCTTGTTGCTGTGGCTGTTGCCATCCATGTTGATATGATTTGGTATCGGTCAGTACCCCGAATTTGTCGTAGGCGTTGATCTCGCTATGCCGATACAATTTGGATTTCACGTTTAGTCCTTGTGAGGACCCATCAAGGACCATCAAGGACCCTTGTGGTCACCAATAGTTTGTAAATAGTCGCTGGTTACGCGGTGGCGAATCAGAGAGAGTCATAGAGGAGATAAACTGTCATAGAAACTGCCGGGCGATGAACCAACCAAAATGGTTTTCTTACTGCCCTCCTGTCCAGCCAATGTGTCCAATTGTTGGACGTCCGCATCTAGCCTCCAATATGCTCCAAAGAGCTTAGGTGCACTTCAATCCGCCGGGGATCGCTACAATGCTAACCGGGGATTAAAACCATAGGTTTATCAATGGGGGGTGGCATTTTGATCGGAGACACCCCCTATTGATCAAAAAAGGGGTTTATTGATTGAAGGGTTGGCATTAATACATCATTTTCAATTTCGGATCAAAAATCACTGTAATCCCACGATCTTTTGGATCCCTTGAGCTTTGCTCATCCTGTTGAGGCACCGGATAGAACAGCTCCAGAGACCACCAGCATGGAAGCCGAAGAACTTTCTGGTTTCTTCGAGGTGTGGGCCGGGATTGGTATTGCTTGGCGTCAAGGGTTGTTGCTGCTGATTATTGGTTTTCTGTTTGATTGATGTTGATATCAACATGCGTCTTCAACTTGTGGGATGGTCATGTTGATGTTCATATATTCAATATAAATAGATATAGATATACATATTTGACACATCTAGTTTGAATTTGGTGAGGATCAAGAGTGACCTCTTAAAGTCATACTTTGTCAGATGCGCATCCAAGCAGCTCGATCCCGTTTGCCAATTTTCTTCTTGTCGTGGCTGTTGCCTTTGTCCATGTTACATGTTGGTATGGTATCGATAAGTTGCTTGAAATTGTTTTGGGCGTTGATCTTGTGATGCTGAAAACCGCACGGATGTTTCACATTTAATCTCTGTTAGGACCCACTGCGGGTGGGAATCAAGGATCCTTATGGTCACCAACCATTTGTGATGGTGGCTCTGCGGAATCAGGCAGTCAATCCATTTTCATTTTTGGTCATAGATGAGATCGACCGTCATAGAAAATGTGGTCAAGTTGGCGATGAACTAATCGTGTGTCTAGCTGCCGGACGTCCGCATCCGGCCTCCAATATTCTCCAAAGAGCCCAGGTGCACTTCAATTCACTAGGGATTGCCATAAACTCTTCACTTTGAAACTGTGAATCAAGAATCGTCGTTGGTATCTTTTGAGTTTTGCTCATCCCGTTGAGGCACCGGGGACCACAGCTCCAGAGACCAGCATGGAAGCCGACGAACTTTCCGGTGAGGCTTTCCTTGAGGTCTCGTTGGGAGCAGAGTGTTGTGTTGGTAGTAGGTTCTTGCTGCTGACGATTGAAGCGATGTTTCTTTTTTGATTATGAGGCTGATATGATTTGGTACGGATCATGATCTGATACTCAAAATTGCTTGCGGCTTTTTGTTGCCGGTGTTCATGTTGATAGTTAATGTAAGACTTTTGGTGTGTATTCTTTGCAGTCGGGCGCACATCTAAAACATAATCAATCAGAGGATTGATCGGTCTACACATTGTTTTGCCGTTGCTGTGGCTGCTGCCTTTATCCATGTTTGTATTATATTGGAAAGTACTGCACCTTGAATTTGTTGTGGGAGTTGATCTTGTGATGCTGAGAGCGCCGAGGATTTCACATTTCGGTTGACATGCCACTTGCTTCATCATGTTGCCACTTTACCACTTTCTTTGGATGTGAACGCCTGGGGCTTACCACATCAGAAGAAGTATAGTAATTGATTCTGATAAGAAGCGCTGCAGGGACATGTGTGGTAAAATCCACGCCTTCTTTCTTCAGCGGTCTTAAAAACATGATAACCGGCCGATTCCTGCACGCATTGGATGTCCCCCACATGCGGTCATCTCTGCAGGGTGTTGCTGCAAGGAATGGTTTGTTCTGATGCTTTTGGATGCGCGCAGTCTTTTGTACAATGATTCCAGCACAACACTTTCCCTTGCTTCACAAGCAGGAGTAGGGGACATGACAAGCCACCCTTGGTCCTTGATCGATGATGGCGCCTCCAACGATATTTCTTCAGCAACATTTTGCAAACCATTTGCATGGTACATTTTTTCTGAGATCAAAACCAGATGCGGTCAACTTCTGTTGTGCTAGTCGCTGTGAGAACCAGTTTGGGGATGGTTCGTTTCCTCGAGGTAAATCAAGGATTCTTGCGGCTGTCATAGAAATGTCATCAAGCAGGGCATCTTATTCTTCCGCTAAAATCGTGATTTCTCCTGTCCAATTGTTCAATCGTCTAGCTCATTTGTTCAGTTGTTGCACGTCCGCATCCACCCCCAAAAATTCTACAAAGGCATACTTCAATCCACTAGGGCCACTAGGGATTAATTACTATAAACTATAAACTATTCATGCTAAAACTCATGTTGGGACTGTGGATCAAGAATCGTCCTTGGCATCCTTTGAGTTTTGCTCATCCCGTTAAGGCAACGCAGGCAGCTCCAGAGACCACCAGCATGGAAGCCGAAGAACTTTCTGGTTTCTTCGAGGTGTGGTTGAGGGCCGGGATTGGTATTGCTTGGTGTCAGGTGTTGTTGCTGCTGATTTTTGGGTTTTCTGTTTGATTGATGTTGATATCAAAATGTATCTTCAACTTGTGGGATGGTCATGTTGATATTCAGTATATATTATATATGTATATGTGTGTGTGTGCGTGTGTGTGTGTGACATATCTAATTTGAGCTTGGTGAGGGTCCAAAATAACCAAAATCATGATTTGGCGGATGAAAAATGACGAAGGTCCAAGCAGCTCAATTTGCCCCTTTTTTGTTGCTGTGGTTGTTGCCATCCATGTTGATATGATTTGGTGTCGGTCAGTACCCCGAATTTGTTGTAGGCGTTGATCTCGCTATGCCGAAAACAACTTGGATTTCACGTTTAGTCCTTGTGAGGACCTATCAAGGACCATCAAGGACCCTTGTGGTCACCAATACGACCAATAGTTTGTAAATAGTCGCTGGTTACGCGGTGGCGAATCAGAGAGAGTCATAGAGGACATCGACTGTCATAGAAACTGCCGGGCGATGAACCAACCAAAATGGTTTTCTTACTGCCCTCCTGTCCAGCCAATGTGTCCAGCCATGTTGGACGTCCGCATCCAGCCTCCAATATGCTCCAAAGAGCTCAGGTGCACTTCAATCCGCCGGGGGTGTCATTTTGATAGGAAAGCCAAGTTTTTCGGGGATACCCCCTATTAATCAACTAGGGGTATTTAATTGGCATTAATACATTTTTTGAATTTTGTATCAAGCATCACTGTAATCCCACGATCTTTGGTATCCTTTGAGCTTTGCTCATCCCTTGAGGCACCGGATACCACAGCCCCAGAGACCACCAGCATGGAAGCCGAAGAACTTTCCAGTGATGCGTTCTTCGAGGTGTGGTTGAGGGCCGGGATTGGTATCGCTTGGTGTCAGGGGTTGTTGCTGCTGATTATTGGTTTTCTGTTTGATTGATGTTGATATCAAAATGCGTCTTCAACTTGTGGGATGGTCATGTTGATATTCTATCTATCTCTATTTATATTTATATATATATATATAACATATTTTTTCAGATATATTTTGACACATCTAGTTTGAATTTGGTGAGGATCAAGAGTGACCTCTTAAAGTCATACTTTGTCAGATGCGCATCCAAGCAGCTCGATCCCGTTTGCCAATTTTCTTCTTGTCGTGGCTGTTGCCTTTGTCCATGTTACATGTTGGTATGGTATCGATAAGTTGCTTGAAATTGTTTTGGGCGTTGATCTTGTGATGCTGAAAACCGCACGGATGTTTCACATTTAATCACTGTTAGGACCCACTGCGGGTGGGAATCAAGGATCCTTATGGTCACCAATCATTTGCAATGGTGGCTGGTTCTGCGGAATCAGACAGTCAACCCCATGTCACATTTGGCCATCAAAGAGATCGACTAAATGTGGTCAAGTCGGCGGTTCCACGACAAAAAATGGTTTTAATTACCGCTTTTTTGTCCGGCCAATAAGTCCTTTGACGTCCGCATCCGCCTCCAACAAAAAGCAAAAGAGCCCAAGTACATTTGAATGCGCTGGGGATCGCCACAATGTTAACCCCCGACTCATAAAGCATAGATCTATCAATTGAAGGCAGTGCTATCTTAATAGGAAACCAGGGCTTTTTGGGGGTTGCCCCCTTTTAACCAACTAGGGTTCTTTAAATCCAGGGTTGGCTTTAGCTTCAACTTTAAACTTTAAAAGCTGGATTAATTAGTCAACGAATGCCAACTATTAAGATTTTTAAGTATTACTAGCTGGATTAATTTTATGTCAACTATTAATATTTCACTTTCAACTTTACATCAAAAATAGTTGTAATCCCAGCATCATTGATGTCCTCAATGAGCTTTGCTTCAGGCACCGGAAGCTCCAAAGACCACCAGAGCGGAAGAACTTTTGGGCGACGCATTCTTTGAGGTGTCGTCGAGAGCTGGGAGTGGTGTTCGTGGTTGTTGCTGCCCATGATTGTTGTGAAATGTCTGTCTGGATTGATCTAGATATGCAGGCCTGCTTGATATCAGTTGTTATCTAGATATGCAATGTTATGGTTGATATTTGCTATATTTGATCCTGGCGAGGGTCAAGAAATTGATACAAAACATCAAAAGGAGATGGATGGCAAAACGGCAAACCATAGCCCCATGAAGTGAGGTGCATTATTGAAAGAGACAATCAGATGTTTTGGTTACTGGGTGCGCTCAATGTCCAAAGCGGCTGTGATCCCAACTGCAGTTACTAAATGGTGTATGAACTGCTAAACATCTCATCATGGTTGATGGTTGTGAGTCACTTTGTCTTGTTGATCACCCTTGTAAAGTAACTGGGTATCAGTATCAGCCATTATTGAATTAAATGGTAATCTAATGTGCGTGATTCGAATATTTATCAATGGTAATTGGCTATCAGCAACCAATTAGCTGAACTGATTGCAATCCAACTAATATCATGAATATCAGCCAAAGTGATTGCTGATATTAAGTCTCAACTATTTATCAACCAATGGCTATTTGCCGTGAGTTAACGAAATGGTTGATATCCTTTGAGCTTTGCTCATTCCGTTGAGGCACCGGAGACCACAGCTCCAGAGACCACCAGCATGGAAGCTGAAGAACGTGCGGGCGACGCGTTCTGCAAGGTCTCGTTGATCGCGGGGAGTGGTGTTCGTTGTTGGTTATTGGTTGTGATGCGGTTGTTGGCCAAGAAGAGGGCAAGAAGAGGGCCCGCAGAAATCTGCCATACGTGAAGTATTGAAGGATTGGTTTTGGGGGCAGAGGATCATCCATGGAGGAACTAGTCTTTGATTTTTGGAAATTATACACTCAGTGCATACCTAGATGAGCAGCTTCACAATTGTCAGGAACGCTTATCAGTTTTTTTGTAAATGGTGCATGTGCAGCGTTGTGCTGATTTGTTTACCTTCACTGACGAACACCTGGGCAGCATAGACACACCGCCGCCCCATGTTTTGGCAAGTCCAGGCCGAAGCTTGAACCTCCAGAAAAAAGAACTTAAAAAAAGAATACATGGCGATGGAAAGCCATTATGACCATTCCTAGAGTTTCATTATGGACTACATGGTCATCCACCATCCCTCTCATGTGTTACAGCCTATTGACCCACTACTACTGTTACAAGCCATTTATCGCCCTATTGTTCTCCAGTCGTTGGCCACTCATCAACCATCCCGAAGTATCAAAACTTGGCGTCCCAGGACGCAACGCCAAAAGAGGCACCGCAGCGCCAAGATGGCAAGGAAGTGCGGGGCTCAGCCAGGGTAGCAGCCCTAAGTGACGCGTTTGGGAGCGGTTAATAACGGAGGTTTCTTGGCAGTGGTGAACCGGTTGGTGGTTTCACACATTTTTCCTCACTTGTATTATCAAATGATTGGCATTGGTTGGTTGACTGATATTTTTCATAGGAGTTCAAACCACCAACCAGTCAATGGTTGATACTGATTGCTACTTGAGCATCAACTAGTAGCTACTGATGAATAATGATGAATTGTGGTGGTTGTGAATGGTGAGTACGATACTTAACGTTGCCACCGGTTGGCACGATTAGTTGATACTTGTCAGTGATCCAGCCCACCACAATCCACGCAGATTATATGCACCTGAATTTCCGGTGTAAATTTGCTGTTGCATATCCTGGCTGCCCGGAGGTGCACCGCAGTGTTGGGAGTGGTCCTTCAGCGGGTCCAAACGGCACCCATGGTGAACCTGAACACTGGAAGGCCTAGACTAACCCATGAATCAGTACTCTTTCCCGCGGTTCAAACATATTTCAAAGTATCATCAGTTTAGAAGCTGAAGATTGAAATTCTGAGAGCCGATGGGTTAACCATGATTCACTACTATTCGTATTTATTAGCCGCCAAGTTAAACCATCATGAACTATGATTAGCCATGACTTAGCACAGGGCTCTAACACGTTTTTGAGCCGTCTCTTTAGGAATCTATGCTGACCTGTTTGGTGACCTTGTTTCCTGTTCACTGTCACCTTATCTTCTGTTCACTGTCACCTTATCTTCTGTTCACTGTCACCTTATTTTCCTTTCACTGTCACCTTATTTTCCTGTTCACTGTCACCTTATCTTCTGTTCACTGTCACCTTATTTTTCTGTTCACTGTCACCTTATTTTCTGTTCATTGTCACCTTATTTTTTGTTCACTGTCACCTTATTTTTCTGTTCACTGTCACCTTAATTTTTGTTCACTGTCACCTTATTTTTCTGTTCACTGTCACCTTAATTTTTGTTCACTGTCACCTTATTTTTCTGTTCACTGTCACCTTAATTTTTGTTCACTGTCACCTTATTTTCTGTTCACTGTCACCTTATTTTCTGTTCACTGTCACCTTATTTTCTGTTCACTGTCACCTTATTTTTTGTTCACTGTCACCTTATTTTTTGTTCACTGTCACCTTATTTTTCTGTTCACTGTCACCTTAATTTTTGTTCACTGTCACCTTATTTTCTGTTCACTGTCACCTTATTTTCTGTTCACTGTCACCTTATTTTCTGTGGTAAATACATCTGCCATGATATGATATGATACAAATTCAGATTGATGATGAATCCAAGGATAGACATCAATTAATTTCATTTTGACGATTCATTGAGACTCATATCAGTCTCATGTTCACCAAAGAGCTTTCAAAACGGTCCCACTAACCACCGAAAGTTGACAGAATTTGGATTTCACTGTCACCTTATTTGGGGAATTTAAGGTGACAGTGAGCAGTTTCACTGTCACCTTAAGTTGGGGAGTTAAGGTGACAGTGAAAATCCAAAAAATAAGGTGACAGTGAGGTCCGTGACTATGGGGAGAGCGTTCACTGTCACCTTAATTTTGGGGTTTCACTGTCACCTTAAATTGGGGACTTAAGGTAACAGTGAAAATTTCACTGTCACCCTATTTTGGCTTCACTGTCACCTTGTTTTTGGATAATTGTGACCTGGTTTTTGGATGGTTGTGACCTCATCTGGAGCTCCAATTTTCTCTGGATCATTGGTGCAGATGATGTGACAAGTTGAGGTAGATTCGAAGTTCACCCGTGGTTTTTGGAGCCATATCCTTCCCCAAAGGTTTGGTATCCTCATCATGGCAGATGTATTTACCACAGAAAGAATGTGATTTTTGCAACCAAGTTAAGGTTACAGTGAGCCCTAAGTTAAGGTTACAGTGAAACCAAGTTAAGGTTGCAGTGAGCCCTAAGTTAAGGTTACAGTGAAACCAAGTTAAGGTTACAGTGACCTAAGTTAAGGTTACAGTGAAACCAAGTTAAGGTTACAGGGAGCCCCAAATCAAGGTTACAGTGAGCCCAAATTAAGGTTACAGTGAGCCCCAAATTAAGGTTACAGTGAACCCAAGTTAAGGTTACAGTGAAACCAAGTTAAGGTTACAGTGAACCCAAGTTAAGGTTACAGTGAAACTAAGTTAAGGTTACAGTGACCCTAAGTAAAGGTTACAGTGAACCCCGGTTTAAGGTGACAATGAACCCTAAAGAAAACGTGCTAGGGGCTATACCTAAGCCATGACTGATGAACCATGATCAGGCATGATTGACAGCTGTTTGCCATTATTGACTATCATAAATCACCAACTTACCTATTGATTATTGACCATTATGAGCCGTTATTTAGCATCATTATTCGCCGACATGCATCCGTTCTTTTGGAAGCAAGAACCCCTATAGCTTTCTGCGGAATGATCTGACCATGATTGCCAACCCATGATGAACCACCAAGTCAACCACCATCGATCACCAAGTTAACTGTTGATTATGAACCCTCATTAACCATTGTTCAACCATCATTCAACCATCATTAACCATCATTCTTTATCACCACGGTGACCATCCTTCACCATTATTAGTCTATTATGCCACCATTATTGACCGCTATTAATCACCAGTTGGCCATTCTTCCCCATTGTTTTAAACCATTATGAACCAATTAGTGGGAGAAGATCGCCATGTAGCTATTCATATTCATAAGATGATTTATTTGTTATTATTTTTCACCATTGTTCACTGCTCATATTATAGCCATTCTTATTCATAAGATCACCTTTCAGCCATAACCATTATAATGATTAGCCATTATTATCTACCATCATTAACCATCATTAACCATCATTAACCATCATTAACCATCATTAACCATCATTAACCA
>VSDK01024872.1:634529-654589 GCA_009767595.1 Symbiodinium kawagutii
CCCCCGTGCGCGCCGGCAGCACCGAGGTGGCCCAGTGTGTTTATGGTTGGCCGGGGCTGCTGATGCAAGGGGTTATAGCCATTAAAAATGGTAAATGATGGCCATAACCCAGGTTACTAGCCCTATGGTTTAGGTTGAGATTAATCTGGGTGGATTACAGCTATGAACTTTGCTTTTTAGCTTTTTTGGGATATGATTGATTTGCCATATAGCCGATAAAAATTAAACTTTTTGCAAGGGATCTAAAAGCCAGCAAGTAATCATGAGACCAACTACACATGCCAATACTATTGGCATGAGACCATCATCAGTAGTTGGTCTCATGATCCTGCCAGTATTTATCCAAATTTGTCAGTTATAATTTACCACTGTTCATTTCTAAATGATAATTGTCAACTAATTCATCCACAACCTATCACTTATCTCCAGGAAGTGACACCATGATGAGCCGATGAGTCCGATTTACCGCCAGATCGATCCGTAGTGGCCCCTTGCTGCATTTTCATGTTGGCTGAAGCATGGCTCATGAAAGGTTAGTTATAATGGATGGCTGGTCAAGAATGATGGATGTATGGTCAGTTGATGTGTGATGGATAGTTGGCTGCATGTTTATGGAACACCAATGAGCCAATGAGTTGTTTTCAATGGTGCTTGTTAACATCAATGATGAATCTAGTTGCACGACTGATTGGATTGACCGGTCAATCCATCGCAATTGCCTGAATGATTTTGTTATCAGTAATTGATTAGCGTATCAGAGTTGTTTCTAATGACTGTCGGTGATTGTTGGCCATTGCCTCTCAATACAATCGATTAATCAAGCGGATCAGCCCTGACTCGATCATCATTTGTAGCCACTGATTCGCCATGCACGACTCATTATGAAGCAAATCTCAACGTTCATCAACATCACCTATCCCGCGTCCATGACTCCACAATACTCAAACCGTTACATTTGCTCAGCGCCTATTACTGACCCCCTGCCCTTGGTGTATCACATTTCTTGGTCAAAACCCCAGCCCATACGCCATACCCAAAACGAACAGAACAGCCTGCTGGTTGGGATGTGAACCGCTGTCCTTTTCGGGTGGCTTGGTGGTTGCTATTCACCCGAGCCCGGTTACGGCACCACGAACGGGCCTCTCGAAGGCCGGGTGGTGATGACACATCGTCGCTGGATGGTGTGTGCCCTGTCGTGGAGTTGCTTAGTGGTGGTCAGAAGTGGGGGTTCGAGGTGGTTCGTTGTGGTGAGTTGTGGCTGGGTGTTACTGGCGCTTAGGGTTGATGGGATAGTGCTGGTTTCTGAAGGCTAGCAAACAACTATAGGGAACAATATCAAGGTGGGTACAGCAATTCTACACGGAAGACACAGGGATGCAAATCCGTCGTTGTTTCATTGCGCTGAGTGTTGATGTGTTCATTTTCGGGAATGATGGTTATTGCAGGTGATGTAGAAATATGATCGCCAACAAAAGGAGTGACAAAGCCAACAGTACCAGCAATATAACTGACATTGGTTGCATATTGCAATTAAAATTATAGTATATCACTTGGGTTACCTTGTGCTAACACTCTTTTAGGCAGTATATCAAATCTTTCAAGTATTGTTTATATCCATGGTATATCAAATACAAGGATAGAGTCTGTTTGTTTTCGGATTTTAAAGTCTAGATTATTCATGAGTGTTTAATTGCGTTCTCTTTTTTGAGAATCCAGGGGAGTCGACAATGTTCTTCACAACCTAAAACATTTGCGACCAAGAATGAAACGATCTGAGAATCATTACTTGGTGAATTTTTCTGTGCAAACAGCAGGCTATGGAAAGCTATTCTATGTAAACAAGGAAGTTATGGAAAGTTATTTGTCAATTAGCATGAAGGATAACTTGGGGTGCCATCATAGCCGTGATCCCACCAAGCATCTCCAATGAGGACCATGACCAAAGCTACTTTTGAATCGCAAGCACCATCGATGGATAACCTCTAACCTTGTTCATCAATTAGCAAATGGTTGGTTGGTTGACAAATGTTTAACTAATTTGGTTGTTTCATAACCCCTAATGTTTTAAACGTTTTCTATTGAGAGGCCAGCGCCTCTCTTTCTATTTTCTTTGGTATTATCAAATGCTTGGTTGGTTGACGAATGTTTTCAATAGAGGTTGAAACCACTAATCAGTTGCTCCTTGTTTGTACAATCAGTTGCTCATTGTTTGTACAAGTTACTGACTACCTTTTCATTCCTTTAGCAACCAAATAAGGCTCCATTCTTGAGGATAGGTTGTAAACTTGCTCATTAAACACGTGGCTTACCCTTGTCGGGCTGTCCATAGTCCAAGTTTCTTGACCTATTTTGGACCTTGCATTACCTTCTTATGGGAGGTCCTCACCACAATCCACTCATATTTGATGACGTGCATAAAGCCATAGAGAGATATCTAGCCATTTGTGTACAATGTGATGCTGCAGTATTTGTCAAAAAGAGAAGGGGAGAGAGATCGCTAGACATACTCTTGAAGATGGATGTGATTGCATAAATGTTTTGATACACCTCTATTCTACATGTATAGTTGATACAAAAAGCTAATGACACAGTGGACTTTGCCATAAAACGTGAAATGCATTTTGACCAAGGACAATGGATTGGTGACCAGTTCATAATGATAAATGTTACTATGGCACTAGTCCACCAGTAACCATAGTTCTAACAATAGTAGCTAACCATGGTACCTATAGCACTAGTTTTTTCACCATAGAACCTAACCATGGCACAATCGTGATCACTTGGCACTAGTTATAACCATAGTAACGGCACTGATCCACGATTCTCCCAGCCTCATCGCACTCACCAGATGCATTCATCTTTGGGCGCCTGAGGTGGTGCAGCACCCATTTTCAGTACCGCTGGCGGTGCAAAGAAGATGGCGTGGCTCATACCTGTGAGGCCGACCATTTGCCTCCAGAGTGGGCCCCGGGCCGCAGCCAGCAGCCAGCAATGTTCTCAGGGTTCTCAAGCGAGTCTGGGGAACAAAAATGGTTGGTTTACTGGGTGAATTAGCTACTACCGTAGGTTTTTTGGGATATGATTGATTTACGATTTTGATTGATCGTTCAACATGGGGATTCCCAATGAGTTCAAACTACCGGGCGATTGCAACTGGCCCACCATTGGGGATGGACCCTGCGGGTGAGGGCACATTGGCGGTTGGTTATTGATGATAACATCTTAAAAAGGATGATTGGGGGGTCACTACAAAGTGTCGATATTGGATGATTTAAGGGGCCCACCTTTTCTGAGAAATCAGCATGTATGAGTTGGCTTTAAACTGGCTTACATACGATTAACTACCAATTATGGGGGTTTAGACACACGGGATGGTCGAGAGCATATTTCTCTTTAGCCAACTGCTAGAAATGTGGGTTCACACTCTAAACGATGGGTAGCTGCTCAGCCAAGTAGCACCAAGTGATTCTGGCCTCAATCAAATGAGTTTTGAATAGTCAAGCAGGTTGGCGATCAAATGGAGTCAATCATGTTTTGAATTATTTGTGGGCAATTCGGACTAGTTCGCTATGTTTTAGCGAAAATAGTTGGTTTACTACATCATCTCCGAACGGGTTCGCCTGTGAAGTAAATCCCTTAGAGATATTTCTGTGCTTTTATTTTGGTTATACTGTAAATGATGTTCTCAGTTCACTTTCTTGTCATCTCAGCTACCTTTCTGAAATAAGGCACAGCAAATCCAACCAGAGGCGATGATGTTCCCTCGTTTGCTTTCGTTGGGTTTGACTCTGGGGGCATCATCACCTCTGACCGGAGACGCAGGCCCATGGCACCCCACCCAACAGATCTCTTGGTGCAGTTGTGCCATGGGATCTGATTTGACCTTCTTGGGTTGTCCACAACGAAGATCATGGGAAGATGAGGATACGCATAGTGAGTCATGGACAACCAAGGTGAATTAATAACATGAGCTGTCCACAAAGTTTGATCGCCAGATGGGTAATGCGAATGCTGGTGCCCCTTAAGTAGATAGTTTCCTTAAGGAAAGGCCATTGATCAACCATCGACTTAAGGGGAAGGATGGTTTCCTTGGGTGGATTTTTTGCCGCCTGTAGAGCTTCAATCTGTTTTCTTCACAGGTCCAACTGTGATCAGCTGCTGGATGAACTCAGTCATCAACCATTGGAACCGTTCACCTTGGAAGGTAGGACCGCCACCATGGATCCGGTCAACCATTACTCAAACGTCAGTTCGCCACTGATTTATCCATCAAGTAAGCACTCATTAAGCATCAAAGAAGCACGAACTACCCAACATTACCCGCCATTGATTTCTAATTGTGCAACAATCAATTCAGAACTACTTAACAATTCATTAACCATCAATCAACCACCAATCAACCACAATTGAGTTAATCAGTCAACCACTTGCTACCGGCATTGCTACCCCATGCCTTCTCCTGTTAAGTTTTGCTTGGAAATCCTTGGTGCAGGCCCAGAGTCCACCAGCTGAGACTGCATCGAAAGGCGCAAGCCCGATACGCAGCACTGCGATGCGCTGCACGCACACTTAGCTGTGTTTATATGCATGCGTTTGCCGAAAATGTGAAATATGTTGTGTATTTAGCTGTGTTCATTTGGATCTTTATATGATTGTTCTTTCTTTTGTGTGTGTGTTTTCCTTTTCTCTGTTTTTTTGTTCTCATCTACCCATTTATTGGTGTGTTTGACTGAAATTCACAGTCGTACTTGGTAGTTGACCGATTGCGAATCGATCGTCAAATGGTCTGTAGTCAATTGATGATTTGCAGCATGATAAACTGATACCCTGGCCAGCGGTTGATCATTTACATTGAGTTAAACAGCAAGCAACAAAGCTGATCATGACAGAGAGACTTGGAGTGATGGCGCTAGAGAGAGAAAACTGATCATGAATGACGGTTAGCCATCAGTTTTTGATCAAGTGATCAGTGAATTAGCCAGCATTGATCTGTTAGCAAATTGTCAGTAAACCGGTCAGTGAATGATTGTTCAACAGCAATTCCAGCAGTCAACCGAGTCAACGGCACTTGCAATTTGTTAATAGCAGCGGGTAGCAGCTCATGGTCAGTCCATAAACAGTAAAATATCTGGACATAACCACGTTGGCAGCATCCTTCGATTGACCACCAGAATTGAATCTGTGGCGAACAGTTAACCAATATTTGTTAACATTATTTGACAAGTTGCAATCAAGATCTCAATCAACATCGATGAGCCATCAGTTGAATACCTCAGTTGATTTACAATCAATTAAGACTTAATTGATACTTACATTGAGTCAACCATCAATCAACCGCCTAAACCCCGCTTAACCATTGGTCAATCAATCAGTTGAACATATTTCAACCAACCATTCACCGCCATTTTAAGCAACCACCATCTTAACCAACCATCAATGAAACGCCTAAACCCTGCTTAACCACCATCTTAACCAACCATTCACCGCCATTTCCACCGCTCAAACATTGCCTAGCCACCACCGTTCTTCGACCCCAGGAGCTGCCAAGTCTCGTGGCAAGGGCCGCGCCGGTGCCCGAGATCGCGAGGAGGTCACAGCACTGGGAGATGAGGAAATGGAGGAGACGGTCTGGGGCGTGGTGAAGCAGGTGGGTGAAGAGATGTTGAATAACAACATTTACTGGTTTAAGTGGTTGATAAATGATATTAATAGTGACCGCATTCACGGCCTTGCCCTAGCTGCATTCGCGGTCTCAGCTCTCCAGAACAATAAAGAATGATAAGAAGTAACACACAATGAACCAGCGTAATGAATGACAGTCATCAATGAACCGCAAATATTCACAGCAACCTCAACGAACCAAGAATCTATCTATATCCAAATCATTAGAAATCACCTATCAACCAAACATCAAATCTACCGCGACCTCAAACTTCCAATCACCGCTACACCAAGGAGACCGAGCTCGGTCTCGCAATGTCTCGCATGGCGGCTCTCAGGAGTTGGAGTTTCAGCGTTTGGCCGCGGAATTGGAGGATGAACATCAAGATCTTCGAGCCCAGGCAGGTGACCCAGTTGACAGGTTGCTGGTGATAAAGCTTGGTGATGGCTTGCATTAGGAAACGCATAGTTTATTGATGATTGATGGATTTGTTTAATGGATTTTTGATTTTGGATCTGTTTGTGTTTTTCGTCAGTTCCATTCTGCTTCATTGTTTGATGTTTGGATGATGATTTACTTTGGTACACTTGGAAAAACATCATTATCGACATTCACCCTCCAGAAAACTAACAACCGGGAGACAGGGACCGGGGAACTGTGATCTTTGTCGCGATGGTCAACTTGGTGTTGATGGCCAGTGATGGTTAATGATGGATGATTGTGGCTGCTGTGATGCTTACGACACTTAATTAAGCAAAACAATAAAATGTCAAACAATATTGCTTAATCAACTGGGGCAATCATGATCATGATCAACCCAAATAATATTGACCAGTTGATTAACCAAAATGATCATAGCGGAATCAGTCAAGCATTTCACGGCTTTTCTATTCCCATCACTGCCCACTGGAACCGGTGTATCCGCTTTCCATGTGATCACGGTAGGCATCATCACCGTCATTTGTTTTCCTTGCCATCAACAATCAAGCATCGTCAACCATTGCTGGCCGATATAATGATGAAATTTATATCGCCATTACCGATTGTTGATCGATATAATTGATGTAATTGACTCATCATTCATCGACGTTAACCATGGTTCACTATCGACAACCATCGTTACCTAACCAGGAGGCCTCATTTATCGCCGATGCCACCACTTGACCATCATGAATGGCTATAATCAGTAAGCAACATCTTCAAACCACAACTGGACATCAACCACCACAACCCGTTAACCTTCAAGAACGATGCTTCACCCACAAACGTGACCCACAAGTGGACCATCAGACACTACTCAACAACCATAGGCTTCCATCCATCCATTGTCAATGCCTGGCTAGGGAAATTTGCCTGTTTTTCCCCGGCTAAACTGTGTCGGGCGCTTCGCTGAAGCGGTTGTCAAACCAAGCCCGGAGAGAAGAGAAGAAGAACCATGGGTACATAACATCACCCAGGAGTCGACCATCATCCAACCGACAAAGTGACCCACCAACCCACCAACCAATCAAACAAACAAAAACCAACCAAACCAAACCAACTAACCCAACCAACTACTCACCATAATTTCACCAAACCAACCCAAATGGAACCAAAGCAAACAAACAAGTCAACAAATCAAACCAAACCATCCAATCAAACCAAACCAAACCAAACCCATCAACCATCCAACCAATCCAAACAAACCCAACCAAATCAAACCCACCAACCCAACTCACCATCCTGGCAGGCCAGACATGCCAAGCGCGGCGCTGATATGGTCACTCCGGAGATGCAGGTGGGAACCGAAGGGAACCGAAGGGAAGCGAAGCACCGAGCGGTGGTTGCTGGTTGATGCTTGGTCAACGGTGAATAGTTGGGGAATGATGATCTATACTGGTTGGTTGGGACTGTGATGGCTTGATGACAGCGGAGACCATGGGATTTTGTATGGTTACCCACGGTTGGTGATGGTTAATACCAGGGGATAGATCACCAACAAGTATATATTCAGGATGATTGATTGGTTGCTTTGGGTTTGTAACATGTTTTCCCTAAATAGTTGGCATGGTTGATTGGTCAGTTTCGAAGGGGTGGTTCAACCACCAAGCAGTGATGAAGAATGGGTCAGCTGGGCCGCCAGTAATCATGATTCATGAGGATTGGCCAGCTGGTTGAAGGCTTGATTGGTGCTTTCCCTGAAGGAATCTTGTACCACGACGAATTGGTGTCCAGTTGATTGGCCCCTTTAACCATCAGTAGCTGCATGTAACAATGCTGAGGCCATTTGTGGATAACAGTGGTTGTTGCTTATTAGACACGGGTCTGATATTGATCATGAATGAGCTGCATGTAATAATGATCAAGAATGCCGTTTGGTGTGCTCGTGTATGGCCACCGGGTTTACCTCCCGCAAGGGATTGGTTCAACAGAACGGCTATACTCTCCTCGATCGGGGAAGTCTGGCACCACCTGGGACGTATCAGAAACAAGGGGACCAACAACCTATCAGGATTCCATCCATAGCAAGTGGTTTCTGTTGTTGTAAATTCTGACGGTGCAGTTTGCGAAGCACTTAGCTGGTATTGACTCCCACCAGGGTAGGGGCGCAGGGAAATGGTGATACTGAGCAAGCAAGAGGAGGTCAATTGACTTGGGAGGCACCTAGTGGTTGATGTATGGTAAGGTATGAATCTCCTGAAGGGACTTCCAGAGATACATTTGTGCTTGTAATGGTGGAGCAATCCTGACCTTGAAGTATTCAACAGGCGTCACCTGGGACCCTCCTTTTCTTCACCAGCTCGGGCTTCGCATCGGTGCATTGTCATTAGCGATTCATTTTCTACCATTGGCTGTCATTGAACATTCAATTCAAGCATCAGTGAACCATCAATCAAGCATCAAAATCAGCCATCAACAGAGCCACCAATCACGGACCAGCAGTATAGCCATCATCAACCGTCATCACGTAGTCAACCATCGCTTAGCCATCGTTTAACCATCACCTGCCATGAACATACCCATCATTTAACCATCATTTAACCCACTACTCAACCATGATTCAACCATGATTCAACCATCATCAGCCATGATCAACCATCATTTGCCCATCATAAACCATCATTTACTCGTCACTTAGTCAACCATCACTTAACCATCACTTAACCATCCTCAGCCATAGCCATCCACCAAGGCCGCCCTCGGCACAGCCAGGCCGACGTGGAGGCCTTGTTGGAGGCCCTGGGCATTCCCTTCGTCCACGCGCCGGCAGAGGCTGAGGCGCAGTGCGCCTTCCTGGCCGAGGCCCCAGGGGGGTGCCCCGCGTGATGGCGAACAACCATGGGAGTTTCGATGGGGACCTATGGTTGTGGTAATAATGGTTACTATGAACAACTATGGTTAATCCTGTGGTTAATAATGGTTACTATGGTTGATAATGGTTAATAATATGGTTATATGATGTTTATGGTTAATAATAGTGTGGCTAATACTGATTAATAATGGTTAATAATAATGGTTATATGGTTAAACCAGGGTTAATCCTATGGTTTCTATGGGAGCCTATGGTGAATAATGGTTACTCTGGTTATTAACCATTGGTTACCTAAGCTTGGCTAATGGCATATTAATCCTATGGTTGATTAATGTGATTAGTTTCTATGGTTATTTCTATGGTGAGCTATGGTTAGCTATGGCTTATTAACCCTATGGCTTATTCGGTGATGGTTAACAATGGTTACAGATGGTTAATGGTTAATAGGGGATCGGTCATCAACAAAAGGGGACTTTCTATTAACCACGGTTCATGGTGTAATGAAATATAGCTATATCTTAATGGCAATAGTTATTACGAGGGTTAATTTTCGATTAAGAATATTGTATGACATGAAATATTAGTAGTTATATGGTTTCATACAGCTACTGTGGTTAAGATAGCAATGATTAGTGGTTAACATAGCGATTGTGATGGTTAATGAAATAAATGTTTACTAGCTATATTAACTACTAAGCAACCGTGAGTTTCTTTCATTCCATTAATGATTAGCTATATTAACACTAGTTTCTAATGGATTAACCAGCTACCTAACCATTAATGTTGGCTAATTATGGTTAATTAATGAGAGCAGGGGACTGTGGTAGTACACTTTTTTGGTGATTTACTCTGCTCCAGGTTTGCCTCAGTACCCCAAAATGTCATTGAAATGAACTGAAATGTGAAGATTTATAGAAACATCATTAACTGTACCATGAAGTCACTACCATGGAATTCAACTGATTGGCTTTACTATGTTGTAAAGCTTGCTATCTTTATCTAAGTGTCAGTTGACACATGCCGCTGAGCCAATATGCTTGTTTGTAACTGTAAGGAGGTAACATTGTTCTGAAATCATGGGAAAACATTTTGTGAATTTAAAGTGGTGTTTGCTCTTAATAATAAGATGTAGTAACTTAATATTTATAGGGTATTGCAATATTCTTTAGAATTAAAAATCATATGTAGTTCAAATACTTAAAGACTTGCAAGATGTTTTTTAAGTATATATCTTCCTGCCTAGAATACAACATATTACTTGTTGTTGTTTGTCCTATTCAAACCCAAAATAAGGAAAATCTCAATGTAACCTGCATGTTTTTTAAATATATGTCTTCCTGTCTAGAATATATCATATTACTTGTTGTTGTTTGTCCTATTCAAACCCAAAATAAGGAAAACCTCAATGTAACCTGCAGCATATCGTCACAATAATCTTGGCAAACATGTATTGCAACCGATGCATAATTTAATTGTTGTTGCCTTTAATAGAACATGGTTGAATAGAGTGTGCTAGCAAAATATGCAATGTGTAAGTAGTGTACAGTGCTTATCCCAAGAGATATGCTATATATATAAATATTCTAAAGCAACTATTTTTCGTTGTTGCAATATAACTTAAGTTATAAGATATGATTATTGTGCTTGTGAAATCCACAAGGCAATGTGTAATTGGTATTTAGTATTCCTGTCAGAAAAACAGGTTATACTCCAAAACAAAGGTGTCAAGTATTTTGGGTAATGCAGCTATCATCCACTATGAATTAAGATGTGTTATTGTTATGATATCAAAATTATTTTTCCTATCAGAATATAGTATATCCAATTTAAAGTTGTTCTGCAGCAATAGTGTCAACACCAAATTTTTTACTTACAGATGTTCTCCCCATTTGTTTCGAAGAACTATTCCTTTAATATTAATGTTTAGCCTGCAATATATCAAAATAAGAATATAAGTCATCAATATTGAATTACTACAATTTACAGAAATAAAGAATTTTTATAAAGAATACAAAAAAAATATATATAGATAATAGATAATTGAATGATATTTCGAAAAGAAGAAATATATATATACATATATACATATATTCATTATAATTCAGTAAATTCCCAAAACAATTCTTTAGACACAAATTTATCTCACTGATGTAATTTGGAGGATCTAGGAGGCAAATGGGGACAGAGGAGGGCAAAGGAAGAAAAAGTACCAAAAACCTCAAGAAAACAAAAAAAAACAAAAAGATCAACCCCAGGTAGAGTGCCAGAGTGCCTGGGGCATAAGGTTGATATTTTTGTTGATTTTCTCGAGGTTTTTTCTGGAAATTTTAGAAAAATAGCAAAAACCTCGAGAAAACCAAAAAAACCAAAAAAAACAAAAAAACCAAAAAAAGCAAAAAAACCAAAAAGACCAAGCCAATGGGTAGTACAGGGTCTTGCTTCCATAGTCTTGGTTTTTTTGGTTTTTTTGGTTTTCTTGGTTTTCTTGGTTTTTTTGGTTTTTTTGGTTTTTTTGGTTTTTTTGGTTTCTTTCAGATTGTAGTAGATTGGCAAAGGCCCACAAAGTTGTGGATACAGAAATATGAAATATCAATGATCAATTATTCAATGAGCAAATATCGAAGTCAAATGCACAAAAAAGCGTACTACCGTGGTCCCCGGTTCTGTAATTAATGCGATTCGATTAATCATGGTTGTTTAATTTAATGCGATTAATAATGGTTAATTCATGCGATTGATAGTGGTTAATCATAGGGGATAGGTCGCGAACAATAATTGTTAAATAGCGATGGGCCGAATACAAATGATGATAATGATTTCAATAGCCATAACAATGGTAATAATCATGCTAGAAATAGCAATAATGGACAATATTGTAAATAGCTACATTTGACTATAGATTTGCAAATCGTAATAGATACTCAACCCTTATAACGTCAGTGCCTGATGATTATAATGATTCGGAAAAATATAAAACTAAGGATTATACCAAGATAGGATTGTAAATGGTTAAATGGCTATCCATGGTGAAATGGTAAGAGAGTTATAAACCCACACATTTGATGGTGGCTCACATTGCCGACTTTCAACGGATCAGTCGAGCTTTTGCCAAGCCCATCATTTGCAGCGACTTGGAAGTGTTACAGGGCCGAGACTCACATTGAGGGTGGAAAACTGCCAAGGGCAAAGCTTACCCAAGCGAAATGAATCATATGCCAGCACCTGCTCACATTCGTGGGTGTGTAGTCGACCCCATGTTGAGCATTTTCTGGCCGATGCTGCTGTGCAGCTGATGAAGCCTTCCAATGTCTTGTGCAGGCGGTGTTTCCTTTTCTGGGCAATCCTTGCAACCAGACTACCACCGCATCCAAAGGCTTGATGCCATGGATGAGTCTGTTTTTGATATCGAGCTGAGTGTGGTAATTCTCACTACTAGATATCAGTAGCCTACGGTATGTTGCTGTCATGGATACACTCTTCTCGCTGCACGTATTCAGTTCCAGCGGGCAAAGCCCATAGACGGAGGCTAAAGAAAGAAGAAAGAAGAAAGGTAAGAGAGTTATCGAAGGAAGTTTAGAAGTCTAACTTCCGACAATATGGACAACTCAGCTAGGGTAGATCGCCTATGCAGATGTGAGACAGAAGAGATGTGAGAAAGATGAGAGTGCGAGTGCGCCAAAATGTTAGGAAAGTCGCGAAATGCTGTGTTTTGCAAGGTTTTGTGCATCATGAGGGTCCAGAAGGGTACCTCGCTAAAGCGGCGGGTGCGGACCACTGTGGCGGAAGGTGTGTGCAAAAATCGTTAAAAAACCTAGGCGCGAAGCACATTTGGAAGTCAAAATCGTAAAAACATGTCAGCCTCGGAGCACTTTTGGAAGTTGCAACTTGCAAAATCGTGAAAAAACCTAGGCGCGAAGCACATTTGGAAGTCAAAATCGTAAAAACATGTCAGCCTCGGAGCACTTTTGGAAGTTGCAACTTGCAAAATCGTGAAAAAACCTAGGCGCGAAGCACATTTGGAAGTCAAAATCGTAAAAACATGTCAGCCTCGGAGCACTTTTGGAAGTTGCAACTTGCAAAATCGTGAAAAAACCTAGGCGCGAAGCACATTTGGAAGTCAAAATCGTAAAAACACTACATGTTCGGAGCACTTTTGATGACTCATGATTCTCAAAACTGGCACGCTGCCTGCGCGCGAAGCAAATTTTCAAGATAAAATCTTGTACCAAAATAAAAACTGCAATTTTACTAGCGTTTCGGGCCACTTTTCGGAGATGTCATATGATCATGAAAATTGGCACGCCGCCTGCGCGCGAAGCACATTCTCACGTCCGAAGTCGCAAAAACTCGTGGTTTTTAACAAGTTTTGAAAGTTGCATGTCCGAAAAAGTGCACGCGGCCAGGGCGAGAAGCACATTTTGAAGCAAATGTGTCAAAACACAGCACGTTTTGACACTTTCGGAACACAGGAGACAAAAGTCGGAAAACACTTGCGTTTCGCGTCACTTTTCGTGATTTATGTGGCCAAAATGTGCACAACGCTTGCGCGCCAAGCACATTTGCAGGTCAAAAGTAGCAAAACACTTGATGATCGGAACACCTTTGCAAGGTCCAATTATCAAAAGTGGCCAAACACCTAGATGCAAAACACTTCATGATCGAAGCACATTTGGAAGGTAAATGAATAGATAGACGAAAGATGGCTAGACAAAGAGGTAGCCAGATAGATCGACAAGTCGATAGTCAGATCGATGGGTGGCTAGATGGATAGTCAGATACATAGATGCATCGATGGATGAATAGATGGATAGATAGATGGATAGATAGATAGATAGCTAGAATAGCTAGAATAGATAGATGGAATAGACAGACAATTGGATAGCCAGATTCAGATGGCTAGATGGGTCGATAGATAGACAGATAGGTAGACGAAACGAGAGTCAGATAGAAAAGTAGATAGATAGTCAGGTAGATAGACAGAAAGATAGACAGATGGACACATAGATGATCAGACAAATAATTCGGTAGATAGATAGACAGATAGATAGGCAGATAGATAAATAGATAGATGGACAGGTAGATAGATAGATACATAGCCAGAAAGATGACGAGATAGATAGTGAGGTAGATAGAAAGACAAGTACATAGGCAGATAGATAAACGAATAGATCATCAGATAGATAGATAGATAGATAGACAGTCAGACAGACAGAAAGAAAACTGATCCACTGATAGAAAGATAGCTAGACAGATAGGCTGCCAGTCAAGTGGCCAGATCGATGCTCACATTGGTAGGAAGTCAGGCCCAAGTGATGTTCAGTTCTCGGATCCCTCGGACAATCAATCGTCGCAACCACAACTGCACACTCCTATAGTGCTCCTATCTTGGAAACTTCCGCCACCGCCTTGTGCGGTACTACTGGTAGATGGTTAAGTGATTTCAGATGATTATAATAGGGGCAATGAACATTATTAGTGGTTCACTGACAATGGGGTTGCAAATGGTTATGAGCATTGGTAGTTAATCATAAGGGATAAGAACTGTCGAGTACAGGGATATAGGAACTGTGTCATGGTTTCTTAAGATTGGGAACCCCGAAGTTATGCCTGGTTTACTGCTGTAAATGTTCAACATTTGATGATTTGGGGTGTATCTCTATCTTGAGAAACACCCAGACGATGGTCACTTGGTTGCTGATACCGGTACTCACCTTCCATTAATCATGACCCATCGGTTGCACAACTGTTGTCACCTCCCTGGTTCTTTTGGTCCTGGCTGAGAGCTTGCTTTTGCCACGACAGAGAGGGAGAGAGAGAGGGAGAGATCACTTAACAAGTTGAATCATTAATTTAGTCAGTACCTTTAATCAGTAACTTGTTGAAGGAACTTGTCAACTAGTTGAAGTTTCATTAGTCAGTAACGAGCATGGTATTCAGTGACTAATTTAGCCGCCATTCACTGACCATATCCACCGGTTCATCAGTTTACAAGAATTAATGAGCCACCACCCATACACCATAACCAATGAACCAGTTAACCACTTTATAACAAGTTCACCATCAGATGGTCAATCACTTAAGGATGGTGATGCTTGAAAGTTATAAAGGTGAAATAACCACCTTAACTTGAACCAGTTGGTGATTTCATCAGTTCTAAAGATGATATAACCGTTCAGAAAGGTGATTGGTAATGGTGAAACTGGTTTCACTGGTGATTCATTAAGCATTAAGTTTATAACTAGCACCAGTTAAGGGCTTTAACAAATCACTGGTGATAGTTAAACCAGTTTATAACTATTATAATCACAAATGGTTTTTTCAGCGCATAAACTGCCATAGTAAACTGGCCATTCAATCAATCACTGGTGAAAAAAAGCATTTCTATGTTCTGAAAAAACAATCACTGGTGCTTTAACTGGTTCAAACATCACTGGTGATTCATCGATCGTTTCTTCATTGGGCACTGGCGCCAGGCGCGCCTGGTAGATGCCGTCGCCTCGGACGACTCGGACGTGCTGGTCTTTGGCGCGCGTGCCTCGGTAACGCGGGGACGGCACATGTGGAGTTGGTTGGTGGGTTCATGGGTGAAATCCATGGCAAAACCATAGGAAATCCATGGCAAACCATAGGAAAACATGGTGAAACCATGGGAAAACATGGTAAAACCATGGGAAAACTGGGGAAAAGTGGGGTTGATGATGGTGAGATGATGGTTAGTTGGTGGTTAGATGATGGTTGAATGATGCGATTCATCTATTGATGGTAGTTGTTTAGTTGTATACATGTCCATTTTTGCATGTGCATCAAGTTATACATTGTGGTCGCAGTGCGGGTAATTCTTGCCCGAGGGCGAAGCTTGCGGTGCATGTTGGGATGACATGGTCAACTTCCTGCGTGTCAGGTGAAGTCTATCGCCGCATGTTCTCCGAGGACCCCGGACCCATGCTTCCCCGTTGGCAAAGAAACTCACCGCTGGTAGGGAGATGTGCAATGGTCGTCCGCGTCCAACTTGATCTGCCAGATGTTGGTTACTGTGATTATTCATCCACACATATGTTAGGATACATTTGGCATCAATTAGCTTTTGGATTGCGAACAGCTCACAGCTTTGTTTCTGACAGAAATTGGATCCAGTGCCGTTGCATCCGAGACGCTGACTGCCGGTGGGGAATGTTGGCTCTTTGGCGATCAAGACGCCGCACCTCAGAAGGTCAAACTGTTGGATCATTCACCACCCCAAACTTTGGGATAGTTAAATGTTAAGACATGTTGGGACCCTGGTCCCCACACTGTCTCAGTTCTTTGGCTTGATCTCATTCACGTCTCAGTTCCTGCAAGAGGTCAATGCCTTTACTCAGCCATGTGTGGTCATAATGACAGGATGAGTAGCCACAAGCATTGGCTAAAAACAATACAGATTCTATCATAAATGAACGTAGAAAGCATAATCAATAGTAACAACATTAATAACATCTAGTTACAGAATAGTAACAACCACCAGAATCTGCTCATCGCAACCAAAATCACTAGTAGTCATAGCTATTTGTTGCATAACCGTAATTTGTTGGGGAATATCCCCCATTAGTTGGTTGATTAATATTGACCCATAGCCACAAAACAGTAGAAACAACCATAGCAGTAGTAAACATAGCAGTACATATTATGGAAGAGAACAGTAGCATTTGTACTAACCGTCACTAATAGAAACAAGCATAGCAGTCGATTCGCAACGTGACCCCACAAGGATTCCCTGCAGGACCACCAGGTCGAGTGCTACAGCAGCGCACGCTTGGAAGCTCGACTCGGCCTGGTGTGCCTTGGATGCACCGGGGCACCGGGAACGTTGCGAAGGTTGGATGGTGATCATGGCTTGGTTGATGGCTGGTGGTTGGTGAGTTAATGGTTGATAGATGGTTAGTTCATGGTTAGTTCATGATTCATGGTTAATGGTTACTTATTAATGGTTAATCAATGGTTAACATTAATGATTAAATGTGGTGAATAGCCGTGTTTGATTAGTGAATTGTGGTTGCTTGATGGTTAGTGGTTGACGGCTAGTGGTTGATAAATGGTTAATGGTTTATTCACGCTTGGCTAATGGTTGATTAATGGTTAACTGGTCAAGTGCTACTTGCTTTTTTCCTTTTGCTGTGCAGGTTTTTCCCCTTCGAAGAAGGTTTTAGCTATCAATCAATCAAATCGAAACGGGTCAATTAATGATTGATCAATACTGACATTGATTGATATTGATCAATACGTGAACAGTTTTTTTTCGGTTAGTTAATGATGGTTGGCTGATGGCTCATGACTAATGATTGATTGTTGATTAGGGTTGGCGAATGGTGGCTGATTAGTTGATTAAGATGGTTAATCAATAGTGATTTGCTCGCCAACTGGTGGTTGATCCAGGGTAAATGGTTGGTTAAGATGGTTGGTCAATATAGTGAAGAACCATTTTGCGATTAGTGATCGTTGGCTGGTGGGTCATCAATGGTGAATTTGTGGTTGATGGTGAGGAGTGGCTGGTGGGAAACCATTCCAGATAGGTATACGCATATCATATACAGCATACCATCTAGATACAGTTTTTATTCACCAAAAGTATACCATGGTGAATTAGCCATGAGTATGTTGCCATTTGTAACCAATCATTGTTGACAAATCATGGTTATTAAGACTAATGATTATTAACAAATGGTTACTAAGACTAATGATTATTAATTTTTACAACCAATCATGGTTGCTCATGGTTATTCATTGGTTGGCTACAAATATTGTACAACCAATCATGGTTGTAAGATCAACAAATGGTTTGAAAGACCAATCATTTCACCATCGATCCTAGGCAAGACCAGCTGATCGTCCTCGCCATGCTGTTGGGTTGCGACTACACCCTGGGCGTCCATGGGGTGGGCATCGTCAACGGGTGCCTCGGGTGGAACGGGGTGCCAAGGGTTACCCGGCTTGGTGGCCACTGATGATGGGCCACTGAAATTGATGCTTGAAGGATGGTCTTTGGAGGTTTATGATGATGGTTGAATGATTTTTTGTGGTTTATGATGACTCGTGACGGTTTTTTGGCGGTTGATTATGGTTGAATGATGGTTTATGACTGTTGAATGGTGGTTGTTTGGTGGCTTATGATGGTGGTTTTTGATTGTTGAATGGTAATTTGTATGGTCGAATGATGGTAATGACACAGCGTTAGCCCCTAATCAACAGCCAGTCATCGAATGCCATTGAATGACCCAGTAATCCATCTATGCTGAACCATCGATGGGGTCTTGTCAACTGCAAACCACTCTGCAACCAAGGATAGCATCATAGGCATTGTACATCAACCATCATTTTTCGCGATTAGCCGATTAGCTATCAATTAGGTACCATCGACGAATGCGTAGCCGTGAGTAATTATTGATTTGCCATTATAAGCATCATCACCCATTACATACCGTTGTTTGGCCATTCATGAGCCATTCGTCAACCATTGATGAATCATTTATTGATGTTTGTATCAAACAGATTCCATGTTCAACGGTCTCATTGACCAGCATATTTTCGGGAGCCGCGATTCACCACCATCAATCAGATTACCCATTGACAAGTACCATTATTGATAAGCCATCATTACCCATTGCTTCACTCCCAATTGGCAAAAGATGACCTTGACGTTCATCAACCATTGATCACGAATGACCATTTGTTAACCATTGATTAGCCACCAAGTAAACATCATCAACCATCATTAACCATTTGTTCACCATCATTCAAAGATGAAAAACCACTATCAACCACTATCAACCACTATTAACCACTATTAACCACTATCAACCATCAATTCACCACTACCAACCATCACTTAACCACTATTAGCCATCAATTGACCATTCATTAACCATTAAATAAACCGCTATCAGCCACTAGTAACAATCACTGACCACCAATGAATCACATGAAATCACACGAACCACGCGGGTCCCAGTGTTCCGCGCTCCGAGGCTGGAGATTGTTCACGCCTACTCGCCCAGTAGGGGTCAAGCGGGCACAAGCGCAGCACAGGAGGGTGGGCTGAATGCTTAAGGATGGACGAGCTCAACCAATGGCTGATGATGGTTAACGGCTAAGGAATAAGCATGATGGGTTGATGGTTACTGATGGTTTATGATTGTTAACGATGGTGAATCAACGGTTCATTAGCCATTTTCAGCCATGAATTGCCTAAGGATGTTTGTAGTGACTGGTCCCAAGACTTAACAATGGGATTATGCACTAAGACCAAGGTTAGCAAGTGTGTTATCGATCTTTTATCATGTTGTATGATGAACAGGATTGGTTGAGGTGATGAATAACCACTACTAATTGGTGATTCACAAGTTGGCCATCAAGCTGTTGACCTCATAATCACCAATTATCTATGCATGCATTGAGTTAGGCAGGCTTTGGGTGTGCATGTGTCATCTATAAGACTTCTAAATGAATGCACCATTTTGGCTCAAGCTTGGGAGTTGACCCAAAATAGCATTCATTTTCTCTTTTCCAGGGGTGACCTGGATTACTGGGTAGTGAAGGGCGACTTCACTGGTTGGTGTTTGTGAGGGGTGACCTCATATGATTACCGACCGCCCAGGCATCGACCATGCCGTTGCGACTGCGGCCCAGGTCCTCCATGCTGCTACCTGGCTGGACTTCAAGACCCACATCGCCTCCTTGGTGCAGGCTGGGCAGCTGCGGGAAGCCTTTCGGTGTTCGGTCAGTGTTGTGGAGATCTTCCATGCACCTTGGACCTCTCCCTCTTTGGGGGAATTCGATGAGCTGCCTCCGCTCCGTAGGGCAGCATGTGGTGAGTTCCCCTGTGACCGCTGTGCTACCCGCAGAGGTGGGTTCAAGTTCCCCTGGCTTGGCACGTGGACTTCTCGTGGTGCGCTGGTGCCCCATGGTGCTAACCCGATGGAAGCTTGGGCCCATTACCAAAGGAACACGGAGAAGTTGGACCTCATTCTCCTGGCCATGTACTCCTCTCCCTTGGAGGCGGACGATGTGTGCCCTCAGGAGATGTACGGCTTGCAGTTGCGACCGTTGGTCCACCCTGACCGCCCCGGGTTGGCG
>VSDK01024873.1:9527-24489 GCA_009767595.1 Symbiodinium kawagutii
TTCAGCAGGTTCAGCACGGCATCCTGCCATGGAGCACGTCTCCGCTAGGCATGCCACAGTTTCTCGCATAAATCAGCTCACAAACCATTATGCACTATCAGGATTATCACGCTGGTTGTGCTTAAACCCATTGATGTCGTGGCTATGCTTGAGTGAGCCAAACACCAAGCTGCAGTAACCCTGGCACCCACCGTAGGTACTTCAGAGCTGATGCTCCTACTGTGCGATCTGTGCTGAATATTGAACGGGATCCCTGCATCCTATTTCTAAACCCCCTTCAGCATCTAATAATGAGAATTACATATCACGTGGTACTTTTTTGTTTCTACATCTCTATCTTTCTTGCTTAAAACCCCTGGGTCATTTGCAGAATGTTCATACATATCTTTACTATATCTTACAATGTGGCTGTGGGTCAAAACCCTGTACCCCTGGTTCCCCCATCACTAATCAATGGTTTCCCTATGGTTTTGTTGGTTATTAGCCCCCATTATTGGTTGGTCAATATTGACCCATGGCCATTTTTTTTGCTACGGATCATGGCATGTCACCAGCCATTCCCAGCTCCTTCTCCGCTGAGTCCAGCTTTTCCACGGCCGCTGAAGCCAGCGCCACACGCAAGGTTTCGCGCTCCTTGGCGACGCCATACGTGGCCAAGTTGGGCCCACTATCATGATGAAAATTTACCAACCAATGTTTGCCATGTATCATGCTTAGGACTGACTGAGCAGTATCAACCTTTCACTAAGCATCATGGGAATCATCATCAACCAATATGATTCTCCGTTAATGGCAAATGTTCTGGAGCACACCGCGGAATGATCATCAGATTTGGCGGTTGACAACGCTGGCCCAGACCGCAAGTTGAAGACCATTTCATTGATTCAGTTGGGTTGCCAAACGACCCAGAGAATTTGTGTTTCTTATGTGTCACCATTCAGTGACAATTTGGATCTGTTGCCGACTGAAGGAATTGAAAATTGCCCATCGAATTTGGGAGATGCTGCCGTGTGACATTTTCCTGCTTAGTGTGCTGGAGAACGAGATGGTATAGCGCCCAGCTGTTGAAATAAGGCTTGGTCAACTGCGACTCATTCCAGGATTCACAAGTCTTCCACCATTGCTACCATCCTTTCCACTACCTTGTGCTCGTTAACTTTCCGGATCGCTAGACACCTCTCTCCACGGATTAGCACACACCTCATGACAGCAACTTCCAAGGCGCTTCATCGTTCGCTGGAGTCGTAGTTGTTGCGGTGGTAGTCACTGAAGTGGCTGTGACCGAAGTACTTATCGTCGTTGTTGTCGAGCTGCGTCGAAGCTTGTGGGTCGTTGGCTTCGGGATCATGATGCGTGAAGAGTTGCTTGGCCAGTTGACTGGTTTGTTGGTTTGCTGGTATCGTTGGAAATGGCTGTGCTGAACTTCATACTTTCTACAGATAGCACATGGACAAACCTTCCAGTTTGTTGCCGTGAGGGCTGGATCCTCGCGGGTGTATTCTGAAACAAGTTGTGGTCTGAGTTGGTGGAGATCTGTTCCATGACGCACAGTGTCTCTTCCTTTTTGCCAGCTGCAGGTTCACTAATTAATCATATATGAAATGCCAGTTAAGTACTGTGATTAAGTGAACCCCCGTGTTCTCCAACTAACTAGATATGTCAGTAATTATGCTAGTGATAGTTTGTTTGAGTCTTTGCGAGCTTAAGTGGGATATCCTGGAACGAGTGTGACACATCCCAGTTGTGCCACCAACTCGTAGCCCGCTGCTCACCTTGGGATACCGGAAGATTGCTCGGCTCCACTGCTGCTCCCGGGGGCGGATTTTGTGCGCATATGAATGTTGATATGGCTATGGGTCGATATTAAGCAACCAATAATGGGGGATTTCCACCAACAATAATAGGGAAAACAATGGTTAATGATAGGGGAACCAGGGGTACAGGGTTTTGACCCACTGCCATATGTATATTAATGGGTACATGGATGCGCGGCCTATGTACTTATCTATTTATGTTTATGTATCTACTTATGTACATTTAAAGCTATGTAAACATTGAGATATGTATAAAAATCCATATATACATGTTGTTGCGGATATCTATGTATATGTATCTAAGTCTGTACTAAAAAATATATACATATATTTGAATAAAGTTAAATGTAGATTTTATACCTACATAATATATATATATATAGATATAGATATATATACATATATATACATATTACAGATCTATCTATTTGCTTATTTATTCATTTATATTGTGAGTAGTCCAGGCCTAGTAGTCTGAGTCGTCCCTGTTGTCGATGAAGAGCTGTGCGTTGTGGTCGTTTGGGTTGAGCTGCTGGACGACACTGAGGTTGTGCTGCCTGTTGTGGTACTGCCTGAGCTGCGGTTGGCCCAGCTTTGGCATGATGCCATGAGTCATGACAGGATGCAGAAAACTACTCAACAATAATGAAATCAATGGATAAACACCATAATTGATGAGTAGTTTTCAACATAATGAATCAACATAATGGATGATCATGATAAATCAAGATATAATGACCACAGGATGCACCAAGCTTTATGAAGGTAAAAGAGGTAAATTACAAATTATATAAGGATATCAGTGATCTCTGCTCCCTCCCCGTTCCCGAGCCCATCACCACCCCTGTCCAGATCAACACGCTGGTACCCCAACCGACTGCTCGGCAGGATACTTCTCGTGGTGGTGCTCGTGGAGCTCACTGTGCTGCTGCTAACCTGGTGACACACAACTCTTCGCAGATGACAATGGTATGAGGAGACTCCCAACCTGGTCCTAAGGACAATGTGGCATCAACAATCTGATTTGGAGGACAATGTGGCATCAAAAATGTTGAAGATAACCTGATCTTATGCGGTATGGCAGCCTGGCTGAGAGTCAGTTGGCAAATCGCAAATGCTTTACTCAGTTGGCATGTTTCTCACAACCCATTACTAGAAACACTGCTAACGGTGCATGGCATGAAGAGCGCGGGTGTTCAAAGCGCAAGCAACCGTAGCACTGGTCGAGCTGGAAGTGAAGGTGGTGGAGGTGCTGGTGGTGACCGTGCTGCTGCTGCTTGTCACCTTGACCCAACTCAGAGGTTGATTGAGCATGAGGAGCACCAGGTCATCAAGCTGTTTGATGGTTAATCAAGAATAATCATTCTTGATTAGCCATCAAACAGTAGGTTCAACCATGGTAAACCAGTTCACCAGTTCACCATGATTAATCGCACTACTGTTTGATGGTTAAGGATGGTGAGGAATTAACCATCGACCGTGCTTGCCAACTCTTGTCGCTCGTCAACAAGGCCTGGATGCAGGTCATGAAGTCTCTTAGCCAAACAAACATGACCGCTTGGGCATGTGGCAACAACATTTCCCAGCCGAAACTCACAACATTTGCCAATGGGTCAAGCAGTTAACCAACCAAGAATAGCTGATTGGTTACTACTCAGGGATGATAACTAACAATTATAAGGTATACATACCAACTGTGTGGCTATGGGTCAACATTAACCAACCAATTTCATGGGGCACAATAACCAACAATGACAGGGGATACAATGGTTAATGGTAGGGGAACCCGGGGTACAGGGTTTTGACCCACTGCCATTTCTCAATGATCCATGGATCTTGGGGGTTCCAATACTATGGACTATGAACATCTATGAACTACCCTGAAAATCCCTTAAATGAAGTCTGCAATGCTGGAGTCTCCAGGAATGGTGCTGTCCAGTCACCGTGGATTCGGTGGTAGAAGTGGTGCTGAACGTACTTGACGTCGTGGTTGCCGTGGAGCTGGTGGACGTGGTTTCAGTCACGGAGATTGTTGTGGTCCTGGTCCTGGAAGATGTTGTGGAGGTCGAGGAAGTGATTGAAGTGCTGGTGGAGGACGAGCCTGGAAAGTTGATGAAAGTAGATGAAAGCCATCTGTTGGGGAGCTTGCACTAAGCTTGCTCTCCCTGATTTAGCAAGACCCTATCGCCACCACCAACACCAACAACCACCTTAACCTTTTCCATTGCAACTGCTGAATCTGTGAATCGACCAAGGGACTGCTGGTGGATGAAGTCGTGGTGGATGAAGTGCTGGAGGATGAACTGCTGCTGGTTGAACTGCTGCTGGAAGTGCTACTGCTGGTGCTGCTGCTGCTGGAACTAGTCGTTGAACCTTGGTGCGCCCGAACCTTGAGGTAGGTAGGGTTCCTACGCAAACTACACATAGGGCAGGAGGAGCATGATTGGTTATGCTTAATTAGTCAACAGTGTTCAACTAAAATGAATCTATCGATCTGTCTACCCGGATACATATATATATATATATATATGTGTGTATACGTACTTACAGTATGTATTTTGAAATTGTCAAAGGACCTAACCTAGAACATTGGCACGGACAGTCTTTGTGGGTTTGAGCTGATTTCACGACGTGTGTTTAGTTCAGTCATGTTGGCATCATCATGTAGCTCATTCAACTAAAATCATCTGCCTCAAATGTGGAATAACTTTCTTCATCTTTGCATGTGCGAGCTAGGTATTGTTGGAGCAATAATTATGTGTTCCGACATTCAATAGCAAGCCTCCTCGACCCTTTCTGGGTTTGCACAACAATCGATTGCTTTCATGTCTCTGAGGTTTGTTTTTCATGTGTCCTCTGGTTTCAGAGTTTGTTGTGAAAGTACAACACGGTGTCACCGCCACCATCACCACCATCACCACCACCACCATCACCACCACCACCATCACCACCATCACCACCATCACCACCATCACCACCACCACCACCATCACCACCACCATCACCACCACCACCACCATCACCACCATCACCACCATCACCACCATCACCACCATCACCACCACCACCACCACCACCATCATCATCACCATGATCACTGTACATCGCCACCAAGGTCTTGCAAGCATTGATGGTCCACTGGACATTCACGGGTTACAACCAGGATGATCACTCCCGCTGTGCTTGCACAAAGGACACTACTTACAAAGAGCGCAAAACATGAGAATAGCATAGATGCATAGCTGGCGTGCCATTGGCCAGCATGAACAAACCATGAGCCATTAACTATGGACCATGCAAGTTATATCAGACAACTTACAACCATTTCCAGTACGATCCAACCACTAACATCCATTAACATCCATGAACCATTCTGAGCTAACCACTAGACATTCTGAAGAAGTATTAACCATTATTCACCATCATGGAATTTATAGAACATCAATCAACTATTACCAATATTGAAAGCAGTCTAAACCTTTTATCACCAATCATTAACCATTCCTATATTCAGCAGTATGAACCGCTGGCACTTCACCAGTATTAATCAGCCAATTATCCCCAGTCTGCCATTTGGCTACGGGTCAGTTCACCCTGTACTCCTGGTTCCCCATCATTGAACAGGTTGTTTTCCCTATGAAACTGTTGCTGATTGTCTCCCATGAAAGTTGGTGAACTGCTTGACCCAACTCGCCACTGAGCTGCCACCGGTGCCATCCCACCATGGCACTGGTGCTGGTCACTGTGAAGCTCGAAGACGTTGAGGTGACGCTGCTGCTGCTGGTCCTGCTGATGCTGCTGGAGCTGCTCGAACCTGCGGCCATGGTGCTGGGACCATGGTGGATCCCCATGAACGGATCCCCACCATTTCAAGGCCCCACATTTCTCAACGATTTTCGATGTCTCAACTAAAAAGGCCACCTCTCAACTATTTTCGATGGCCCAACAGAAAAGGTAACCTCAAAGGTATGCGTAGTCAGCAATCACTCGGTGTCTGCCAAATTGTTTTCGGTATCTGCCGATTTGTTTTTGATCTACATCTACGTTCACGAACCTGGGTATACTATACATGTTTTAATAGTATATCGAAATAACTATATACATATTGATCTGTTGAAATTATGTTCTCACATATGTTTGCATGGTCTCACATATTTTCACATATTCTTATGTGCTCTTCACTGGTGCCACTGGGGATGAAGCCTTTGGGTTCTATGAACCCTCGGCTGGGAATCACAGTGGCAGGGGGCCGAGTGGCTCGTAGTGGTCGCAGTCATTGACGTTGTATGTGTACTGCTGGTGGTACCTCGGCGCGACCGCCTCGCAGCAAGGTGCGATCCCCAGGACCAGCGCAATCCAAATTGGAAGCTCCTACCGCGAAATCTGTCTAAATATTGGAAGTTGGTTGAAATGACCAACTGGTTGCAAGAGAGAGAGAGAGAGAAAAAGCTTTAGGCTTTATACACATAGACGTGTATATGTACGTGTATGTATATGTGTGTGTGATGTATATGCATATCGAATCAAAATATATGTACTGAACCAGCTCTTTCACTGTCTTGTTGGTAACTCTTCCCCATACTTCACCAGCTCAACCATCGCGAGACCATGAGTTTTTATCATCCACCAGGCTGCGGATGGAAGTAACCCCAGGATACTAGGAACATCTAGGAACATCTAGGAACATCTAGAAACTCTAGAAACATACCATTGACGTATGCATGAAGTTGCTGTTGGCAGGTGTCTGTTGTGGCTACTGATGCTGAGATATGCTCAGATTTGTTGCGAGAAGTTGAGATATGCTGAGCGTTGAGTTCTTTCCCATCATTCTTTTCTTCTTTCCCACTTCATATCTTCATCTGATTTGTTGAGAGATGTTGAGATATGTTTTCATCTTCTCTACATTTGTCTAGCAGCAAGTCCCACTTGACGCTGCCACCTCTCTCACCAAGTCGCCCGTGATGCTCGTGCTGCTGCTGGTGGAGCTACTGCTGCTAGTGCTACTGCTGCTGCTGGAAGAAGTTGAAGACCTGAGCCACAGGGAGAGAGCTATGAGATGCTGTGAGCGTGCGAAAAATCAAAAGGAACGAAGATGAACAAGTTCATCCAAGTTCCAAGTTCCGAAATCTGCGAACATGAATTCACATCTGTCAAAATCAATGTCATTCATGAAAAGGTCAAATGTCTGCGCGAGGAAGGTATGATCACACACATATTAGAAACAGGAACAGGACATGCCAATTTGGTGAAAGCAACGTGCTGGTGGTGCTGAATGTGGCAGTTGAAGTGCTTGTCCATGTGGAGCTTGTGCTTGAAGTGTGAGTGATGGTGCTTGTGGAGCTTCTACTTGAACTGCTGCTGCTTGATGAAGAGGAGCTACTAGTGCTGCTGCTACTTGTTGAAGTAGTCGTTGTACTGGAAGAAGAAGATGATGTGCTTGTGCTGGTTGAGCTAGAAGTAGATGTTGTGGAGCTACTACTACTTGTAGTTGTCGTGCTTGTTGTCGAGGTTGTTGAGGTGCTTGACGAAGAGGTACTGCTACTTGATGTGGACGTTGTCGTTTTACTACTGGTAGTTGTGGAACTGGTGCTAGAAGATGTTGAGGATGATGACGTGCTACTACTGCTTGTGCTAGTAGTTGATGTGGACGTAATGCTTGTAGAACTTGTGGTGCTGCTGGTGGTTGTTGTGCTTGTTGACGTTGTTGAGGTGCTTGACGAAGAAGTACTGCTACTTGATGTGGACGTTGTTGTTTTGCTGCTGGTAGTTGTGGAACTGGTGCTAGAAGATGTTGAGGATGATGACGAACTACTACTGCTTGTGCTAGTAGTTGATGTGGACGTGACACTTGTAGAACTTGTGGTGCTGCTGGTGGTTGTTGTGCTCGTTGATGTTGTTGACGTGCTTGATGAAGACGTACTAGTAGTTGATGTAGAGGTTATGGTTGTGGAGCTTGTACTGGAAGATGTTGAGGAGGTTGAAGTACTGCTGCTGCTTGTGCTAGTAGTGGAGGTGGATGTGACACTTGTAGAGCTTGTGGTGCTGCTGGTAGTTGAGGTGCTTGTTGCCGTTGTTGATGTGCTTGATGAAGACGTACTAGTAGTTGATGTAGATGTTATGGTTGTGGAGCTTGTACTTGAAGACGTTGAGGAAGTTGAAGTACTGCTGCTGCTTGTGCTAGTAGTGGACGTGGACGTGAAACTTGTAGAAGTTGTGGTGCTGCTAGTAGATGTTGTGCTCGTTGACGTTGTTGAAGTGCTAGTAGAAGAGGTTGTTGTTGCTGAAGTGGACGATGATGTTGTTGAAGTTGTGGATGAACTGGTAGAAGTACTTGACGAAGTTGTTGCAGTGGTACTCGATGTGGTAACTGATGAGGAGGTACTGGTGGTGACAGTTACTGAACTGCTGGTGGAGGAGCTGCTTGTGACAGTGCTACTGGTGGTGGTAGCACTTGAAGAAGTGCTGGTGGTGATGGTTTCCGTTGTGCTACTTGTGCTGCTGCTTGTAGCAGTGCTGCTGGTAGTTGTCTCGGTTGAAGACGTGCTCGTAGTGACCGTCTTTGTAGTTGTGGTAGTTGTGCTGCTAGTAGTGGTGGCAGTCGACGACGTGCTGGTGGTGATCGTTTTTGTTGTGGTTGAGCTTGATGTGGTTGAGCTCGATGTAGTGGTGGTGGAAGAGGTGGACACGGTCGAACTTGTTGATGTGTGAGTTGAAGATGTGCTAGTGGTCTTTGTCTCGGTAGTGGAACTCGTGGATGAGGTTGTAAATGTTGTACTTGTGCTGCTGGTGGAAGTGCTCGTCGTGGATGATGTTGTCACTGAAGTACTCGTAGTGGACGTTGAAGTCTGTGTAGTTGAAGTGCTTGAGGTGGATGTACTTGATGTGCTTGTGGTCGAACTTGACGTTGCTGTCGTGGATGTGCTGGAGCTTGAAGTCGATGTGGAGGTGGTACTACTTGTGCTGCTGGTAGTGGTGCTGCTACTGGTGAAAGTGGTGCTGCTACTGGATGTAGAAGTGCTGGAGGTAGATGTCCTGGTGCTTGACGAACTTGTCGTAGAGGAAGAGGTAGTAGACGTGCTACTGGTGCTAGTACTACTGGTGCTAGTACTGCTGATGCTAGTGCTACTGGTGCTGCTGCTGGTAAAAGTGGTGCTTGTACTGGTTGTAGATGTACTTGAAGTGGATGTTGTTGTGCTTGATGACTGTGTGGTTGAGGAAGTTGTAGTGGTCGTGCTACTGGTGCTGGTGCTGGTGGTGCTGCTACTGGTGATTGTGGTGCTACTGCTGGTTGTGGAGGTGCTTGATGTGGAACTTGTTGTAGTTGATGAACTTGTGGTCGAGGAGAATGTGGCTGTCGTGCTGCTCGTGCTGCTGCTGGTGGTACTGCTGCTAGTGGTGCTAGTGCTGGTGATTGTGCTGCTGCTGGCAGTTGTGGTGGTGCTTGATGTGGAACTTGTTGTAGTTGATGAACTTGTGGTTGAGGAGAATGTGGCTGTCGTGCTGCTCGTGGTGGTGCTGGTGGTGCTGCTGCTGGTAGTTGTGGTGCTGCTACTGGTTGTGGAGGTGCTTGATGTGGAACTCGTTGTAGTTGATGAACTTGTGGTTGAGGAGAATGTGGCTGTCGTGCTGCTCGTGCTGCTGCTGGTGGTACTGCTGCTGGTGGTGCTACTGCTGGTGATTGTACTGCTGCTGGCAGTTGTGGTGGTGCTTGATGTGGAACTTGTTGTGGTTGATGAACTTGTGGTGGAGGAGAATGTAGCTGTCGTGCTGCTCGTGGTGGTGCTGGTGGTGCTGCTGCTGGTAGTTGAGGTGCTGCTTTTGCTACTGGTGGTAGACATGGTGGAAGAGGATGTTTCTGTGGTGGACTTGCTTGTAGTGGATGACAAGGTGGTGGTTGTACTTTGCGTGGTAGTGTCGCTGATACTGGTACTGCTGCCCGTCGTAGACATGGTGGAAGAGGATGTTTCTGTGGTGGACATGCTGGTAGTAGATGACAGGGTTGTGGTGGTGCTATGCGTAGCAGTATCGCTGACACTGGTACTGGTTCCTGTCGTAGACATGGTGGAAGAGGATGTTTCTGTGGTGGACTTGCTTGTAGTTGAAGACAATGTAGTGGTGGTACTATGTGTTGTAGTGCCGCTGACACTTGTACTCGTGCCTGTGCTAGACATGGTAGAAGAGGATGTTTCCGTCACAGACTTGCTTGTAGTTGACGACAACATGGTGCTTGTACTACTCACAGACGAAGATGACCAGGTGGAAGTGAATGTTCTCGAAGTTGCTGTAGTCGTGGTAGATTGGCTTGAGGTACTCAGTGTAGTGCTTGTGACCGTTGTTGTTTCAGATGTCGAGGATGTGCCTCCGGCAAGTAGCCGAGGTTCATCCGCTGCTCCTCCCGCACGCAAAACGCAGTTCATCACTTAGACTTGATACCTGTCGATAGCAGTTCATCGCTTAGACTGTTGATGAATCCTTCCTAGTTGAGATCAATTCTTCGCAACTTCTCAGCTGAGTTGATGAACTGCTAAGGGTTGGATTGATATCCAACTACTAACGATCTCCTGAGACGTCCAGCTCTAGGGGACCATCGCTCAGCTCAGCTGCACACCTGACAGTTGAGGGCACCAGGAACTGTGGCTTTCAAGGAGGTGGGATACCCTAGACATCCCCAGACCCCTAGGAACCCAGTAGGAACTCCCCACAGATGTTTTGTTAAGGTACCTATTATCTACAGTATCTCCTAATGCCAACTGCATGGCTTCTCCATCTTTCCGACACAATCCAGCAGCTGCCAGATGGAACCCGCCTCCATGTGAAACCAAAGAGCAAGAAAGTCACAATCCATCGAAGCCTGGCTCCCTTCATCTCGCTGCTGCGACTTGCGTCGCGCAGCTGCACTGAGGGGTCATGCAACCCATGGCAGCCAGGTGCATCCTAAATCTATCCAACGATAGAGGCATAGTATGGCGAAATGTCCTGATGAACTTGATATATCTTGATATGAACTTGAAAGCTTGCATTGTTTCTATGTTTCTTGAAGATCAAGGTTGTGGTTTCAATGCACAGGTAGATTGCCAAAAACTACCTTGCAATGGAACAGTGTGTCTTGGTTTTCACAGCTGACAGTTTGTTTTTTCGGTTTTATGGTGCTTTCCCGATGATATTCCTTGCCTCAAACAGCCCCCATGGCCGCGCTGGCCGCGGTTGGGGCACTATGAAAGCTTTCAAAGGAGCGGGTGGCGAATCCTTGCACCAAGATGTTAAAAACTGTGATGACCCAATGGCAAGATATGGCAAGTGGAATTGAGAGGATCAATAATTCCATTCGGCGTTCATAAACAGACATCAATGGACCACTTACGACTGGTGATTGTGCTGCTGCTGGCAGTTGTGGTGGTGCTTGATGTGGAACTTGTTGTAGTTGATGAACTTGTGGTGGAGGAGAATGTAGCTGTCGTGCTGCTCGTGGTGGTGCTGGTGGTGCTGCTGCTGGTAGTTGAGGTGCTGCTTTTGCTACTGGTGGTAGACATGGTGGAAGAGGATGTTTCTGTGGTGGACTTGCTTGTAGTGGATGACAAGGTGGTGGTTGTACTTTGCGTGGTAGTGTCGCTGATACTGGTACTGCTGCCCGTCGTAGACATGGTGGAAGAGGATGTTTCTGTGGTGGACATGCTGGTAGTAGATGACAGGGTTGTGGTGGTGCTATGCGTAGCAGTATCGCTGACACTGGTACTGGTTCCTGTCGTAGACATGGTGGAAGAGGATGTTTCTGTGGTGGACTTGCTTGTAGTTGAAGACAATGTAGTGGTGGTACTATGTGTTGTAGTGCCGCTGACACTTGTACTCGTGCCTGTGCTAGACATGGTAGAAGAGGATGTTTCCGTCACAGACTTGCTTGTAGTTGACGACAACATGGTGCTTGTACTACTCACAGACGAAGATGACCAGGTGGAAGTGAATGTTCTCGAAGTTGCTGTAGTCGTGGTAGATTGGCTTGAGGTACTCAGTGTAGTGCTTGTGACCGTTGTTGTTTCAGATGTCGAGGATGTGCCTCCGGCAAGTAGCCGAGGTTCATCCGCTGCTCCTCCCGCACGCAAAACGCAGTTCATCACTTAGACTTGATACCTGTCGATAGCAGTTCATCGCTTAGACTGTTGATGAATCCTTCCTAGTTGAGATCAATTCTTCGCAACTTCTCAGCTGAGTTGATGAACTGCTAAGGGTTGGATTGATATCCAACTACTAACGATCTCCTGAGACGTCCAGCTCTAGGGGACCATCGCTCAGCTCAGCTGCACACCTGACAGTTGAGGGCACCAGGAACTGTGGCTTTCAAGGAGGTGGGATACCCTAGACATCCCCAGACCCCTAGGAACCCAGTAGGAACTCCCCACAGATGTTTTGTTAAGGTACCTATTATCTACAGTATCTCCTAATGCCAACTGCATGGCTTCTCCATCTTTCCGACACAATCCAGCAGCTGCCAGATGGAACCCGCCTCCATGTGAAACCAAAGAGCAAGAAAGTCACAATCCATCGAAGCCTGGCTCCCTTCATCTCGCTGCTGCGACTTGCGTCGCGCAGCTGCACTGAGGGGTCATGCAACCCATGGCAGCCAGGTGCATCCTAAATCTATCCAACGATAGAGGCATAGTATGGCGAAATGTCCTGATGAACTTGATATATCTTGATATGAACTTGAAAGCTTGCATTGTTTCTATGTTTCTTGAAGATCAAGGTTGTGGTTTCAATGCACAGGTAGATTGCCAAAAACTACCTTGCAATGGAACAGTGTGTCTTGGTTTTCACAGCTGACAGTTTGTTTTTTCGGTTTTATGGTGCTTTCCCGATGATATTCCTTGCCTCAAACAGCCCCCATGGCCGCGCTGGCCGCGGTTGGGGCACTATGAAAGCTTTCAAAGGAGCGGGTGGCGAATCCTTGCACCAAGATGTTAAAAACTGTGATGACCCAATGGCAAGATATGGCAAGTGGAATTGAGAGGATCAATAATTCCATTCGGCGTTCATAAACAGACATCAATGGACCACTTACGAATCCCTTTATCATATCTACCAAAAGAACAGCATTCCACTATTCGTGAACAATCCTGTTTTTGCAATTCTAGGAGGGCTACTGTTGAAGCAAATCATGTCTTCGGGTCAGACTTTTTTGCTGTTAGGTGATTTGAAAAATGTGAGAACAAGACCTTGGGCACTCCAACTACCGAGCTTACCCAGCACTGAATGTGTCCCGTAGCAAAGATTCAGATGCCCCAACTGCGAGTAGGAAAGAACACCAACACGGCATCTGCATCTGAGTATCAGGGATATTCATATTGCCCACGCTGTCTTCCATTGATCTTCACTGCGACATGGCGAAGATTTTTCTCCGCATTGTGTGGCTTCAGCAACTGTGCCATCTGGTTCACGTTCAGTCATCAGTTGAAGCCTCACTTCTCCTTGATGTCCTTCAAACCAAAGCCCTGCGAAGGCAAACGCTGTTCTGGCCCCTTCTTTTGCGAAGTTGCACCAGAGAGCAAAAATCGAACAGGAGGACAAACTTTGAACCAAGCTTCCAACGCCATAAGTTGAGTCTGCTTTGTCGGAACTCTGATCACTCGACATCCACAGCTATCTTGCAACCGAATCAAACACGATCGGGTACTGGTCTGAAATCGAAGATTGAAGCGTTCCCGGCGTTTCCGTGTGATTTGGTGTGTCACGAGTGGCTAAAAAATGTTGGGCTGTTGGATGTTGGGTGCCTCTAGGGTGGAGCCGTCATTTTGGGAAGACTCAAACCCCAAAAATGGGATGCTTTGAAATGATTATATCGTACGGGGAACACCGCCACAAAGCCAGGGCCCTTCCTTTCGGGTCACCGTCAAGGGGGGCCCCCAGTGATAGCGCCTGGCACAACAACTGGAAGGCACTCCTGGTTAGTTGCGAGCGAAGATCGAAACTGGAAGAGTTTGGGCGGTTTAGGGGCTACATGGGGCTACGATCCATGTTGCCAATCAAAGTTCAGCAAAGTCTTGCATGCACGAAGATCTGGGTGGTTAATGATGGGAATCACGTGATTACTGGATGACAGGCCGTGATGAGTTGCCTTCGCGCATGACTCCGAACCCTGCTGTATAGGAAACGAACAGGGACGTTGACATGGGTTGACACTACATGCACCTCTCAGAATGGCCATGGTCAAACATATCTAGCCCCCAAATTTCGTGCTGCCCCGCTCAAAACTTCGGCGCGTCTGATTCTCCTGTTTACGATCTATTCACAAATCAAGCTTCTCCCACTACACCATGCCCCTGGCAAGCGATGTTGCATCCAATCGCTTCACCAGCCCGTCCTGAGCTGCTGTCCAAAGCTGTAGATGGCCAGTGCTCCAAAGACGCACGCCACGCACATGGTGGGTCCTGCTGAAACATGGGTTTGCACATCAGGCTTTAGGGTTCATGGGTTTTCCTAGTTGCCAAAATCTTTAGTGGAAAGATTGTCATATGCCTTACTCAAGTATTGATCCTCTAGTGGCACAGTTCGGGCAAGATCTGCATCAGCTAGACATCCTAAATGTCTCTTTTCTTTTAACAGAAAAGTCTTATCTGCTCCAGTTCCTCATCTTGCTCCAGTTCCTTAGTAGTCAATTGGTCGATTGATATTCCCCAAGTATCATAAATCCCTGTGAACCAAATGGCGCTGCGAGCAAGACGTTACAAAATAAGACTACTATAAAACTCACATCATGGGGTCATTACCCTCACACAACCAAGGTTTAGTGTAGCCCCTTGACATAAGAATTGCACAACGGGCATACCGTCATCCTCATTCATATTCCCGATGCCATGGTTGATGTTGCGGTTCATAATTCCCGTTGAGCATTCTATTACATAATTGCTTGGATGTGCATATCCACAGCTTGTAACTGAGAGCCAACCACGGTTATAGGAGTTAGAAGCTACCTTATAGGCTTGGTTATAGGCTACCTTGTAGGCTTTATCACCATGGTGAACCAACCCCAGCAGTACATCCAGCTGTAGCACATGACCTCCCACACTTTCCACCAGGGCTTCGCCGCCCGCCTCGAGCAGTTTTCACCACAGGGACCTCGATGATGCTGGTGATGGGACTGTCCAACCAGTGGGGTG
>VSDK01024873.1:30691-65170 GCA_009767595.1 Symbiodinium kawagutii
GTTGGTGAATGGTTGGTGAAATGTTGGTGAATGGTTGGTGACATGTTGGTGAATGGTTGGTGAAATGTTGGTGAATGGTTGGTGAATGGTTGGTGAATGGTTGGTGAAATGTTGGTGAACGGTTGGTGAATGGTTGGTGAATGGTTTGCTATGAAGGGTCGATAACGTTTCATATCCGGTTGATAGATCGTAAATGATGAATGGCTATCAACCTTTCTCAATCCTTCTTAATCATCATAAACCCTCAATGATTATCAGCATGGCCCGCAGTATTGCCGGTCTTTCCATCAGGTCAATAGTGACCTACTTGTCCTAGCGCCATAGCTTCGCTCTTGGTACTGATTCAAAGCTAGTGTCCAAGCTTCGCGGGCACCCAGCCACATAGAGCGTCCCAGCTATGCGGGCTGCAGGATTACTGACTTCTCAAGAACTGTGCCAGGTGACAACTTGTTTTTCAAGGGGGATGTTTCACTTTTTTCGCTTTTGTTCGTTTCTTCTTGCGAATTCCTTCGTACTTTACAACGATCGAATCATCAGCTAATTGCGTCAATTGTTAGTCCTTAGCCATCTTTAGCCATGACTAATCAGTACTAAGCCGCATCAGCAACAGTTGCCAGCCACTACTGACCTTAGCAATGATTAACCATGATTCACTATATATGATGAACCAATCAGCAACCAATCAACCTATCGTCAACCAATCAACCAAGGATCAACCAATCATCAACAAATCATCCACCTATCATCAACCAATCATCAACCATCCAACCATCCAACTAATCGTCATCAACCACCAGTCATCCTCCTAATTTCAGCCTGAACCGCCTTCATGGCCAGGCCCACCATGGGCCGCCCTGCGTGGCACCACCCGTGCTTGCCAGCAGCAGAGCGCTCAGAGATGCGGCCACAACGACTGAAGGGGGGCTTCAGCAGGTGGGGTGGTGACTGGTGGATGAGATCATAAGGTTTTTAACTATGGTTAGACTATGATGTTCCATCAGCATGGTGATGAATGGTGATTTATGGTGATTTATGGTGATTAATGAAGGTCAACGATGGTGAGTCATGATTAACTTTGGTTAACGATTGTGAATGATGGCAAACGATGGATGATCACTGGTGGATTTTAACTATAGCTAATGATGGTTAACTATGGTTGGACTATGATGATCCATTAGCAGTTGATGATTAGCTATGGTTCAATGTGATCAATTATGGTTAAGGATGGTCCATGACCAGCAGTTCATAATGATTAACCACCAGTTAATGATGGTTAAAAATGATGGTTACTGAATGGTTAGTGATGGTTCATGACCCATCTAATATTTGTCATAAGCATTAAAAGCTGGTAACCATTTCGTAACCTAATCAATCAATAATGTTTACGCAGCTATCAAGCATTGTTCATGGTACATCATTGCATCATGAAAGATTGACAAGATTGAATGATTGACGATGGTGAACCAGCAGAATTAATCATACTTAAATCATCAACCAGTAGCTATGGTTAATGATTAAGTGATGCTTGACCAGTTGTTAATGATTGACTATGATTCGTGATGCTTATAATGTAATGATGATAAGGTGTGCCTCCTTTTCCGACATGTTTTCCTCAAAACTGTACAGCTGCTTTCACGTCTGCCTGAGATGGCGATTCGCTGCGGGCTCACCCAAATCGCCTGAGATCGCAGTCTTTGCAGGGACCGCTCAGAAGGAAATGAAGGTAAACTATGGCAAGCTTGTACACAAGATGACGGGGAAGGACTCCTGCTGACAAGTTCTTAGACCCTTGTCAATGATGCCAAGGCCAAGTCTCAGAGTGTTCTTCTTAGTAAGTAAGATGTTCCGTCTTAATTGCATAGATGTATGTCCAGGCGGCAGTAATATCTGGGAATGACATCATCCAAGTACAGCTTACATATGTTGCTATTCACCAACCACAGCCAACCATCCATGCTGACCACCTGAATCATCCCTAGACAATGCATCTAAGGAGGTGCCTAGTGGCGCCAGGGTCCAAACAAAGGTTCCTTCAAGGCTCGCGCGACATTCCTTTGAAGCCTCTTCCGCTTCTTGCCACAGGAATGACTCAACTTGGTCACCTGCTTTGCCAAACCAAGTCGTGCCTAAAACGTTCGATGTGTTCCCACGAAGACAAAGCAAAACTTGCCGCTTCACGTGTCATCCGGGCCATCCCGCTGCTCGGGTCTTCACGTTCTCAGCCATGAATGCCTAAGTTACCCAAGCGTCACAAGTTGTCATTTAACAAAGAACGAGATTCCAGTGGGGTTTGCATTTCTCAACGGGCCTCGCTACTGTACAGGCAAGATAGCTTCCCTTTTCAGACTGTATCCGCATGCAGATTTACATGTAAATACATAGGAGTGTGTCTGTGTGTGTGTGTGCGCGTACATACTTACATTGCATTACGTATCATTACATTACGTTACATTACATTACATCACATTACATTGCATTCCATTGCATCACATCGAATCACATCACATCACACCACACCACATCACATCACATCAGATTACAAGACATTACAGTGCATACCACACATCCATACATTCATCTACGTGATCTCTCCTCCATGCTGGGTGCCCCCAGCAAGAATATCTCGGACAAGGAGCGCAGCAGAGGACGCTTAGTTGAGCCACAAAGCACAGCTATGGTGCCAACGGTGCTGAGTTGCTTCAAGAGGAGGAACGGCCCCAATAAATCCATGATCATGGGGCTGGAAAACAGATTGCTTCAGAATGTTTCAGTAATGTTGGCTTCCATGCCGCAAGAACTGGAAAATGCCTGCTGTAATCTTGCCTGTCCTGATATTGCAAGTCTCATACTGTGCCTGAAACTCATACTGGTGTCCTTTCCTGCTTCGGAACTCTTTACAAAATAGGTTGAAGCGAAGTGACCATATCTTCCTCTTCCCGTGCACTACAAAGTCTGGAAAGAGTGTGCGTAGACACCACATCACAATAGCCTATTGCTTTGGCCATACTATACACCAACATAGTACTAAACTGGCTCAACCCACGACAACACCTCCCAGCACAGGTCTGCTGCTTCTTTCATTGAATCAATCCGTTTCAGGTCGCATTTGAGTATTTCAAGAGGGAGACGCACTCCCAGACCTACTGTAGGTCACTAGATCTCTCATCCTGCCATTTTCAGGGCAGCATTGTCAGGGATTGATCTCCCTGAACTTGGCAGGGATACTTTGACCCCACTGCCTTCAGAGCTGTCCTGAGGCTGCTTGTGGCAGTGCTGGTTGGTCCGCCCGAAAAGATCACAACATTGGGACCAACTTGGGGGGTACCCAACCTATGGATGTAGATGGACGGAGCACGTCTTTGCTGCGACTGCACACGAGGCTCAACTGCTTGCGTGACCACCAGATTCAGAGTCTCTGAACGAAAAAGAAACATGCAAGTCGTCCTACATCAGAACAAACATCTGCGATGGTTTCAAACAAGGCATTGTCCCTTCAGGAAGTCCACTCAAAGGATGTGTCCGTGGATGTGGTTACTTGAAGCAACAGCGTAGTGCCTAGATGTTCCTGCGAAACTTTACGAAAAGCCTGGGAGCTATGACCTGCACAAACCAGCAAACAGAGGATCCACGATAGAATCAAATGTCCGTATTGATTGGCAGCAAGGGATCAGAAATGTGGGCATCCAACTGAACAGCAGCACAACCCTATCAGGTGTTGATAGGGATTCTGCTCAACTGCGACATCAGATGTGGTTCTACTCGCTGTTTTACTCGAGGTCATCCCCAACCAGGCACCCAATCCGCGCCTGGCCGTTTTTGGCTGCAACGATGCACCGTGGAGCTGCGTTAGCCTGGCGACTGTTAGCTGCCAGGTGATCTGTTTCAGCGGATGGCAAAAGGTGTGTCTAACACGTGTGTTTAACAAACATACAGTATACATCTATAATATACATCTTTGATACACATCTATAATATACATCTATAATATGTGAATAGACATGCTGTTTGGAAACAAAGTCATGTACATGTAGGTCTAGATGTAAACGATATAGTTTCATAATCGTACATATGTATATTTCGCATACATCGGCATGACGTTAATGAACAGGTAGCATGGAGCATTGGTATTTTCGAAAGCAATCAAGTGGGTACCTTTGGTCGCCCATGGACATCTTCCACAGAGTTTTTCTGGTCCAAAGTCGACCAACTAATTGGAGGATGCTTCGTTAAACCTACCCGCCTGATGCCCATGTGTCCAACTGTCAGATGCACATACTGCGTGCCCAAGAACATCCTCTTAAGACTTGAGAATGGCTAGGGAAGCCTACATTTTCCCAGGGCTGGTTTTTGACCATTGACACTGAGAAGCTGCCAGGAGTTTGATCCATATGTCCTTCCTCCTCAAGCTATTACCGTGCTCATCCATGCCCCAAATCACAGAGTTTGCTTTCGGAAACGTGATCAATGTGTACATGTCAGTACATCTGAGAAGAGAGAGAGGATATGATACGTGCATAATGTGTAGTGTAAAAATATTATACATGGATAAATATGATACGAATAGTATCTTTGTGTACAACTTCGTGAAATTGTTGAACCAGTGATACACCGCTTGACTGCTTGTTCCAATGCCTCCCCAAAAATGGCACGTGTACAATCAACAAACGACCCACCACCACACTGCACCAATCTCCACCTCGTAGGGCCGCGAAGCCTGCCAACTCAAGGGCTGCAAAACAAACTGATCCCCAAATAGTAAAGGGTGCCAAAAAATAGACAAAATTAATCATCCAAATTGAAATTGAGATTAAACATCCAAATCAAAATAACTAAATCTAAATTCTCCAGAGTATCCAAAATCAAGATTATCCAAAACATATAGGTCTAGGTCACTGTCTTCAAGTTTGACACTGATACTCGTCCAAATAGAGCGTAGATGTTAATTATAAAATCATTAGGTAAGACTGAATATGAACAAGTGCAGGTGATGTATGGTCAATCCAACACTGAAGGTGCATGGATGACGGGGAAAGTGCCAATGAACTCGCTCTCGACAAGCTACAATTAACTTCATCTATGCAGTGTATCTATATACTTGTGATTTGCTAAAGAAAAGTGGTTGTACACGGCCTTGCCATTAGTAACTTGCAACACGGAAATCTAAGAAAACATTCCGCACATTTCTGCACAATGTGAACCCGGTGCATACTGAGTTTCGAAAATCTAATTCTCAAAGACCAAAACTTCCGCCCTTGTCTTTGCTAATGCGGCAATTTGAGATCTTTGGAGAACCGGTTGGGGTGTCCCACGGTTGGTGGTTACACGTGGTTACCACATGTTACCACTGCTTCCTCCCAAGACAGCAAGTCGTGACCTTCTGACTCGTCCACCTCCTGGGGGTGTCTAAGCAACCCAACTTGGCGCTGCTGGACAGCTTGCTGCTTGGAGAATCGATCATTGAAGGGAGATCCAGCTCTTGATGAACCTTACCGTCAAATATGGGAAGCTTCTTAATCTGGATCTCCCATGAATGATGCTATACCAAGCACCTCAAGACTTTGGGATTGCCATGGCAACCACCATCTCACGATGGCACGTGTCTGGGCTATGGAATCTATGAGAAAATCGCAACGGAAATCCCAGGTTCCAACCACTTAACTTCCGTCGAACTAGCCGAGGCTTGGTCGCTCAAGATGTCATGTCATTGACACCGTTTTTTGGGGGGTTCCAGGTCAGGTTCCACCACCAATGAAAGATTGGAAGCTATCCAGTTCCCCAATATAATAAATATCTTTGCAGATCTTGACTATATATTTGTATATCTGATATTGCCCCAGCGATGGACCGTTTCACCACTGATTTCTCAGTGTTTCATGGCATGCTGCATGGGTCCCAGTTCATGGTCACCACCAGGGTCGACACCCCGTGCAAAACCCAGTCCAGCATCAAGCGCTCTGGTGCTGATCGGATCACGGCTCCTGGGATGGCGCGTAGTGAATCACCCACCAGAACAACGTGTGGTTGATAACCATAGTAGTGATGGGTTAGGCCAATGGTTAGTCATAAGAAGTTAGCTTCATGGTAAAACATTGTGACTATCAAGAATTGTTGAGAACAGTCAGCTCATCGCTAGCGGCTTAGCATGAGTAGCCGAAACTGTCAGACTACAATTGTTGGGAATCCCCTCCTTTCTCATACAGGGCCCCTTTGCAGAACCCCTGGTTTCGCAGGAGATCCACACGAGAATCGTATTTATTTTCGCGAGGTCAAGGATAGTTTTATCTTCGGGGAAAGCGAGGTCAACGTGGATGCATTACCAAACACTGATGAGTTGAATGTGAAGACAGACCCGTCTGGCCTAAGCTCAATCATTGGACAGGGGCTCGGCTCTTTATAGATAAATCATGATAAACCGAAGCTCGATGGATCCTTTTTAAGACTGGGAGTGCAATCCGCGGCTGTGCTGGTGAAGTTGTTGGAATTCCCAGGGGCTCATGACATGATGACAATCCCAGCTGCTAAAGAAAGATTGCTTGCTTGCTTCAGCCATCCCGAAATCAATTTCTTTGCAGCTGCAAAGAGGTTTGGGTTTTAAGGGATGAGGATATCTCTGGATGCATGATCCTGTCTTCTGGGCTCTTCTGGACCATTCAAATTGACAGGTGGCTATTTGCAGCTATTTTTGTTTGACATGGCTCCCATCTCTGGCTACAAGCTCTTTTTGAGCTTAGATAAGACTTCAGTTGGTGGCAGCATCTCTCCCAATTCCCTGCACGCTCCTGCTGTTTGTCGGCTAGTACCTGCAATGGATCCCAGCTGCGGAAGAGATCTTCTGCAGCAAAAAAAGTGCAGTAATAAAATCATGGCTTTGCCAAGCTCCTCGAAAACTCAACATCACTAGCTCTGATCTTTTTAGGGACCCCAAAAGACCCACCTCACCCAGATTTGGTACACCAAAACCTCATCACAAGTCACCTTCTTCACCAAGGAGACCCATGGCATAGCCACCTGAAGGTCACCGGTGCGGCAATGCATCTGCAGCTGAAAGAAGTTGCAGAAGTTCCAAGGCTGACACAGAGCGTTGGTTCAAAAGTCTGTGACTGGCAGAGCCAAGATTTTCAGCAAATCGAATTCACCCCGCACCGACTACCGGGGTTCACATCCAACCATTGACCAACGGTTTACCATTCACTGATGGCGTTCTGTGGCAGCAGCTCGAAGTGAAGAATCCCCAACACGTTTAGATGATATTCTCATTGAAATTGCTGGTTCTGCAAGGTGAAAAATTACCATGCTGAACCACTACTAGCATCCGCTGGTTAATCATATCCATTATATTGACCACTAGATCAACTTGGATTAGCAACCATATTGGCTAATCTATTGGTCAATCTATTCACATTCACCTTATCATAGACTAACCTGATCATGGATGAACCTTATCATAGAGTACTGTACGTACGCGTATTTAACTTTTCATAGACATTATATAACCCTAAATCCATGACCTTCAATAGATTAAACAATGGATCAATCGATGATCCATCTCCCGCCTTCATCAGTGTCAACGCCAGGAGTACGTCGGTGGTACCTTGGGATGGCGACAGCAAGGTTCCCGTGGTTCCGTCGCCAAGGGTGGCTTGTGCTGACGTAAGTGGCGATCACTTGTTGAGGCTTATTGGTTGTTGATCCCTAGATATCCATGGCCATACCAAGATTTGGGGAGCTCCGCGCATGCATAAGCACATCCGCATGATTGGTGGATTGCAGGACCATGTTTCAATGAATTACACGAAAAACTTCTGATAAAAGCACAGTGAAAGTCAAATTTTGTCCTAAATGACTCTCCATTGAAATAAAAATGTTCAAAACAAAGAACTTCAAACCACAAGTTCCACCACCTAAATTCTAAACATTTCGTCATGACATCAACAGTCTCAGCTATCACTGAGCGGTGTCAGCTGTTCTGTCAAGCCGCAGCTCCAGCACTGCCGGGATCCACAGCAGGGCGAAAATTAAGGAACACCTTGGCGCAGCCATCAGCCATCAACCATCAGCCATCATCAACCAGCAGCAACCGTTGGAAAACATCAAGAACCAACATCCACTAAGCATCACTAGTCACTAGTGACTGATCATTTGGAACCATGGTTTCTTGATGCTTGCTTTTGATGCAGCGGTTCGCAACCAACATCAGTCACGGATTCAATATTGAGAGCATAGAAAAAGCAAGGAATTATGCCAGCATAGACCCCAAATAGCTGGAAAAACCTCTTAACCTCCAGTTGTTGGGACAGCAAATGCCAGTTCGCAGTGGGCGGCCATCACACACTATGCCCATGGCGCACCAGCGCCCTAGCTCTCGCAGGCAATCTTTCAAGGGAAAAGAACCCCGATAGCCCCGGTAAACGATATCCACAATGGAGGAAGCTGTGATTGTTCTGTCCAGCCAAGCCCATCGTGTCCCATATCCTCACTGCTTCATGCTTTACCAGGTCATACGCAGCCCAAACAGCAGCAGTTGGGCTGTCCAACCAGCATCAACCAGGCCTGAACCTTCCAACCTCTTAACCCGAAATTGCCGACAACAGCGATGCCAACCAAACACTGCCGCAAGAAATCGAAGCTGTTGAGCTCCCAACACCATGTTCACCACCAGCACCTGTCTGGGTTCTCACACCCCACCCGAAAATGTTGGAGGTTTCATCGGGCAGTGTCCTCTGATATTTGGTGGGGGTCCAACCCAAGAAACACTACACCAAACTGAAGTTGTTTGGCAAAATTCGAGTTGTTCACCTAGGATGCTAGCCTCCCCAAAGCTATCAAAAACTGGGGACTACCAAGAAATCATCCTTTTGAGAGCACTACTGGGGTACCACCATAGGGGGACCCCGAGGGTTCGAGCCCGTGGCGACCTGGCCGAAGCGGGTGAAGATGCGGATCTGACAGCAGAGAAGAAACCTTAGTGCCGACAGCTGGTGGAGCCACTGAGGAAACCAACCATTTCCATTGGCGAAATCGCAGGAGTCTCTGCATGGACCCTGTGTCTATTCAAGAGAGTCCTCTGTCCGAAACCAGTCAAGGTAGTCCATGCATGGGAGAAAACTCGTCCAAATAGCAAGAACCTGCGCAGAACATGTGAGCTTCGAGAAGCCAACACAGGAAAGCAAGCTGTTCCTGCTTCCCATGTGGTATTTTTCCCAGGTGACTAGTACTCATCTCATCTCAAGAAGGACCAACGGACCATAGGGAACTTCAAGTAAAGCTGAAATTTTGGGATTCTATGTGTGAGGGTGCGCCGAAGCTGTGCATAGCCATTATCGATTGCACGAATCTGGCACCAGGTATTGCTTCATTCACAACCTGGAAGCTTACAATAAACCCACAAATGAAATATGCATATGACAAAAAAAAAGCACTTGGTTTAACCCCACAACCAACGCACCAGTCTCTTTCATGTGGCAGTTGTGAACCCTTGCACCAAGGCATTTCTCGAAACGAGGGATTTGAGGAGCAACTGCCGTGGCTGCAGAGGTTGGATGCGACGACCTAGTAGCGGCAAGATTTTGGGCGCCAGAACTGGCTGGGTGCCCCAAACCATCCCCCAGAAAATACATTTTAGTAGGGACAACAGGGATAATTCCAATCATAGTTGGGGGCGCGCAACCATTTGTAGCGGCTGAAGACCAGTGCCGACGGACCGTCTGGGACAGCAACAGTGCGGCACCACACGTCGTCATACAACCTGTCAGCTGACGATGGCTATGGGTCTGCAGTGAAGTGAATCAGCTTGTTTTATAGTCATGAGTGACGGTTGATAGTGATGGCCAATAGTGATGGTTAATAGTGATGTTTAATAGTGATGGTTCAAGCAAATAGTAGTTTCTGATGGCTCATAGTGAAGGTAAATAGTGCTCAATAGTGACGACTGCTATGGTTTCGGATGGCGAGCAGTGCTCACAAAACTACGAGGGGGGCGTGGTTAGTAGTGGCTACTCCTACTGATATCTATCAATGATATCAATGATTAGTTTCAATACCCTCCCCCCCAGCTTGGGCCACTGATGCTTGAAAATGTGGTTGGCTCATCGGCAGCAACACCAACTCACGGGATGGAATGACTCATGGCAAGGGGATACCGGGGTTGCAAGAACCTTGGTGCAACTCGTGATAGTGCATACTGGGGGTTATCAACGGAGCAACAACTAGTTGGATGTGTTTGAGAGTCTCATTTGGTGCACTGATATGATTGTCATGGCCACAACCAATCATGGTCGAATCGTGATACCAACATATACTTCAGGCATCAAAGTACTTGCCGGGCGCAAACATCCCCAAAAGGGCCGAAGGACCATCTATTTGTCGGGATGTTCACCCTTGTAGCGATGCAACCCAGCGCCCAGTGCACTCTCAAGGCGGTGGAACTTCATATTTTCTGTTCAAACCAGCTGTACATCTGTGGGTCACCCTGTACCTCTGATGAACATCCACCGACCAAAGACATCCTTTGGGTTGGTTGCGACCCCAAAAACGGACGTGGAGACGAAACAAGTTCCTGCGGCCAAAGGGACTTTGCAACCACCATTCTATCCTTGCATCATTGATCACATCAAGAGCCCCCTTAGGGAAGGAGTTGTTACTCCTTCAATTTTCTGAGCTCAGTACCCGGGTTTTCCGCCACACTGGGCCTCCACACCTGAAGTCACAGCACTTGCCACCTCTGCGATAGCTTCACGCACCTTGGCACCTGGCAAATCCCTTCGGGGACAGCAGCGCGGTAACGGTCGGATGGGGCCCCCAGCAGCGCAAGCATGGCCAGGCCTGGCCAACCCCGAGTGACTTTTTCGGAGCTTCGTGAAGTGTACCGCTGCATCCATTTTGGAGTGCTACTTTCAATCGCATGAGAAGGCCAAAGGACCGAAAACAACAAGAGAGTCACGGCGCTGATTCAAAGGCTGCTCTTCCCAGAGGTTGGCATCGCTGATGCACTGGCAACCAGAGCTGGCGACACAAGTGGTTGATAGCCCCTTGTGGGAACAGGTTCTGCTCCTTTACCGCTTCTCCATGACTTTTCCCATGATTTTTGTTAGCAGATCCTACTGGGTCAGTAGCAATACTTCCATGGCCAGTTGCTTCCAATGGGTTCTGATCAACCAGGGCTGCCTCCAGGGGCGTCAGATTGTATGGTCACTGCTACTGGACTCCTCCTCCTCACTGGAGGAGTTGTCACTTGAAGCTTCGCAGCCCCAGAGGAGACAATCGCCTGGTCCACAGGAGGAACCCAAAGGTTTCATCACGGATGGTCTACCATTCCTGCACCAACAAAACTCATGGGGTAAACTCAACCATAGTTGCCAAACTCACAATTGGGACATTCATTTAACAGCAATTCAGGATGGAAGCGAGTGAGGACAACAATACTGAGAGCCTGATTGAATGCTAGACCACTTGGTTTGGGGATATCTTTTAGTTGTCCAAAGACTATGTGAAGTACAACGAAAAGAAGCAACCACAAAAGCATTAGGGCATCTTCTGGGATGTTGACCGAAGTCTTTGAATCTGGAGTGAGTGTTTTTGAGCTGTCCCTAAAAAGTCTCGAAACATCCACACCAACACCTTCGCACAGAAAAGAAGATGTTTTTCTCCAAAAGGGGAAGGAAAAATTGATTATCCTGAAACAGACTCTCACCCAGACACCCATAGATCTTGCGAGTCTCTGATGCGACAAGGGCTCAATCCTCCTGCAGGCTGAAAAGACTTTGTTGCCTCGAGTAAAAAAGAATTGCAAGATCTGCAGTCCACAAGGTGTCTTTGCAGTGCCCTTGATGCCCAGCATGCACAGAACCACCGTAAAGATCAAGGCCAAGTTCAACACGATCAACCAGGGCAAGAGCGGGGAGCAGTTTAATGCAGCAGCCCCGAAACAAACCAGCAGCAGTACCACCAAAAGCAGCCCAACAGTCTTGGTCAACACCTTCAAAACGAAATATCGGTCATCGATTTGGCTGCGACACAAGAGAATCATCAGGATGATTCTAAGCAGAATGGATAGACATTGCAATATGCTCACGGTCACCTCCCCCCTGACATAGAAAATCTCAAAAACCATGTGCGAGAAGGTCAAGAGGTCGAAAGGCCCCAGGACTGTCACCACCGCAGTGATCTCTGAATATGCTGCATTCTCGATATCTACCCCAGCTCGAGCAATAGCTCTCAATGCCGGTGTTGACATTCCAGCCGTCAGCAACACATGGATCGCGAAGTCGACGTTATCAGCACGTTCCGTCCCAATCTCCGACCAGATCTTCTGAACATCCGAAGCCTCTGAGCATTTGGCATACTGAATGGAGCCTCCAGGGAAGCTCAGGATTTGATCTAAGATGCAGTCAGCATTTTTTTGGCTCAGGATTGGTGTCAAAAAGATATGAAAAGATCTCAGAATAGCATTCCAGCAGCACAGCAATGACACCATGAGACTTCAGCTTCGAGAAACATGCCAACCCATCTCCAAACAACCACAGGGTCTCTACAGCAACCAGCTGCATGACCCACTGGTGCCCCGCCTCCATAGCCCGCACGCAGCTGTTGAGCCTGCTTGAGATTGATCCGACCTTCAATGCGGTCCACCTCAGGATGTGAACCCACCGGAAGGAAAAATGTCGAGAATCCTGTGGTGAACTTCCTCTCCGAAATTAAAAAAAGAACTGCTTGCCCGGAAGTTTGAAAACAGAACATGGCCACTGAGATCTTCAAACCGAGGCCGAGAATATCGAATCAGCGGCAAACATTGCCGAATTTTGAGAAAACTGGGTCCCGTGATGTCAGGTGCCAAAAGCGTAAAGGCACTCTGCCACAGCCACACGTGGATGATGAGGATCAATCAATCAAAAGACTAGTAACTAGTAAGATCTAAATGTAGAGTACAATGAGGTGCAATATGATGCCACATTTTAAGGGGACCTCACTCCGGTTGGACCTTTAGAAAGTTGGGGAGGAGCGGATCCCACCCCCACCTCCATCAAGCAGAAGAACGTGGCCACCATCAACCAGAACCAGATGTGAACAAAGGCGTACATCTCATCTGGGAAGCCCCAGGCTTCGCCCGTGGGGAAGCCGTCCATGTCCATGAGTTCAATCCAGCAAACCATCTCCTGTGCCAGTGACAAACATCGAGTTCGAACAAAAAACACCTGTAAACAGGCACAGAATGTCACAATGCATGAAATGTGTTCAAATGGACTCTGAAAGCTACGAGTAAATGTAATTTCAACACACTGCAACACACCTATCTCACTGCACTCACAAAATAAGAATGGAACTCATAGTACTGCGCCGGGCGACGCAAATGCTATGGACCATAATGCGCATCTTGTTCCCTGTCATTGTTGCTCCGAACCTCATCATGCGCAGCCAATGGAAAAAAAATCTATGCATGCCAGATTACGTCTGACTTATTGGCGATGGTGCAGGTGCCAAGATGAAAGAGATACGTTCCTCAGATCCTGAAATTGAGAAACCCAAATTTCACAAGACAAGGGTTCCATGGTCTTCCCATGGTCTTCGATTCTCACTTTGTTGCCAAGGAACATGCCTGCCACGGTGATCATCCAGCTGTATCTGTCCATCTTCAGGCCCCAGCCACGCAGCAACATGCCCAAGAAGCATCCCAGGGCGCTGCAGAGGCACATCCGAGCCATGGACCGCATGAAGCTCCTCTGTCTCGAGGTCCTGAAGCAGCTCAACCCATGGCCTGCGCTAGGTCTCTATGAAGCTTCACCAGTCACGCCCAAGGTTTCCCGAGGTTTTTCAAGGTTTCCCAAGGTTTCCCGAGATTTTTCAAGGTTTCCCAAGGTTTCCCGAGATTTTTCAAGGTTTCTCAAGGTTTCCCCAGGTTCTCGTAACAAAATATGCTGATTGATGGTGATTGTCCATTGCTATGATTAGCGACTCCACGTCACATTCCACACAGCAACCCAGGTTCTCCTGGCGACCAGAATGGGTTTTCCTGCTTCTTGAGCGAGATAACCTTCGTAGGCACACCAAAGGCGAGTGTAGATGCTGCAATGCCGATTGGGCACAACCAGCACCACCTTTGCGGAATTCAATGCCAGTGCGAAAGGTGAAGTACTCGGGGACTGCAGTAGTGCTCCTGGCCCAAGCCAGTGGAATTTCCAGGGCAACATAGGCACCTTTTGGCACCCTGAAGCTGGACAAGTCATGAAGAGATTAACTTCGAGAAGTTTGGAGACAAGGTTAGGTTGCAAAATCATTTCTGCCACTGGAACGCACTCAAACCGCAACCAACACTCACCGACTTGTGTCCAATCACAACAACAGCAAGACCTGGCTGTCGCTGAAAGGGGTCGGTCCTATGTTGAGATTTTGGGGATTTGCCAGCATGCAGCACCACGCATGGCATGCACTGCGCGGCCAGGAGTGCTTGACTTTACTGAGAAATTCAAAGATGCCTTCTGCCCACGCATGACCTTGAATTGACGCTATCCCAAAATACTGAGACTTTTGCTGAACCAAGATCATCATAGATCATCCGATTTGTGTAGATCTGTGGCACTGGATTTATGGATACTTTAATGATCATTGACCATCATTAAGCATCATTAAAATTTACCTACAATGGATTTTGCTGAACTAAATGGAAGTCTGTTTACCTAAAATGTCTCAAAATGCTGGATATTGCTGAACTCGATCACTTTCAACTGGAAATGTTGCTGAAAATCCCCTGATTTCTGGAGATCTGTGGCATCCAAGCAGCTGATGAAGAGATCGCAATCGAGGCCTTTGGGGTTCAGCATCAAGGCCCAGCTCATCTTCCCCGCACGCCGCGTCACGGGCTTGATGTGCTGCTCGGTCACCTGGGAGAGCGCTAGTGGATGGTTCATGATCACAATGGTGGTCATTTGACCGTGGTTAATGAACACTAGTGGATGCAATGTCATGGTTAGTAAACCATCTACGATAATTAACCATCATTGACCATGGTTCAATAACCACCATTATGATAGTCAATGACCCACTAGCGGCCCGTGGTTACAAATGGTTGATGATGGTTCATGGTGGTTCATTTTGGTTAATTAATAGTTGTCAATGGTGATTAATGGTGGTGAATGGTGGTTAATGGTGGTTAAAACTTGTCAGTGACTTAATGATAACGAGTAATGACAACCCTGGATTGATAGATTCCATTGGTTTCTGAATCGGGGGGTACCGTTTTAATGGGAAACCAATTGGATTTTGGGGATACCACCTGTTCATCAACCAGGGGTTTATGAATTCAGGGTCATCATGGCTGGAGAGTCTATTGCATGAACTAGTCGATTGACCCATTCAAGCGTTAAACCAGAGCCAGTTATCAACCATTCTCGCAAGTGCTTGATGTGATTTTGAGTAGCGGCTCATAGCAGCACACTCAACAGCTACACTGGCTATGAGAATGAGCAAGATCAATAGTGATTGAGCAGGCAAATAGTAGGCGATCATGACCGAAACCAACTTTGAAGGGTTGATAAATAGCCGTCTGCATATGTCTGAACTATCCCAAAAAATCCCAAAAATGTGCGTTCTTAATGAACCAAGATGCATCGCTGGCATTGGGGAGATCATCAGATTCGGAATGCTTGTGAAACCAGCAACGTCAGGGGCAACACCACTGATAATAAGTAGTGGGTCTCCAACATTGTCACGGGTATCTTCCATATAAGCATTCACAAACAGTCAGCAAGGAAATTTGCGATGAGGATATAAAATGATTTAAATCCATCTAAATCTCATGGACCACGTAACTAAACCAACAAGTCACCAACCTCGGGCTACATCTTTCCTGTGGCGCTCCAAGTCACTGTGTAAATGCTCGGTCCGTAGACGCGATCGAACTTCTCGAAGTGATCTCTTTCATCCGGAGAGATCTCCCCTTTCAGCAGAGCATCTTTCACCTGCGGAGGCAACAGCAGGCAACAGCTCGGAGCCGCATGTTACGCCCAGGATTGCGCAGCACTCCCACACCAATGACAGCGGGTTCAGCGAGCCGGAGAAAGACTTCTTTTCCATGTGAGAAAAAAACTATACGAAATGAAGCAATGACAGGGGGAGCTTGGGTCACTTATTGGTCACTCAGCTCGCCTCCTTCTGCAAGAACTCCAAATTCTGGCGCGTAACACACCAGCGATCTGGCGGCACTGCCTGATGCAATGCAGTGGCGTGATAAGTAGAGCTCCTGGTGCAGGGATCCTCCGTCAGATCGTCCTCCCCGTTCACCGCAACGGGATCCATCAGCGAAACAGCTGCGGGCAGCTGAGGCGCTCAACAGAAGCTGTCAATCTGTGTGGCCATTCACCATAAATGTGGGAACCAATCGTGGACCATTTTGTCAACAGAAGTTGCTTCACAGCCATAACCATAACCAATCATAGGAAGGGAGCACCATTCGTCACAAATGGCCGATGGGTAACCACCATGATTTTTTTACATGGCAAATTTATCAAATGGTTTATGGGTGTGATTGTGATAAGTTGCCCGCAGATCTCATATTGCTCTCATCTGCTAAAGTGTGCTGCTTCAACTTTGTCAGGTCCAAATATCCAGAGCAACCATCCACAAATGTAAGGGTCTTCCACCCTGCTCCGTATCCTTGATGATGCTGATCAGCGTCTCACTCTACATGCCAATGGCAATGAAGCTTGAAGAAGCGGACATTGCTTCCCGACAGGGTCTTGCAAGTGATCTGAAGTACGCAACCAAGAAAGACCTGTCGAAAAGGCACCTAATTATTCCTCTTTCCGAGATCAGTTGGAGTTCAAGGATCCAGTTGTATCAATGAACTTTTCGTCTTGGACATCTTTGGACCAACCCCTGGGAGGATCCCTGGATCTCCCTGGGATCTCCCTGGGATCGCCTCTTTGCCGCTCGTGGACATAGGCTTGGACCACCTCGACACCGTGGTGCATGGGAGGCCGCTCCATGGAGGTGTCCGATCGATGCTTCAGTGATTGCAGCTACATATTGGAGAGCTAACATCATAGGAATTCATAGGAACATCTCACGGTTTCGCACTGGTTTCATCTGGTTTCTGAATTCTGAATCAACTGGTCGTTTATCTTGAACCGAGCTGCTTTATGTTTTAACAATTTCCCTCAGTTCTTTTGGAACTATGAACATTCCTGCCCTTGTACCAAGCGCCGTTCAGGACAAGGCATGAAGTGGGTAGTCTACGGAGAAGCCGCAGAAGATTATCAATGACACAGCCTGAAAGCGCAGATCAACCAAGACACTGCCGGGTCTCCGAATTTTGAATAACCAGCTCGGAAAAGTGAGTATATACTGTGACTAAGCGGTGTTTTTTGTCTACAATTCCGCCTCAGCTATACAAGTAAAATTTGCCCAATGATTCTTTGCCATGAATTATCTACAATCTGGTGATGTCTTGTGAGCCCATGACACTGGAACTTTGTCATGAGTCTGGCAATTCAACAAAGTTTGCGACTCTAAATTCATCCACTATCACTGCGACATCACACGTCCATGTGGTCAGTCGATCTGCGACCACAGAAACAATTCAGCACACTGAGCCTCCATTAACCCGAAGCTCCAGTGGAAAACGCTGGTGATGAAGAATAAGCCTTGGGGATCATCGACAAATCCAAGGACAGATTGCCCTATTCCAAGCCGCCAATTCACATGGCTATCAAGATGGCCTAATTCACATAGCTGTCAAGACGGCCGTGAGTGAAAAGCAGCACAAACAAATGGGAACTCTTTCCTACTAAACATGAATTTTGTACTAACCTAGTTTCCAACCATTTTTCTCCAAATCCTAAACATGGTGGTTGGTTTTTCTTAGGATCCTTCATCTCCTGCGAAGTGCTAAAGAATTGCCAGCAATCGCCTGAGTTCACCGCTACACGCTGCCGTTGACAGCATGGCAAAGCACGCGATGCCCTCGGACAAGGGACAACTCTGAGCCGTTTTAGCAAAGACCTGGCAGTTCATGTGGGTTATTATCTATTTCTCTAAAATAACGATATTTGTATTTGTGTAAATGTATGAAGACATAGGAAAAAATAATGCACAGGCATTTTTTCATGAGGATTAACCACCATTAATGGTTGTATCCGGTGGTTCCCGATATACACAGGCCAATGACATTTGATGATGGTGCATGAGGATTTGCAAACTAGGCCGCAATGTATATCAATGATAGTCAGCTACATAACTGTGGCTATGGTTGGTAAATATGTTTGATGGTAAGCATCCACTATTGATCATCAACCATAGTTGTCAAGCATATCCGTATTAGCCACTTTGTTGCATGATCAGTCATTAACCACCATTGACCATTGACCATGACTATCTATCATTAGCTAGTCTATGTGGCCATTACATGTCATTGATGATTAATGATGCCCCTCACCACCAACCAGCACCGATTCCTGTTGGTTGACCAGCTACGGATGGACCTCCGCCAGCGAGTCATTGGCTCCCCCCCCCGGCGGCCCAGGGGGTCGGGTACATTGATGATTAATGATGCCCCTCACCACCAACCAGCACCGATTCCTGTTGGTTGACCAGCTACGGATGGACCTCCGCCAGCGAGTCATTGGCTCCCGCACCGAGAGCCAGAGGCTTCGGGTAAAGATGCCCAGTGCGATCAAGGCCTTGGGGACTTTGGGGAGGTCACTGCCAGCTGAAGCTGATCAGTCCTCGTGAGCACCAGGCTACTATGCATATCAAGCTGAAACTGACAGTTTTTCTCTTGAAAAACACAGGCTGATGTTGAGTTGCTTGGGGGTATACTCCAAGTCGTAGACTGCTGAAACCATTTGGGAAGGCAACATCTCCCAGCTCGGAGATCAAAATTTGAACCATGGCCCACTCCCCAAGATCTAAGGTCCATGCGCAAGCGACACTCACTAGCCAGGAAGACAATGCAGAATTCACCACACGACTTTCTGCCTTCAAGGTCGCTGAAGGTGCCAGCAGAGCTGGCATCGAAAGTTGCGGATCGGTCATGAACAGAAGGAACGCATGATTGTAAAGATCATCTGTTCAGAAGGTATGATCCTTGGATGATTGCAGATTTGTTGTTTGCTTTGTGATCTAGGGGGTTCCCACTTCATGTTTATGTTGCGATGGGGGTACCCCAAGTGCCACTAGCTGTGGCTCAGTCCCAGGTACCAAAAACATCTGAAAGGTGTTGATTATTATCCCTTAACTATCATTAACATCCATCGACCAGCTTGTTGAGCAGTGGTGGGTTCATCCCATCCATAGGCCATCATTCCCATCAACGATGAAACAGGGTCGATCATTGCAACCCGCCCGGGCTGGAGATTTTCCCGCCCGCGGGTGTTGCCAACCCCCAGAACCCTTGCCTCCGCCCGCTGGAAGATATCCGACACCGGCCTGAACGAGCAAGGGGTGCACTGAAGACATGGGGCATGGGTTGATAATGCTGCAAAATATGGGAAGTTGTACAATAATACTGAACATCATGATGGGCACAAGCCAACTTGGGTGGACATGATACAATATTGTTGGTATGTCCATAGCCATGGTGGTCCCAAGTGGTTCAACTCGCTGCCTAGCTGTCCGTCACATATTATGCGCCAACGCTAGCACCGTCATGCCCCCAGAGATCCCGGCACGGGCGTTCCAAGGTATCTTGCTGAACCTGGGAAGAAAACTGAGGTCCAGAGACGAGGATACCAGGATACCTGTCGAGCAACCAAACCTTAGGTTAACCAACCAAGCATGTATTTTTTCTCTAAAATAGACCTTTTGGGCATAACAACCATCTAAATTGTATCCGATTGTATCCCTATTCGGCATATTCTGCCAACCCCTGGGCATTCCCGAATTCAATCACCAAGTGCTGCCCAGAGGTGTAAGGCAGGGAACAAAATCGTCATTTCAGCAATGAACTAATTTCCAGCTAAACCACTACACACCTTGTGAATTGTACATTGCTTTAACGCTATGTTGTTCTTGATGTTGGTGCTGCCGTTCTTGTTCTTGCCATTTCTTGTCATTTCTGGTTCTTGTTGTTGACACATTGTCATTGTTGCTGTGGCTGCTGTCAACAGATTTTTGTTGCTCCATTGTTGTGCTGTGAATTTGAAAAGGAGCGCTTTCATGGGTACTCCACGCATGAAAAGTGTACTAGCATTGATTGTGGCTAGTTTTGTCCCAGATTGTTGTCGCTGTATCTTACATCTCTGTATTCACTGTCTTCCACCAATCTTGTTTGCTTCTTGCAAGGCACGCAAGGCACGCAAGGCACGCACAAATTTTCCAGCTGCATGGGAGTTCCGAATCATCTGCACTCATTGGCGTCATGTTTCTGAATCGACGGCGCCTTGAAGATCTCGAACCCGCCATCGAGTTGGTTCAGTCACCGAACTGTAACAAGCGCACCGATCAACATTCCAAGTCTTCGATATCGGAGTCATCATCGCAATCACGCAGTCATCTGTATGCCATCTTTTTTGCAATGGCGATTCGACAGTCGACAGGTACCCTTCCAAATCCGGCGTCATGGGTCTGCTTGATCAGGCTGATCTCAACATCACCCCACCCCCAACTTGCAAGCCACGTTCACCTGGCCACTCTCGAAGCCATCACTTGCCTGAAGTGCGACGATCAAGTCCTTTGTGCATCTCCAAAATCTTTTGCAACCAGTTCGAACCAATCCTGTCCACTCCCGCGGCGTAAAAGCCAAGACTGACAGTTCCGTGACATAGATGCGGTTTCTTCCTCAGTCTCGTCACTGGCTGCTTCAAACTAAGGAACTTTTCAGAGACCTTTTGACTGCTGAATGTCAGAGTCGTACATATACTACGGGAAGTCAATGTGGTTTGGTCATCAATGAGGTTGATTCTATGCATATAAACATCATTTTTACAGAAAACCAACAAGTGATCTAACCCCCAGGGGCTGAGGGGCAAAGTTGGTTTTCTTCAACCAACGAATTTCTACTTACCAAGTGTGATATGGATTTCTCGTCTTGAGAGGTTACACCTCAGAAATGTCAACCTGGAAGCAAACAGCAAAACGACAGGGTCTCAGTCTGAAAACAAGATAAAAAAAGAAGATCTCAAAGCACAGCGCAAGACTCCTTAGCCACCGTCTGCAGTCAGTCGCTCCCGCGACGTGTGTTTTTGATAGTCGCAAGCGCCGTCCGCAAGGCTACGGCCAATGCCTGGCGCTGAAATTTCAACTGAGGAACATGGACCAAAAGCAAAACGGTTGTCTTGGAAGATCGTGGCCAGCCAGCTGTCGCTATGACATCTGATGTTCTAGTGACGTGCATATGTGTGGGTGGATGTGTGTGGATGTACTTCAACATAAAGGCTTCCTCCCGGTCTCGGCTTAGCCAATCAGACCTGTCAAACCCACCCGCATGGGAGTAGATCCAGAACATACAAAGCAGGAAAACTCATGGTTCGCCACCATGGCTGCTTGAATGCCAGAGAATCTGCCATAGAACCCTCCCGTGGCCCGAGCAATCCCACCGCGGTCCATGGTCCCCCAGGGGCGTCCCCCCAGCCCGCCCGACCTCAAACTCGCCATCGCTCTGCGGCAATGGCTCTTCGCTGCCCTGCACAAAGGCTGTCGCGGCCTAAGACGCCATGGGAGAAGTCACGGATTCGTAGCACGGATGGTCACTGCTGGGCACTGGGTTTCATCAGCTAAGGTTGTTGGGAATAGTTGATGGTGAAGAGTTAGGTATGAATAGGATTGAATAAAATTGAATAACAATGGCGAATTCTTTGGTATTGTTTGATTCGGCCGGGGATCGGCCATTTTTTAACATGGGTTGAATCATCTTTAAAACTGGGAAGGGAAAAACAACACACTCATTTGACGTGTTGGACGAATATATACCGTTATATAGCTCAGCATGTTGAAAAGATGCGACTGCCCTTGAAAGCAACGAACTTATTTTCTCAAGACCCTTTGATGGTGCTTTGCACAGACCAGCATGTGAATCTGATAGGTTCACTTCAAATAAATTTGACTGATCCTATTCTCGGGACTCATACTTCTTCCATAGTATGCCAGAATAGGTCGAAGGATATGCAGTGACGAGTATGTTTTTATGTGTTTCATCGACCATGACCTATAGTTGATCTTGGTTTAATAGTAATATCAACTACAATCAATCATCATCTATGATTGACAAGCATTGACTGTTCACCATGGTTGATAAGTGGAACCCCCAAATCAACTGGTGTTCCATTCAGAATTGTATATGCAAATGTTTAGTCGCTCTTGTGGACAACCGATATGTGTTACAGGCGCCATGTATGCTTGCATTTTGGCAGTGGAAATTTGGCCTTTCGATGCAATTTTCTGATGACGAACTGCTAAGTCCCTTCTCAGCAAGCCTCACCACTCCCAACCTGCCACATCAAAAGGTCCGCACTGAAAGCTTGACTTGGCTCGCAGTCAACAGCTAGGGGTGTCCATAAGACAAAAATGATGCTACACCTAAACAGCAGAACAGGACAATTAGATCGTCTAAAAGAGATTCACAAGCTTTCCTAACTAGACATGTGCTACGTCGCTGCGGGTTCACTTCACTTCCTACAATGCTCATGCTTGAAGGATCTGATTCAGCCATGCTTGAAGGATCAGATTCACACTCACAACATGTTGAATCACTGGCTGAAAATCTCTGGTCCAAACATGTCCAAAGTCCCAGCCATGGCAGCCATGCTTGTGGCACCCGGTGGGTCACGGGGCACGGGCTTCCCCACGAGCGCCAGGACCGCGGCGCGGCGCCGCTTCTTGATGTTGGAGCCCACGGCCAGGCTTCGGAGTCTCGGGGGATTGGTGGGTGGGTTGGATGGCTGGGGCGGTGGCTGGGTGGGTGGGTGGCCCTTGGTTGAGGTTGGTTGGTAAGCCTTAATAAGCTGCAATAGTAGGGATATACCATCTAGAACTTGCTTGGTGGGTTAGTTGGCTCGGCTTCCACCCCAACTTCAGGCGCGTCACTCATGAAAAAAAACAACAAGTTGAGGGACCCACCAGAACTGGTCGCTGGAATCGGTCTGAACAAATCTCCAACCCAGTGCGATGCCCAGAGGAACTAGCAGGCCCAGTTCACAGTGGGGATGTGCCCCCCGTTGTTTCAATGGCAACTTGACTCCACACAACATGGCGATGATGGTGGTACCATCCCCCAAGTAACCATCATCATTGCGAAAGCATCCCCAAGTTCGCCAGAATGTCTTTACCAACTGATCGCCAAACCTCCTGGTACACCATCACTAAAGCTTTTGACCAAGCATCTGGTTGATGATTCATTATCTGTCATGAGTCGTGATGAGTAGTTGGGCATTGATGATCGTGCTCAACCATGGTGAACGATGCTTCACCATTGTGACGATTTTTACTGGCCTGTTCAATTCGCTTTTCAAGCGAAATGATGGCTGAGAATGGTTGGTTACTAGTGGTCAAGAAACATGAACTCTCGTTGATAACAGAAGTAACGAACATGGCCATCATTGCTATGGTTGAATACTGAAGGCTGGCAACCAAGTGATACCACAAGAAACCATGATAACTCTTGATTGCTCCCAGTAAGCTTACTCATGCTTGCTAATGGCTACACTTTTTGGTTACTATGATTACTGATGGTTGCTAATGCTTAGCGTATACCAATGTTTGCTAATGATTGCAAGTTACATTAAGTTACTATGGTTACTAAGGGTTGCCAATGCTTGGCGTCTGATGACTATGGTTAATTACTAATGGTTACAATGGTTACTAATGGTTGCTAATGATTAGCACATGATCACTAAGGGTTGCTAATGCCAAGCATATCCGACAAGAAACTATGGTTACTAATGCTTAGACTTATTTGTTACTATGGTTCCTGATTCTTACTCATACTCCCAGCAAGCTCACTACTGCTTCGGGCATACTCATGCTTACTAGTGGCTACTGTATACTGATTGATTACTAATGGTTGCTGATGGTTGTTGATGCAAAGCAATGTTTAATAACTGATGGTTAGTAAGTTAAACTAATGGTTACTGATAAGTGATGATTACTGATGGTAGCTCATGGTTGCTACTGATATGATATAACTTCTACAGTAACCACTTCACTGCACCACCAAGGTACCCAGCATGAGGTCCAGCCATCGCAGTCAGCAGCATGAAACGGTCAGAGGCCCATGGACCGCCTGCAACGCGCACAGGGGCTGGCCATGGCCCAGGCCACATGGGAAACCATGGGATAACCACAGCATAACCATGGGAAAATCGTGAGATAACCATGGGAAAACCATAGAAAAACAGAAAACTTGATGATAGCATCAATAACCCATCCGGGGCCCGACGGAAAGGTATCAAATCTTCAATTCCTGGTTATGTCCTTCGCTTAGTTGAAGTGTTGCTCAACAATGGGATTCGCATACCTTCACATCCCATGGCTGGGGGCCTACGGCCAAAAGAGCTTTGCCAATGTACAAGTCGTCATCACCTTGGATGACAAGTTTCGCTGTGGTCAACTCACAAGGGTTGGTCAAAATTCTTCCAATTTTCATGTCCAAGAATGAAAAGCAAACATAAGACCAGCCAAGACAAATAAAACATCAGAAAACTTGCCAGGATGGACACATGAAGAGAAAGCATGAAGACCTGAACACACCCCATGACAGCCTCACAGTGTAAGGCTTCCCAAAACGCCAAATCAGAACCATTTCTTTTCGCATGTCAAGCGTCATTCTTTGAAGGAATCGCCGCCTTGGATGCAAAGGACATACCCTGCGTGCTGTGAAGCACATTGTAACCTCAGTGGCAGAGCTGCACCACGGCCACCTTCATATGCACAGGAAAAAAAGCGTGAAGCACGGGAAGGTCATTGGCGTCAACATCTTGGTACCCCAAAATGAACATCTCCAAAGTGAACGGGGCAGGGGTTGTTTGGATGTGCGGCTACAGGAATGTTGTTGACAACTGATTCGGATCCATACAGAAATGTTCACTGTTTTTGCCAGGTCTTCTCGGAACACCATGTATCTATGACAAGGCACTTGAAGTTGCAAATGTGGGTTTGTACAGGAAACAATCTTGTTAATCATGATGAGTCTTTGATTGACACTGTAGTCATCGCCATTGCTGTTGTTTTCATCCAATCATTCTGCACTTGCCAAGCTGCAAAGCAGGAGAACAGTCGCTGATGCACAGCAAGTGTTCCCTGCGCGCACCTGCAAGGGTACGTGAGGCCACGCAACATGACAGCGTTGATGTGTGGCGACTGGAATCGCAACTGAAGGATTTTGAAAATAGATTCAGATTAAAGCACTTGTGCCTGGACACCATTGGAAATTCAACTATGTTGGATCCCAAACTGCGCGATCAAAAATAGATGGACAATTGATGTCGGCTGAGGGTGCTGTGGCACTGGGAAAGGATCCAAAAACTCTATCCGAAGAACACCACGGTCCCTGGAATGGTACCTGGAATCACGCATCATCAAAGCCGTAGTAAAAGTTGTTTCCCACAATATTTCCATGCTCCCCTGCATTGCCCAATTCTCTGGGAGGAGTCAGGAGTTTAGCTATTCAACGTTCGGTGCCTCTCCTGACCGAATAAGCCATGCCACACACAGATGGCCATGGGTCCAAGTCTTTGTATCCCCAAGATGGTCTCCCACAACTGGTAGTCGTCATTGATGGCTGATGTTGATGATTGTTGATGCTTGATGATTTTAACTGGTTGATGTTGATGATTGTCTGTCAACTAGTTGATGCTTGCAGGTTTCTCCAAAAGTAGCGCCCTAAGTCACTGTTGTGGTTTCCCTACGGCAAACTGAACAGCTGGATGGCGGTTCTAGGACATGGACAAACCCATAGCCCGCCTCGGGTCACTGTGAGGATGATGGCCTCTCCGGACTCCCAATCCAATGGTTCCTGGGAGGTTGCCATTAGTTTCCTTAAGAACTTTCCCTTTTTTCCCCCCCCTTCTTGCGTCTTACACACAAGAAGAAGGGGGCCCTCCCTCCCTCCCTCCCCCTATGGAGGGAAGGGGGCTGGAACAGCACATTCCCTCCACCTGCATCTAACAGGAAATCCAAGTCTGTATAAAAAACCCACCCACAACAATGGCTCCACTGGTGGCAAACACATCAATCGTGTCCTTGAAGAGCTGTGGCTGTTCGGGAACCTGCAGCTGAACCAATGTCATGGTGCACCAGTGGGGCAGTCAAAATCATTGCGGCACTATGGAGACAAGGATCAAGAACTGCCAATTGAAAGTTGAATGTGTACTTGCATATTAGTCGTTGAGCCCATGACTATAATATGTAATTAATTGTACATGCCTAATGCATATTAGTTTTGCAAGCTACAATCCTTTAGCCTCCCCTAAAGAGCTCAGGGGGTCCCTTCATGCAGCCGTCTTCCAGGGACAGGTTGAGCTGCAAGCCGCCAAAGTTGTTCAACTGAAATATCTGATGATATAAACTCATGAGATGCTTTCACACCTGCAGCGCAAAACCGTCATCCAACATTGGGACTCATTGAGAGTGATCACTACAAATTCCTATTCACGTGGTTATTGGATCAACATGTAAGCATTACACCACCTGCCCTGATGCAAACTTCGAAAACATCCCAAGTCTGCATGACCCTTCTGCTTGGAGGAAGTCGCAAAGCTGGTTTGATGGAACTGACCGCAGCGTGGCCAAAGCACTACAGGTGGACTTCAAATTTGGGATAATCCGAAAACTGCAACCCTGCTCTGACAGGCACCCATAGTGTCAACGAAATATAGAAAGATAATGTAATATACATATATCCTATATTATGGCAGATATTGCGTGAGCTGGTCGATGAAAGCCCACAGTTCTGAAGTTCATCCCATATGGGCCCACCCCTACGGAGGGTTGTTGAGAACCCGCTGGGGCCTGGCTAGGCAAAGGATTCTTCCATTGCATCGCCTTCTTCATCGCGGCGGGAAGCCTGCCATCTGCTCAGCAAGGGGCAAGGCGATCAAACCCAACCTCAGCCATGTATTTACAACTGGAAGTATATAGTCAACCAAACCTGGAGGCATGACCAAGATAGAAAAGATTTGATCCAAGTCTGTAACAATCGTAGATTTGATTAAGAAAGAAAGTGTTGCCTGAAAAACTGCAGCCATTACTGCGTAGACTTGGGCACATGACACATGGCTTAGTACCCCTGGCTGCAGGGGCTCTGCAATCCCTAAGGATGATCAGTTTCTGTCATCGCGCCGCCCACGCCCCTTGGCTCATGGACCACAAGAACCCCCAACCGAAAAGAGTTGCAGGTGAAAAACAAATGCTGCACGCCAAAGACAAGGACCATCTCGGTGATGATTCTTGTTGGCATATCCCTTGGTAATAAGGGACTTGTCATTTCTGATTCACTGCAACTCACCACGATCATCCACTGTAAACCCCAATGATCCACCATAAACATCCACTAGCCACAACTATCCACCATTGCCCACGCATCAACCATTCATCAACCACTCATCAACCCCTATTATCCACCGCTCATCAACCAGGGCACCACGTGGTGCCCATGTGCCAACGCCTGGCTTTGAATCCGCCGTTTGAGTCCCCGCTGAAGCGCAGCTCACATGAGCTTCGGTGCTGCTCGACCCATGATCTGAGCCGCCAGAATGGTGGCAATCAACGGTTGATGCTTAAGAAGGCTTGACAATGGTTGATCATGGCTAATTAAGATCAATTATGGCTGATCATTATGGTTGATCACTATGGTTGATCATTATAGTTGATCATAATGGTTGATCATACTGGTTGATCATTATGGTTGATCATAATGGTTAATAGTGGCTAAATAATGGTGAATATTGACCAATTTATGATTTATGGGTTTAGACTTAGAATAATTGATAATGATTGGTAATGTTTGAGAAGCGATGTAAGCGTTGATCCTGGTTAATTGTGGTGGTTCGTAATGATTCACATTCACGCACGGTTAATGCAATCGCAACCATGAATGTCAATGATGGCGAATCAATACTACATGATGTCTAACAGAGAATACCAACCATGTATCAAATGATCAATGATGGCTGACTGCTGACCAGTAGCGTGTGATGGCCGACACTGACGGTCAATCATGTTTGATAATGGCAACTAAAAGGGATTCTATGTCTGCATTTGGCCATGCTTACTTGGTTTGCAGAAGCAATACCCCCAACATCGCCCAACCGTCCAAAGTTCAATGCCAATCTTTCACAACTGCTGTGATTGGGGGTTGCTGGCATGGGAGCAGAGGCCCTGCCTGTACTGTCGGGCCAGGGTCCACGGCAATTCCGGCAAGCTTTTTGGCACTGCATAGGAGCACCTGTTCCTGGGTTGCAACCCAAAAAGCAGATAGTGGCAGGAACAATAGACCAACCAGCAAAGAGCCAACAGCAAAACCGCCAAACCAGCCAAACCAAGCAACAAACCGACCAACATCAGTCCACCCGCCAATCAATTCTCTCGGACATTCACAACTGGAAAATCGGACATGATTTTGATCATCAAATCACTACCGACGATAGCGCAAATGGATATGGTTCAACGGTGGGGATCACTAACGAACAGTCACTTGCCACTCTTAGATCATGTCAGGGTCTCTCGTCGCTTGTTTACATCCTGAAAACACCTTAAGACACCAAGAGTTGGAGGAGTTCACCAGCGCATTCTATTGCGCAGCAGGGGTGGCTATGCGCCATATGCTACCCAGGCTCAAACGTCTAGGATCTTCAAGAAGCCATCAAGACTGAACCACTCGAGTAAAGCATACCAATGGTCTTTTGGGAATACAGTACGCACTGCCCAATCATGTACAAAAAAACACTTGATTTCCGAAAATCCGATGATGTTTCCATTGCGTGAATTTTCTTCGACTTGCAGTGGACGCAATTAGCAGCTGCATCAACGACAAACTTCAATACGCTCGAAAAGTCACTTCTGGGATATTAGTCAACAAGCAAGTGTCAGAAATCTTGTATCAAAACCACATTTTCCACCTTCAAACCCCCAAGACAGGAAAAACCATCAATCCAGGCGCTCGTCGCAAATTGATCCATGAAGCCACCCGTGGATTACAAGATGCACCAACCCCATCTTTTCCAGGATTTTTGTTCCTCCCTAAGATGCGCCTGCAATCGCCTGCATCCCCAAAGTTCCACTGCCTTTCCACCATCATTTTCCCAAAAAAACTGGCCATTCCTTGGCCTCTCAATGCCGAGCAGCCGAAAAGCAACTCGCATCACCTGTGCCAGGTCTTCAACACAGGTAGCAACTCCCCACTGCTGAAGACCTAGATTTACGGTTCCAAGGTAGTTCCGAGGCGGAATGATCATACCTTCAGACACCGTTTCTAACGAGCGGGGAGAATGCAAAAAGCGATGACGACTAGGAAGCCCAGAGCACAAGAAGCTCTGAAAGTAGACATAATCAAACACATACCAAAATGATGTTTCCACAGCTGAATTCTGTGGTGGAGACCTGGGCCGGGTCAGCAGCCTCGAAGCCATCGTCACAGCGCGCTTTTCGGCGACAGGTGGACGATGCTGGGCCCTGAGCTGCGCCAGCCATGCTGACGTCGCGATGATGTGACTCGTCGGGGCTTGATGCTTCACCTGTTTGAGGTGGCTATTTCATGCTTGTGATCGCTACTGTTGGTTAATGAATGTTAATGACTGTGTATTATCAGAACTGGAGTAACTGGAGTTAATAGTTAGCTGATAACCACTGGCATGTTTGACCAATGGCCATCGAATAATGGTCGTCGTTGTCATCGTGGAAACGGCTTCGCAGCTGTTGCTGCATGGCCATGGTATGGAAGGAGAAACAACGCAAACACGATTCATTGTGATGACGGCCGAGAATTAACCTCACAAATGCACTGAAAATACGATTGTGCAAAGCTTGTGATTCCGAGATTGAAACCTTGGGTTGAAATGTGGCATCATTCAAGGCTTGCAGCATGCGACGAATTGGACCCGGGACCCGCCTTGTCGTGCGAGCCATTCACGAGGATGATGTGCAAACCCAGCTTCTGTCAGGTTGAAAGCAGCTGCTGACAGCTATGACCAGGCAATTCCACGGAGAAGCTCGTGCTACCATGCCCAACAACAAGGGATCAAGCGTGTGTTGGAGAGTCTCTAATTACATCTAATTACCACTGTCGTGACACACCATGACAAAATAGACATCATGATATATCATGTACACACACACGCTAACATCATACACGTCCAACAATCCGAAACTTTCGAGATGATGCACACTTCTTCCAAGTGAGAGCTCACAAATCCCTTCGGCAAACCGGTGCCGCCTGCAACTCAATGATTGCATCATCAACCCGGAGCCCTTCATCCAGTACATGGTTGGCATCCTCGGTTGCTTCAAGGCATTGCTTTATCTTTTCGCATCTCTGCGCTGCTCTTGGGAAGACACAATGACAAATCTCAAGTCCTACAAATTCAGCTCACATGTTTGTGACATCCCCCTGGCATACGCCGACATACAATTCCCAGCTGTTGGCATCGGCAACCAAAATAGTTAAGCAACAGCAACAACCAAAATGGTTCCAATATTCATCATTTGTAGTAAAAAAAAACCAAGGATTTTGGGGGGGTCCCTTTTTGAGAAACACCCATACAGAAGTGTAGAATGCTCCAGTTGTCTCACCCAAGCATCGGCCACACCTCCCTTGATCTCGTTCAGTAGGGCTAGAAATGTGGACAGAGCATAGATGCTCGCACTTCATGGCAAATTACTACAATCCTGCACCCAATGATGGTTAATGAGGATGATTATGATAATGATGATGACGATGATGATGATGATGACGATAATGGCTACGGTCACCTACCCCCCGCTGTGATCCACTGCAACCAGCACAGTCTGGTCCCACCGCCGCATCCAGCTACGCCGCGGCCATGGAACAATGACACAGACAGAGAAATTCAGCCCATCCATTGCAGTGTCACGCCATTGCTGCGAGCTCCAAGTGCGTTTTTGACAGCAAGTGATGCTATGTCTGCCTGTAATTTTACCATTTTATCTGTTCTTTAACAAAAAGGTGTACTTGCAATGCGATGGTATGCACTAGCTCTGGCTGAGACTCCATGCCGCCAAGACCTTGTCCAAATCGCTGGGGGTGCTGCTATTGCTGCATGCGAGAACTTTCGCTTTTTAGGCTGCATAGCTATGAGGTTCGGCATGGTTCGGCCACTGGCATGTGGCAGCTACTTTGGTGATCTCGTTGCTAGGTGCAAGATTTGGGGGTACTCAACTTGACAGGTTTCCCACGGCTTCAGAAAATCAATGATCTCGCTGAGTCGTTTAGTGACGGTCACACAGCAGTGACAGTCACAGCCCCAAAAAAGGTCACCATTTCGCGTCAAGATCGACTTGGTGACCGGCACAGCACCTTCGGAAAAGCTTGCTCGCCCTTGTTTGATTTCTTTGTGATTGCAATCATTCAGGATCCAACATTCCAGTTCATATTCTGTAGCCTTGAGATGACTGAAGGAATAAGAAGCGCGAGTTTGTGCTGCAAACGACTCAGCGTGAAGCCCACTATTCAGCTTTCGGCTATGAAGGGCCCAGTTTCAACGCTCTGACACAGCTGGATCTTCCATCTTGAACATTCTTGGGCGCCATACCTTCATGCTCCTGAGTCACCTCCCGATAAACTCGCGCCACTGTCTCTTCCTCAGAATGATAAGCTGTTGAGGAACTCGTGTTGTGTTTTCTTTGCGTAACATTTCACCCGATTTCAAGTTCGTAAAGCTGCTATCATCGGTAGTATGCAGTCACTGTGAGAATGTATGCTATCAAAATCAATCACTCTTTCTTTTTCGGACCCACCGTGAGTCATTCTGCAAGGAAAAGACTTCGCGGTTTGTTTCAATGGCACCTGATGGGGGTGCTGTTCTGAGTGGCAGACCCATAGGTCCATGTAGGGCCTGAGATGCGACTCTGATTTCAGCACTTGAAGGCATCCCACATGTAGGGTCTCATGGCTATGAAAACTGGGCTGCTTCCTCTACCATTTGGTTAGGGCTATCTGGGTACCCCATGGTACCCCTGGCTCCTTAGCCCTCTCTCAACCCCCAGCCAGTCATGCTAAGCATTCTAAGAGCAGAAAATCCAAAAGAAGTACGTGATACATGCAGTAGATAATGCTTCACGGCTTCACAGTTTGGGTTTGCAAAAACCATGGCTGGTCCATGCTGGACAGGACCCACCATTGCCAGCTTCGGCCTCACCTTGCAGAACAAGTGACTGCACCTGTCTCCCAGAGCTCCATATGTCGACTTCCACGTTGAAGTCTAACTGAGACCTGGATCAACACCCACGAAGATACACACACGATCGTTTTCATTTATCTTAAATGTCCATTTCACAAGAAGCGGATCTTGCTCTGAGTTGTTTTGCGTCTTTGGTCCACCGCTGGCCCTCTTTATAGACAACCGGCTTTGAGGCAGGACAAACAGAGAGCGTGTATCTACTCCAAAAACCGTCACCTCAGCAAGTTGGCATAAAACAAATGAAGAGACCCCACTAATCAACAAAGAGAGGAGCCAGGGAACCTCCAACACGGAAAAAGAAAACACCAAAAGGAAGGCATGGTAAAACCTAGTTGGGAAAAAAGCAGCAAGCGGGGCCCATGGTCTCAGCTATCTACATGCTCGACCAGACACGACATGGGCAGGCGCAAAGCTTTGATTAGAGAAGGCACAAATGAGCCATGAAGAGTTTTCTTACATGTTTACCACACTCAGATCTACATCGCTGGGGGTTATTGGAAGGCTTATGCCCCTTCAATGGAAAATCTCGTTCTTTGGCTTGCTGAGTTTCCCAGTCGCCAAGCGAAGCACGGGAAGGGTTCGGGACATGTTATCCCAGCCAAGGAGATTCCCTCAATCCTTCAGCAAAACACGAGTTGCAGCAAATCTTAGAGCCAGACCTGCCACAAATAGTCATCCAGTGGAGTAAAGCATGCGGAAAAAAAGGAGAAGATCGTCTCAAATGTGTTTCTATCATGGGGGCGTGTATTCAATGAGGTGATCAAGCATGAAAGCAGGCGCCCATCCGATGTCTACCTTCCTGTCCCATGCATCATCTCGGGCCCCAGCCAAGCTGCAGTCCCTCTATCCTTGGTTCCAAACGAGATGCTGCATGACGATTGTCTATTGTCACCATGCTGAGTTGTAGAATTTGTCGTTCAAATTCTGGTCATCATCAACCATCATTGAGCACCAGCCATCAATCATCAATTGATTGTCTACTGAGTCTACTGGTAGATCCACATTAATAAATGACCCCCAGTTTACCGTAAATAGCTTGCGATTTACCCAAGCAATCGGCAGCTTATTGCTATGGATCTACCAGCAACCATCTCCTAATCATCGCTAGGCATCATTGACCGTTTGCTGATCTGCTGCCCAGCAACGATATCCATGTGGTCGCCCACCCATCGAGGGGACTGGCAGCGCAGGCGCAAGTCATGGAGACATCGTGGGGATACATCATGGGGTAGCAAATCATGGTAAACCATACGGTGGTTTTTCAAAATACGTGTCCCCCTAAATTCTACCCCTAAATCATCTAAGATCAACCATTTATAGTAATAAACCATCCATTTTGTGGGATTCCCCTACATTAAAGAAACCCCCATACTGGCAATTACTCCCAGTGACTCACCCAATCCTAGCACCTTTGATGAGGCGATCTCTCCAAATTGAACAAAAAGTGTGAAGCGAGCATCTTAACAGCACAGTTGGGTGACACACAGATGCATTTAGTCACTGTGGCTGCAACACCCGAGCACAGAGTTTTGGAGTATCAGGCCCACTGTTTTGCCAGCTTCTCCAGAGATGATGTGCCCAAGAATCCCCAAGATGTAAGTTCATCACATGAATGGCATCATGGACATCATGTTTTGGGGTCCAAGAGTGGTGCTTACAGTCCATGTAGGTTCCTCGACTGTCAATCCCAATTCCCGTGTGCTTGGGAAACTCACATGTTGGTGCTGGTCAGTCCGTGACCCCACAGTCGATGAGCTGGGGACCTCCCAGCAACAGTGGCTCCCACTATCACCAGAACTGAGCGTCATGAAGGACCATCATCAAGGGTTCATACAAGTTAATTAAGCACAATTAATCATCATATAGAGGGTTCACAACAATCATAAGTAACCATTTTCAATCATTCTGAGCCACCCCTGACCATTCACCACTTGTGTATCACTAAGTACAGCCAACACCCCCAGCTGTCGCAGATCCACCCGTCCTCCCGCACGAAATACCGCAGCTCCGGCAGAAAGCTCCGGCTGGGCCAGGGCCGTCCACGCCTGAGGGCATACGACTGAAGGGCATATCGGTGCACAGGAACAACATGCGCACGGGAACCAACAAGGATCAACCAACAAGGCAACCAACAAGCAGGAAT
>VSDK01024873.1:66118-110825 GCA_009767595.1 Symbiodinium kawagutii
TCTCCCCCCCCAGCCGGTCGCAGAAATCCACGATGGCCACTTGCGCCTGGATCAAGTTGCGATGGGCTCGGCATGGCAGAACCAGAGATCTCGACATTTTTGGAGTTCGTTGAAACCTTTCCTCACTGACTTCAACACTTTGATTAAAAAGATGTGGAAATGTCAGATTTGACTCCTACATCTCCTACCCTTCATCTCTGTACATGGCGAGCATCCTTGTTGGATCAAATCCCAGCGTCGAACCTTCAGCCCTTGCAGCCTACCTGTGGTGCTGACAGGTCGAAGCTGTCATCCACTTCATAGCGGAAAGTGGTACCGGGCACCTGTAGCTCCAGCTGAACGGGGCCGTGCCTGCTTGGTTTGCTGCGGATTCTGCTTGGTTTATTCGGGTCTATCCCTCAACTAACCTACAGAGTCCATTGATCACCCACTTGGTGTCCAAAGATGCCCAACTAAACTCGTGGTTCGCCTGAGATCAGGATGGTTTGGGCATCAGTATTGTATCAGGGCCCTTTATTGTATCAGGGCCCTTTATGAATACACCTCTGTCACCCCATAAAGGGACCAGATGTGGATTGGGTCAACTTGATTTGGGGAGATCTGAAAGGCCTTGTTTTTTGCAAATGATCCAAATATTAACTCTGTTGTGCACTTGCAAATGATGCGTGCATACGTCTATATATACATTACATTATACGTGCATACATTTACATGAAAGTAAGACGTGTCTATCATATCATATCTATCTATTCTTCTCTGCCCTTTCGGAAAAGCGCTTCTGTCAAGGTCCAGCACACCCTTAAAAAAGAAAAAAAACCGTCCATTAGGAGATCCTGTTGACCTGTGCATTAGATCAAGTCCTCCCCTGCAATCGATTTACAAATAAGGGCTACTTGGGACCAGTAAATATATGGTTCGTAGGTTTGAGATCCGTTCATCCCATGTTTCATAGGTCTTCCCTTGTTTTGGAACTGTTATCCTCGCTTCGGACCTGCCGGAAGCCGAATAGAACGAAGACTTGGGCTTGACCTGACAGGGCACAACGGTTGCCAGTGCAGAAGGACAAGGTTGCAGTGCTTTTGATTTCATTCCGTGCTATGAATGACAAAACGAGGAACTTCTCATGTATGGATGTCTGAAGTTCCGCCTTTGAGCAAAACCTTTTCACGCCCCTCAAACGCCGAGAAGCTAGATCCAATCCTGGGTTTCTTGATCTCCCATTCTTCCGGTGGACATTGATCTCATATCAAGATGACCCAGCGCCAAAGTTCGAAAAGGGTCCTTGTTTTGTGGTCCTTGCTTTGTGAACCCCTCTACCTTGTTTTATGGACCCGCCAAACACTAACATAACCATTGACTAACCATCAATAACCATGAATCACCATTGACTAACCATTAGTAAACATGAATAAACACTAATCACCATTATCTAACCATTAGTCCCCATTAACTAATTAGCAACCATAGACAATCATTCACCAGCCCACTATTAACGCCCAACTCCAGTATCTTGGGGGCGCCCTCAACACCAGAACGCATGCCACAACAAAGTCGTCGCTGGAGCGTCCCGGCGATCTTTGGTCATGCCCCGCTTCTTCAGCGCGGGAAGAGGAAACTGGCGGAAACGGCTGTACGCGAGTGGTCGCGAGTGGGTGTGCCAATCACCTGGAAAACCGTTGATCATGGGTAACCTGACACGGTATCCACGGGTAAACTGATCACGTACCATTGTAATTCATCTGGCATACCCTGTCAGGTTGCCTATGGATGCTCGGTCAGGTTTTCTCAACCGGAACATCATCATTAGCAAAACAACATCGAGAAAAATAAACCGAACTGACATGTCCGCCTCGAGGTTGCAAGGGCAAAAATGGGAGAGTTTGACTTGTGCCATCTACTAGGGTGTTGCAGGATGTTTCAGGGGGCTTTGCTGTTGAAGCTACCCACCGTATTCTTGGCACAAGTCATTTTTCTGTACGAAGCCAGTTTGGTTCAACCACAGCCATCTTGGAGGACTCCCGTTTCAGCAGTGATCCAAGTGAGCTAAGACTGGCACCGTGGTGGTTGTGGTGCTTGGCCTTGGTGACTGCTGAAGCTACGTCCTGCAGATTGGTACTACATCTCCACCATGGGGCAGTTGATGGTGGGTGAACATCCCAAGTGAACATCCCCAAAGGCTCCAGCCGTTTTTGCGCATTGTGGATATTGGGTTTCCCTGGGGTTGACTCGCTTTCCGTCGACGTGATCAGCTTTTCGCTGACTGGATGCGATAGCTTGCGGAACCATCTGACTTTCGAAAATGATTGGGGTATCCCCCATGAAAATGTGCAGACAATAGCTGGTATCTAGGCTCACAACCTTGACATCATCGTCCAGACCGGTGCTGGTCATACATGGTTCGACCATGTTTAACCACAGGATCTCCGAAAATTAACCAGTTCTCTCGCAGGAAACCCACTGGTTGGGGAGGAATCCCCATCCATCGCCAACACAACATTGCCAGAAGCCGGAGCGCAATCCCCTGGAGGTCCCCACGGTTCTGTGGTCATGGCTACCAACTGCTTGGTGGTGCTTGCCACTGTTGTTGCTGGTTCTCGTGACACCTGGGTGTGATGAAATCTCTGAGATACTCATGGGTAATGTTGGATCCATTCGTTCATGAACCACCCATATTTGGGATCAATCACCAGCATTTACCAGCCATATTTCAGGTAGACTGGGGGTGCTTTATTTATGTGGATCTACCCTCATGGTTGATGTCAAATTGGCCCTGGTCTCAGATAGGACCCACAAAAATGACGAAACATGTGCGCAACAACCCTGAGGGGTTCACAAAACAGTTGATTGTGAGCTGATGGTTCAAGCTTGATATGTACTGAGATTGCTGTAACATGACAGCTTTTAACCACCAAACCGTTTTGGGAAAGTGTGTTTTCGCAGATGGTAGGATCAGGAGAACGGCTTTCAGTGAAAACTTCAGGATGGCGCAAAAATGTTCGTGCACAGGGAAACGAACATCTTTTTTTGGACTGTGACCGACAGGTCATCCCTTGGCTTGATTTAAGTAGTGTTTCTAAACTAGCGCACGAGGGAACTGAACAAGTGTGATGGAGCCACCACAATGAATTCAAAGGCAAGACTTGGATGGTGTCTCACGGGAACTTAGATAGGGCCATGAGCAACCGCACAAAACCAAGATATTATTTGACCCAGTGGTAATCTAGTTCACTACTTGGGTAGTCACTCAATTCACAATAGTACTCTAGTAGTGCAGGCAATTTTGCTGATTCTGAGGGCACGCATTGTGGATGCACCTGGTTCGGTGCACTCGCTTTGTCTCCCCGTTTTTGAGCCAAGCCCGCATACATAATTTATCAGTTTCATGGTGACCAGACAGGCCTCAACTTGGATTGCCTAACTGCAAATTATCTGGAGGAGAAACACGATAAAAAGTGTCAGAACTCAACCCGCATGAGATCATCTGTATTGGTATCTTCCCTACTCAAGTTATACAAGTATGTTCTGTGGACTCAAGAAACATGGCTGAGAAACGGAGCTGCTTGCAGTGATTTACCATTACGAATCTCAAGGACCGCTTCGGTGAAATTCATCAGTACAAAATGCGGGACTAAAGCCACATTATTAGGACAAACAGATTCATTTCATTTGTGGAGCTGCAATTTCAGGATCCGCAGAAAATCTTTGTAGAATCCCGTCCTAGGAATCCCCAATGAATAGTTGTCCGGAAACTGAACCCCAAGATGCCAAAGTAGTGGATGCCCCAAAAACATCCAAACCCAAGCATCATTACTTCAAGACAACGTTGGGTCTTTTGCCGGGAAGCATTTGAGGCCAAGTTTGTGATAACTTTTTGTGCCAAAGAGCAACCACTGACGTTGCAACCGTCGTAGTGTGCCTGGCCCGGCGCGCAACGGGACAACTGCATCGCGATCACATTTCAAGCTCGCTGTAGAGTTCCAAAACATCACCAAGTTGATATACTCACAAGTATGCCTACTCTAAATTGAAAGAACCATTGGCAGTTCATACGCGTGAGTATACTAAAGCAATCTAAAGCATCTCAGCAGTTCGTGCAAACCTCTACACTGAAACTATGGCTCTTGACGCAATCCATCGAGAAGCATGACTCAGCATGACCCTGATCCCCATTACCCCTACCTCTGTGTGGAAGATTCAGTACTTGGAACTGCGGTCGATGTAGCCTGTCCCGAGCTGTAGCTGGCGTGACAATTTGGACCCCGTTGGAAAAGCCCGGTCTGCAACAACGGTGGAACCTTCCAAGCTACAAAAACGAGAACTCAGTCTGTGTCTCATCTTCATCTTTGATCATCTTTGAACATCTTTGATCATCTTTGATTATCTGTGTTCGTCTTTGTTTGTCTCATCTCATCATCGATCACCTTTGATCCTTCCATGTTTCAAAGAAACAGCCGGAGGCCTGGTCAACGTCGGTTGCACCAAAGGCTTCCAAGAGGTCCTGGCAAACCACAAGGCAGCACTGCTCTCGGTTCAGCAGTCAAGTTGGCAGCCAGGTCCTGATGCCGAAATCGAAAAGTCACAAAATGTGTCTGTGTGTGTGTGTCTGTCTGTGTCATTGTGTGTGTGTGTGTCGAAGTGTCTTGGTGTCAAGGTGTTGATTGCAGTGGCCACTGTATACTGGAATGAAGAAAGTGCTCCTTTTTGCAGCCTCATGGCATAGCAATTTCTCATGTCACCCCACCCGGTCGTTGGTGCATCTCCTGGTTGGTCTTCAAGAAATCTTTGATTTGCCGCTCCTTGCACCGCTGCACCCGTGCCCAGAGAGAATGGGTCGGCTGGACAAAGTTGCAATCTCAGGTGTTGATGCGCCTGCTTGGAAGAAAGGTGTTGAAAGTGAAGTGTCACCTGAGACAGTGCAAATGCAGTCCGAAAAAACACTACTTGAGGCCTGTCATACACATGTTACATGACTTTTCTGAGTGCGGCTTTGGCATCTCCACGCAGAAAAAGCACGCTGTCGGTGGATTGCTTTGGATACAGCACTATACCCAGCTCTTAAAGAATTCCTACACCAACCAGCACTGAAAATCCAATCAAATCCAACAAACCAAAGCAAATCACATCGTTTCTTGTGCACGAATTGCTGTTCAGCATTCCCAACCATGTACCATTACTAAGGCCTACCATTCCTAACCACTACCATTACTTACCACTACCATTACTAACCACTACCACTACCAACAACTACCATGTACCTGGTTGATAGCTGTTAAGCATGGCAAAGAAACCTCTTCAAGGCACCCAAGGACTAGGTCGTCACTCGCCTCGAAATTCTCCTTCAGTCTCCGTCGCAGGTGCTGGGCTGGAGCCTTTCCTTGCGCCTTGGCCGACGGGTGGTCATGGTGGTCCTTAACCATGGAGGAATATCATCGAATATCTATCCCCCACCTAGCATCCAGGAATGGCACGAGAGAAACCACCGGTGTCACTGGTGGAAACTGAATATTCCACCAGTTAATCCAGTAGAAATCACTCGTGAAAATCCACTGAATCCACTCGAGATTCTGTTCTCCATCTGTGGATCGCACCAGCCTTGGCTGATGAATTCACCGCCTGTCTCAGTCCCAACACCCGAAACCTGGGGCAGCGCCTTAATCTCGACACGCAGATCTTCCGGATCCAGCTTCAGACTGCTTAAGATCTGTGCCTTGCCAGTGGAGAGGCTTGCTATTTGGTTGGAACATGATGGAAAGATGCTGAGGTTCAGCTAAGTTTACTTGAGATTTTTGAATTGGTCGTCTTTACTCGAGACGGTTTCATTTCATGTTGGAATGCAACGAGATCAAGATCGTTTTTTGGAACGATTCCTTGCCATTGTTGTCAAAATCACCAAAGTTGCCATGCCAGTTGTTGTACATCACTGAAAGCTGGATTTGAGAAACAAACCAACTACATTTCAAAGGTCAAAATGGCAAAGACTTCTTGATTCGTGGGAGAATCCTCCTTAGCAACCTATGTCATTGTTTGGAGTTCACAGCTGTGGTTCCATCTTGTCTGTCAGACGCCTTGCGAGAAGAGGCTGTGCTCCATCACTGCCCCCGCAACCGTTATGGAGAGCAAGGTCAACAACAGCAACACAAGCGCGATGATAACGACCGCCGCCATCACCAACGCGACCACCAAAACCACCACGACGACAACAACAGCAACAACAGCAAAAAACAAAACACACACACAAATTAATGGTAAAGAGACACAGAAAAGCAGGAAGCAGCAAGACCCTCAACAGCCGCAGCCAGAACGATCACAAGAGTGAGGACCTCTCAGTTGGCATCATGATAAACAAAAACATCACCACCAACACCATCACCACCACCATCATCATCATCCCCTAATTGCCATCGCCATCGTCATTGGTGCCACTTTTATCGTGAGAGAAACACTGGCCCTGTGCATCCCCGTGCTGTGCCAAGTGGCACGCAAGATCTCGAGCTCCTGGACGCCACTAAGAAAAGTTCGACGCAGAACTCAAGTTGGTCAAGGGCGTTTCCGGTGAAGCCATATTTTGAATGAGAAAAAACGGATGCTCTGTTTTCGATTTTTTATCATCCAAAACATGTTTATATTACATATTCAATGCATGCACAGCTGCGCTCCTCAGGGTCTGTTTCCCCTTGCACCTCAGAGGTCCACAAACAAGAAAAACCAGGACAGCACAGTAAACCTTGCCACAGGCACACCTACAACCTTCGCAGAAGTAACTCCTTGCAGTCGCACTCTGGTCTTTATGTTTCACAACCTCTCAAGTGATATGTTTGAATCAACCCATGCCATCCGATTGGTCAGCGAGTCTCAGCCCCCAACCAACAGGTGAACATCATAGTCCTCACCGTGTCAGGTCTGGTGGTGCTGGATTGATCTAAGACTACGACTGGCAGTCACATGCAAAACATTGAAACGTGGTGCTATTAAAGCCAGTGGGTATCTTTGGATCTAAGCAAAACATGATTGTCCAAACATCCAAGAGCAACAAAGATGCCTTGTGATCCAATTGCAACATCCATGTTCAGCTATGGCATGACTACAATGCATATGAGTCTTGATGCTTGAAACACCTACTTGGAGCATCATCCGAGTCAGGAGCTGGTTGGTACCTATGCCTATGGTTATGTCCCATATGGATGGGTTGTGACCGCGCTTAGCTTCACCAATTCCAATCTCTTAGGTCATCCAATCACCTGAGCAGTAGTCTGAGCTCAGTAGGCTGATGAATATCATACACACCCTACCTATGTAAACACATATGATTAGATACAGCATCTATTTTATGCATACTACCATAATGAGGCGCACCTCACCTTCATATCAGCCAAAAAAAAGCACCCATCAACCGCCTGATCCTGATCTACCAGCCTTTCTGAGGCTCTTAGCACTGGCTCCCCCGAGCCTCTCCAAGATTCGCCGTCACCGTGCTGAAGGTGGTTGGCTCAGTGGTGGTTGACCTCAGGAGCAGCACACTCATCTGGTGGGCAACAGTCAGTGGAAACCGGTCTCCCGAATATGAAAACAGCGGGGGGGTTATGAACCACTTATAGGGGTTAACCCAGCTACCTCATGGGGTTTGTAAAAAACATGGTAATGATTATATTTCAGTTTAAGTTATAACCCTAACTTCACATCCAAGTAGGGATACGGAAAAGGAGGTGGACAACAACAACAACAACAACAACAACAACAACAACAACAACAACAACAACAACAACAACACATATTGATCGTAGCTGGCAAAAATCTTTTCACGAACACACACCTTCGTCCCTGCATCCTTTTTGGCTCTGGCAAGGTGTGTTCTGCTCCCACCGCAGGTACCTTCAAAACGATGCAGCTAGTGATCATCTTATCATCTTAGAGTTCCCCTTTCATCCCTTTCCTTGGGCCTTTGCCTCCACGCTCGGTGCTCCCTTCAGACTCCAGCAATTTCAACAAGTGCTTGTGATGCATGCGGCTGGCCACATCTCGCGGCAAGGTGCCATCTTTCGCCTTCCAAGCAACATCTGCTTGCAGCTCCAGCAGCCGTTTCACTGCCCCCTGGTGCCCCCCCTTGGCTGCGAAGTGTAACGAGGTGAACCCAGCGAGCTCACTTTGCTTGGGCCGTGCCCCATGATCCACCAGCAACTGGATGGCTTTTACATGCCCAGCCATCGCTGCCATGTGCAGGGGGCAGAATCCTCGATGGTCCACTGCGCTAACTGCCAACGGTTGCTGCTTCAAAATCATTCGAAGTGCTCTCAATCGCCCACCTTCAGAAGCAAAGTGCCCCAAATCCTTAGGAAAGTGCCCCAAATCCATCATTTCTCGCACCACACGCGCACTGTCTGCATGGATGGCCAAGTGGATGGGCTGGAGCCCACGGGAATCCTTTGTCACAAGCTGAGCACCTCGCCCTACGAGGTGTCGCACCAGCTCAGCGTGTCCCTGGGAAGCGGCGAAATGAAGAGCTGTCAATCCTTCTGGCTTTGACACTTCTTCCAAACTGGCGCGCTTCTCGAGCAAGAAGTCCACTGCCTCAATGTGGCCACCCTTCGCGGCAAAATGGATGGCACTTGAGTCACCACTCTTGCTGGGATACTTAGATTCTTTCAACAATGACTTCAGCACTGCCACGTGACCTTGCATGGCTGCCCGGTGGATCAGCTCCAACCTGTTGCCTTCAAAGGTGCTTGAAAGAAGATCTACCAGCGAGACATGGCCGTGAAGTGCAGCCAAGTGGATGGGTTCCAGGCCTTCGCCATCTTTGCGAATCTGAGACAGACCAGATTTCAGCAGCAGTTCCACTCCTTCCCGATGTCCCCACACAGCCGCGGCATGCATAGCACTGCGCCCCGCCGGAGCATCCTGCAGGCGCAAGGGAAGGGTACACCAGGTTTGGAGGTTCCAATTTGTGTTCCTATTTTGAATGACAGAGACATTACAACGCGGTGACATGAGCAGCAAAGACCTAAGGCAGAACAGAAAAAAGTACCTGAGAATCATCAGGAATAGGGTGATATAGGGTGATAGTTGGTGTTCCGCGTGGTGTGTCCTTTGGGATCTTTGAGAGCAAACTGTGCATGAAGGATTGTTTGAGCTCCTGCACATGTAAGTTGGGTTTTGCCTTTCTTGTCCAACCATGAGACCATTGTCAAACCATCATCAACCATTCTCAACCATCATCAAACCATCATCAGGCCACTAAAGAGGGACAACAGCACCTCTGCAAACCAACGCATGATTGCACAGCCGAGACAAAACTTGTCTAAATTTTGACGCTCATGCTGTTGGTTTCCAAGAATGGAAGGCAATAGAACTTGCGCCTCAAAGAATCACATGTCAATGGCATGTCCATGGCACACAACACCTTGGGAATGCCACGGAATTCCTTGGACATGAACCCCCCCAGGTCTCTCCAGGTCTCCTGCTCCTGGTGCCGAACGGCTTCCTCCAAGCGTGGCAGCTGCCCACTCTGCGCGGCTTTCAGCAGCAGAGAACTGCTCGCAGTTCGGCCTTGGGCTCCGATGCCCAAGGACAGATCCAAGTTGCAGGTACCATGGGCCTGGTCTCCGAAGAGGATCACGTCACCAGGATGTTGCACACAGAACCGGAGCTTCCTGAGCTTCCTGAGCTTCCCTTGATGTCGATTTTTCAGGAGGCTACAGGGGTCCAGCTGTCTCAAGCTTGGTAGGTCTTGGGCATCTGCGATCCACCAAGCTTTCAGACCTTTGGCCAACCAAAGCCAAGTTTCTTCGTGGTTGTGGAAGTCTTCCCCCGAATTCTGAACTCCAATGGACAGAATGGGACGAGCTGTAAATCCATCCATCAGCTTGGGTAGAACCAAGCTCTGCCACAGTTTTCGTTGGACCTTCGTCAACAAATCGGAGAGGAAAATGGTGGGCAATGAGCTGCGACCATCCTCCTCCAGCTGCATAGTCGCAGCCTCCTCGAGGTATCTAGATAGGTTGGCGTTCAGATAACGGCGATGCCCATCTTCATTGCGACCGTTGCTGATCTGGACCACTTCTTCCAAGGGCAACGATGCGAGCTCCGGAACTCCCAGACCGTAAACCAGCACCGGCTCCCCACTGAAGTCCAGTTCTTCCCACGACAAGTTGCGACCGTCGACGCGAGGAAAGTCACAACGGCTCACGTCAAAGGCCGCAAGCAGAAAGGGAAAACCTGCGACCATTCGCCATGGAACAAGGTGAAGTCGAGTTCCCATCATGCAGAAAAATCGGATGGTGAAGTTGCCATCGAGATACCTCTTGAGACGCCAGCAGCTCTGGTGATGCCATGACTCATGGTTGATGCATTGGATGAGCTGCAGGAGCTTACATCTTCAAAGCTCAAAGTGGTTAACAACTGCTCACGTTCATTCATTCAATCACTGGCGGCCAGGCTGGCCACAAAACAAAAATATGGATGATGATCATTCAATGATAGGGATAAAGATCAGTGATCGTCATTCCGGAACCCAACATCGCCATGTTGATATCCAGGTATATGGCACCTTGATCGCACACCTTCCCAGTTGTTCCGATAGTCCCCACCGCCACCTGTGACCAACCCTGATGACTAGATTCTCTGCTAAACCAGGGTTTCTGGGCGGGCCTGATCACTACTAACCGCCAACCACCATCGAAGGCATGATCTTGCGTTATTGTTTGTTAAAAATAATTGATTGAAATGATGGCTTATTGCCATTATTACATCTGAACTTATCAACCTTTATCATTGTCATCATTATCAACCAATGCTGTGTTGTCCACTATGTTCAATCGTCATCATCATCACCACCACCTCCACCACCGGCATCATCATCATCATCATCATCATCATCATCATCATCATCATCATCACCACCCCTACCACCACCACCACCACCACCAGATCATCCATTTAGTATTATCAAAGAGTATCATCACTATTTACCATGATATACCATAATTATGAACCATGATTATTGTAGTCATTATTGGCAGGGAGAAAACAAAAATGCTCGGGCTTCCTATTCAGAGCCAGCCATGGAGTGAAGGCGAGCTGGTGGGGTGGTTCATAGCCATGGCCGGGCCCAGCCATCGATCATCTCAAGTTAGGGTATCGTTCTGATTGTCATGATTCGGAGACCAATCACTTGCATGTACATCATTTCTGACATTGATGCATTTCTTCACACACATCACGAATGGCCCTCAAATGATCCATGCTGATCCATGCTGATCCTATGACAGCGGGTCCAAATCTTCCCAAAGCACAGCCACAGGTCCTGGCCTCGCTGGTCGTGGCGGCACTGGCTGGGCTGGCCTTACCAGGAGATTCAGGATCCCACAGCCGGGCAGGCGTGTTGGTGACCGACACGCCCTGTTGGTCCTGGCTGTGGACAAGTCCCACCGAGTAGTGCTAGTCACAGTAGTATGAGCGTAGCGTCGTTCCGTGGCTGAAAAAATCGTTGGTGGTTATTCATCGCTTTACCCTGGTTGCTTCAAAAGGATTGTTGTGGAAGACCTCCAACAGAATGACCATCAACGACAGCAAGAAAGACGACGACGACGACCACGACAACGACAACGACAACGACAACGACAACGACAACGACGACGACGACGACGACGACGACACACAAACACTCCCATTGGGTTTAAGATCTCCTTGGTTTTGGACATCCCAAAGGATCGATTGATATGCTCAGAAACGGTTGACAATGATTACGATGATGATGATGATGATGATGCTGATGATGACGACGACGACGACGACGACGACGACGACCTACCACTACCACTACCACTAGCACTACCACTATCACTACGACTAGCACTTCCACTATCACTACGACTACAACTTCTGCCACCACAACACCAATACTGACATCAATGCCGCTCATTTCCACCGCTTCTCCGTCACCACTTGGCCGCAGGCATAGCGATGGGGGCTGCGGGTGGCTTGCGCCTGAGCGATCGTATCAACCATCGTCAACATTTTTCCCCGATGATTATTACGTGGTCGACAACTTTTCTGAAAATGATAAATCATCATCAAACACAGTTAATGATCATGTTTCATATTCCATCGATGATGAACCACATTTCAGCGTCATAAACCAATACGCGAGTCCTTTGCAGGGATCATCACAAATTGGTGTTTCATCCTAAGTTTGACGTTGACACAGCAAGGTGAAAATATTTGTTGATGTGAGTCCGCCGCAAAATCTGATTCCAGCACATACATGACAAGCAATTTTAAAGTAGCTTGAAACCTGCCGACGATCGTGAACTGCTCGTGGACCAAAAGTTTGCTTCTGAATGAAAATCTCAACAACATCCTCCTTGGCTTGAAGAATACACAGCAAAGCAACCTTCGAGATTCATGGGCAAATTGTGTTAACCAATACGGACCAATCAATAGTGCCAACAGAGTTGAACTAACCCAACCATCGCTCCTTATGCTTGGACCAATCGTCAATGGTTCAGTTGCCGTTGCTGATTCCAACCACAACGTTTACATGCCAAAGCCAGGGACCCCTACGGAGGCAGCACCAGGGGAGCAGGCTTTGATGGCCTGGCTGGATTCGTATGATGGTTACCATCATTATTGATGCGTTGCAGTGCTAAAAAATTGTGGTCAATAATGGCATCATTGACGACAATGATAAAATATCTGGTTCATAATGGAATATTTGCAGATGAATGATGATTAAGGATGATGAGTAATGCTGGTAATGATTTATTTTGGTTAATTGCCAATGGCTAGTGGTGGCTACCGAATAACAAGAATCATACTGGTAAATGATGAGATCATGAAAATTGTGAACAATAATGTGTCTGAGTGGTGGCCAACGGCCAATGATGTTTGACAGTGGTTGACAGTGGTTAATGCTTAATTAGCGATGGGCAGCAAAACCCACGAAGTTCAAACTGTCAAATTTTGATTGCATCAATATTTTGTAACAATCGGTTCGTCAACCATTGATTGATCATTAAATTGAGGGGTTAGCTTTTTAATGGTCAACCATCGGCTGACCAACGATTCCCGTTCTGACCATCATGGTGGGCCCCTAGATTGAAATGTGCTTTGAACCAGTGGAATATCCATGACCAGTTGGTGGCTAGTCGTGTCAGTGAGATAATCATCATTCATCAGCCAATATCATCCCCATGTACGGCTGTCCCATGGCCACACCGCGGACCCCAGGGGCCCAGGGTCGGAGAATTTGTGCCTCGATGGGGCACAAGATTTTCCAGATTGGAATTGTCCATGGCACATCACCATCTCCTGCGCAACGTGGCAACACCGCACGGTCTCAGTCTGGTTGATCTAAGTCTTTCTTGACAAGTCATGGTGCTGAGATTGATGGTGATCATCCTACGATCATCCTGTCATCATCCTGTGATCGGAGTTGTAACCATCCTATTCCAGGAGTTTGCCCAAGACAGTGTCTGGCAGTGATATACTTTGACCATCTTTGACCACAGGTGAATGACCATCCCAACCGTGATCCCAAGCGTGATCCCAACGTCACTCCAGCTTCCCAAAATCAACACACCCCTGTTGTGTCGAGTCAACTGCTGTTCTGGGCCAAGCATCCGGGGCCTGTAAACTCACGCCCGTTTCGTTGCCAAAGCGCCTCAGTAGCGAGACCCTGGTGGTCCCCTACTTGGCCCCAGGGGGTTCCTTGGGGCACCCTGCACGTGCCATACCCACTGGAAACTTTGCATAGCACCACCGCAATGTCTGCATGTGATATCATGTGATTCTGCAAAATGATGCAAAATGAAAAACGCACTAGAAAGCTGTGTCCAACATGAAAAACACTCACCGATGTCGTGCCCACGCAAATCTTTCGACACAGCAAGATGCTGTTCCACACCAAACCGACCACAAACAATACAAATTTTCAAATATCTATGGGGATAACAAGGATCTTTAAAAAGCAGCTTTGCTTCAGGCCCTTCTTCACAACCTATGTCAATCTTTGAGGATGTTCGCGTTCAGCCAAGGACTCAGCCACAGATCTGCTAATTACTCCTGTGCTCACCTCACCCCTTGGCTCTGCACATTTGAAGATCTTGAAGACCTCCCAAATTGCTGTCCTTCGCAAAGAAACGGCACCATAAGGAGGTTTTCCATTGGACATCCTTTGGGATGTGATAGTCCGAGATTTGCTAGCCACTTAATTGTCTCTGACATCAAGTGCAAATACTATCTAAACAACTCGCCCCTCCTTCTCAAAAATCCAGCCTACAGCCCACAGCTTACATTCCAGCGTTTGGCAACAAGAACCTACCTCTGAGGGAGTGCAAAGCTCTGGTGTTTCACATATATCCCGACCAAAAACCAGCAAGAAAGAAATGTCTCAAAACCTGGGCATATATTTCCATATATTTCCAGTATATACAGCTCCTCATAACCTTTCTATGACCTCTGGGACCCATCGATTACCTGGGCACCTTTGGGGCATGGAACCTTCAGAAACGTCCCACCCTTCGCCGTTGGGGCCACCCCGGCGACCTGCCTTGGGAAAAAATTTGGGAACGCCGCTGGAGGGCCGTAGCTGGTGAACCTCGCAGACCCTGCTGCGGCCCCGATTTGGAGCTAGGAACTCAATGGTCACCGTGGTCACCTGTTGATTTGGAGGTAACTTGTCTTAGGTCAGAACAGGCTTGTGAGAAATGTCAATAGATAGATAGTATGGATAAGAATGATAGTAGTCATAATTTGGTCAATCAGTTGGTAGTGACTTGACGGCTCATCAATCATTGTTAAGCATTCAATGTTCCGCACAATCTCCAAACGTTGGTCTCTTGGGGAAGTCGCTCTAATGAGTCACCTTTGGGAAGATGATTGGTTTTGCTTATCATGGTGATTGACTAACCAACTAACCAACTCACCAACTAACCAACAACCACATGGTGATTGTCCCCTTACGGGACAAGTTATGGGTTGTTGGTCACCCACCAATCATCTAACCACTCCACCAAGGCTTCACCCACTCCGAGGCACGGCAGTGGTCAGGGCACAAACGCTCACCTGAGACCGCCATGGCGAGGGACAACCCATGGCAGCAGAAAACACTGAGGGGTGACAGCTTGGCAGTTTGAGAGGGGAGGTGCCAACTGAGAAGTGTGCCAGCTGATGTAGTAAACAGTGGGAGAGGCTTGCCAACTACGGAAGTGTTTCTGAAGATACTTGCAAACCAGCGAAGAACATTTGGACTCTCCCCCACCCTGCAGCAGTGGATTTATCACACTCGGATCAGCCATGATGGAAATCCAAGGAAGAACCCCAAAACTGAGAATCTCAACTCCCAGAAGCTTCGGTTGTGCAAGGAATTCATTCGCATCTGTTCCTTTCAAGCACAATCGGTAGTACTTGGGCTCCCGGCCACCACACCAACGCAGGCGATCAGCAGCGACACAACCTGTCAACCAGCGGGGTGTCCGAGGGGCTTGAAACGCGGCTCAACCAATGATCCATGGGATGTAACAAGTCCAGTGAATCATCACTTCACACAAGGTCGACAGGATTCGTTTGGCGGATGTATCAAAAAAAAGATTCATGCTTGACAATGAAGACTGAGAAACCATGCAGGTTGATTGGCTTTGGGCTACACCTAAGCAAAGCATCATCAACTTTAGCAGGTCAATCTGCTGTTTGGTCACCACCCTTCCCATCACGACCTTGCCTTGCTTCTGCCCTGATTGCTGGCAAGAAGAAAGAAGCTTTGCATGTTGGATGTTTGGAGTGATAGACTCGCAGACTGGTCGTTTGATTTGGGTTCATAGGTTGGACTGAGTGATATGTCCATGGATTCGTACATGACATGCCATGACATCACATTGGGTGAAATGACCTCGTACACACATATTTCAATGCAAAACAATGCAGCACCACCTCGTCAAAAAGCATTGAACGAATATGCATACGTATATACACATATGTAAGTCTGTACATTAAATGTATCCACGCATAGACATGTACATCTGGTATATACAGCGTCTCTGTACATATTTTATTTACACATGTTGTATGCATATCTATCTACGGAAAGACACATATACAGAAATGCATGCGTATAAACATGTATGACATATGTACCAATATAGTACCTATATCCATGTGAATTGCTTTCAAAATTCAAACATATATACACAATCATACAGAATCAAACATATATCGACAATCATACAGAATTAATCAGACAGAATCATGCAGAATCGTACATATATAAAACAATCATACATTATATCATTATATAGACACAACAGAATCATACAGAATCATACATATGTATATATATATATACGTAATCAATCATACAAAAACACAATCCCTACTAACAGAAACCTTCTGAATTTCAAATTTGTCACACCGTTTTTGGGGCCGCTCTGTGTATCGCTCTTCGCTTCGGAACTCCTTTCCCTGCCTCGCGGCCGTTGGGCGCCGCCTTCTCCTGGGGGGCGGTCCCAAGGCGGTGCACCGTGTAAAAAAGTGGAGAAAAACCTGGAATTTAGGTGGATTTATGATGGTTTTTGTGAATTTATGATGATTTATGTGAATTTATGATGATTGATTTAAATTTATGATGGTTTATAAGAGAAAAATTATGATTTATAAGCATTTCTGCCGGGAAAAAACACAAATTATATCGAACAGTCGATCAACATCGATGGACCCTCCGTCATGGAGGATGCCATGTCAGCTGCCATTGATCCGTCGTCAGCTAAATGTTCAAGTTGGTTTTAGCACATGTCGGGAATAGCAATGGCATGGCTAAGATTGGCTAAGGGCATAACACTACCAATTGCTCTGTAGACTTGTTGATACTCAGCACCTGATACATGGTACTTCAGTCGGCACACCAAGGACTCACGTCAAGGTGAAGGAAATGCGACTCGGTAGTCCGCAACCCGACTCCAAAGAAGTGGCATTTCCTCTTGACCAGTTTGCTTTCAGCAAGATAACACATTACAGTTGTACTCATTAGATCTCATTCGCCTGGATTCAAAGTCCAAAATCTCCAACGGTTTGACAGCAGAATGCCTCAACCCTTTGACTCGTTTGTTCCTCTTCGTTGTCAGTTCTACCTGCGCAGCTTTCGCACCGATCTGATCCCAATCCTCCGCGGGAACTGAAGGATCCTCGTTCGCATCCTGGAAACAAAACCGTGGAGCCCTGCCCATCATTGTGGCATCCGTTGCCCCTTAACAGGCCTGGACCGCCTAAAAAACGTAGACGACCTACTAAACCACAGGGAGCCGCTACTGGTTTTACAGGGGATTCGTGGGGTGCCGTGAAGGACTCGTCATCAATGAACAGCGGGTACTACAAGGAGGACTTCCCCATCTGCAACAGAAGCCGTGTATTAATGAGGATTAATGAAAGCCCCCGTGCTGGATAGTTTACATTCGTTTGCTCATTACCAATAGTTTACACTAGCTTGTTCATGTTTGATACCAAAAATACCAAAAGCCAGCGAAAATCCATGTTGGATCCCAAAGGAATCTGGATCGTTGGATCCTTGGATGGTCGAAGCATGGTTGACAGGATCATGGAATCAGCCCAGCGAGGGGCACCTCCTGATCCTGATGGGCGCAGCCGCCAGAGATTCCTGGTCGCCAGGGCCGGGTCGCTGCGGCAGGTTTTAAACTCAGAGTTGCCTCATGTCTCAGTCCTTTTTGGTGTCCCGAATTTTGCATCACTTTCGTCCAAACTGGAAAGTCATTGAGGTTCTTTGCAAAGGCTTGTTGTAAATTTTCGATCTTGAGGTTATTCCCAAGATTAAGGGTGATTGTCATGGTTGGCAGGTCTTCTTATGGAAGACCTTTGCGACGTCAACGACTTTCTTCCAAATTCAAAGCATCAACATGATCGGCCACCTGCTTGGGAGAGAACCACGCTCCTATTTTCGAAGCCCTTCACCACATGGGGATAACTCACCATCACGACCACATTGGTACATGTATCTATGTAAATATAGAAATATATATAATATAATATATATATATATATCCATTTTATCATATCATAAATCTTTAAGCTATTGACCATCATCCATACCACCGGATTCTCGAAGGCCCAATTGCTGCAGGTCAAAATGATCACCTGGAATCACTCACTGTCCAAGATCATTGATAATCATTGAAGAATTCTCGGTCATTCTGCACCATGAATCACCAAGGGTCACTGGTACGAACCACCACTATGCAACTATTAACCATTAATTAACCATTCGATAATTAATCACCAATTCACCACTTACCTACAATTTTAACGATTGTTGATCATTTTGAAACCAATCCCATGGACAACTTCCTACCAAATATGATCGTGCAACCAGTTGCGTCCTTCGAAGGATCGTTCATGGTTTACCAGCACCAGTGGGTACAACGTGGCCACAATAATCCAATTGACCTGGGCGGTGACAACAAATGCACCGGGATCGGAACAAACCTTGCAAGACATCTGCATAGACGTGAATATCGAATATACAGTCATATACATCTGTGCAAGTACATGCATGCACAAACACGTCCTGTGTGTCTATGTGCATGCTTGAAATGTGTGTGAACTTACAAACTGCGTGTGTCTGTGTGAAGCGTGTGTAGCGTGTGCGTGTGTCTGTTTGTGAATATGCTAGATCTATTAGACGTGTGCATATACACGTACATGGTGTTATAGACTATCCATAGTCACGTGTGCATTGAATATGCAACTATGTATTGACTATTCTTATCAGCATTGCACATACGTACAAAAATCAAATAGATATGGAGGAATGCTTGGCCAGGGAATGCCAATCGAGTGCATTGCTAGCTGGTCCAGTGCCACGTACCAGAATGGCTCGAAGCTCCAACCCAATCCTGCAAAGATGTTGATTCTAATAATTCATACCACTTCTACAAGAAAGTGTGTACAGCAAGAGCACGTCATACTCTGCCCATGGGAGGAGAACGATGAAAGGCATCAAGCACGCAACAACATAGACATGTACAATTGCCACATGTTGAAACAAATGACTCTTGAGCGCCACATGGCATCGCTATGGCAGAGGTGGCAAGACCTTGGTGGGGCACAGGAACTGCCAACCGCTTGGTCACCTGGGTCCGTTCAGCTGGGGAGCTGGCGGTGATGCATGTACCCATGAAGAAGCCAAACTGCCGCAGAGGGCCAATCGAACTGCGCGCAATGCTGAGGTGACCGGTTGGAACGTGGCAAATGTGGGGACGACATTCATGGAGCAGCACTCATCCCATTTTGCCGTTGGTGAATGACAGATCTGGGATGCAAAGGTACTTCGCCAATCCCCGATGTCCAATCCAGAGGAGGTGACTGTCCGAGGTGACCCAGTGCAGCCTGAAAAGGTTGGCGAAGAAGCTGGCTGCCGTAGTGGCCTCAGCATGAGCCAAGAAGGAACTGAACAAGCCGTAACAATGGCATTGGACAAGTTCAATGGGTCCAAGCACAAACAACATATTTCTCCAACGCATGAGTTCACTGAAAATATCTATGATATACATAGATTTTCTGCCTGCAAATCAAAGAGTGAATCGATTCTCTGAAGTCATACCAGTCTCGACAAGTCACTGATGCCTCCAAGCAGTTTCTACCAGAACTGGTGGTCTCTCACCTTCTGAGTTCGGAACGGAAGTTGCAAAAATGGCCGTGCCAGCCTTACTATACATAGACCACCTAGGCAATGCGATCGGCAGCACATCCAATGCAGGTGTAGTATGTGCAACTTCAAAAGGCTTCAGAAACCAAGATGCACATCATATCACATGATTTACCTCTCAACCGATGGGGCCTCTCAAATCAAGCGCAAAATGGCAGGCTTTAACAGGGAAATCTTCGGAAACCTTCGGCCCCTCCTTGCTTCAAACATGCCTCGATTCAGCCAAGCCACATGCGTCTGGCCAGCGCCATCTCCCCATTTCCGTGGCACTGCAGGGGCGGCTGTTTGGGCTGTTGGGGCAAAGCAAAACATCAAAAACTGATTTAGTGGCTGCTCCAAATAGGGAACCCCCTAAAATGGTCGGATTATCAATGTTTATTCCTACAATAAACGACTATTAATGAATGATTGGGGGTTATATACTCCTATTCTGAGAAACACAAATTTGAAGATATCTTTTGCATGTTCTGAACATTCCTATCATTTCAACACTCAAACTGTGTTTTTCTGCATAAAATGACCGCAGCACCAGTGGACAGCAGATTCTTCAGCTGCACCTTGGTCAGAAACCACACCTGAGCTGCCGACCAGGGCAAGGCTGGACCGGCGATCAACCCGCAAGGCGATGTTATTGAGAAATGAACTGCCACAACCCTAACTTGTACAAAGCAGTTTCACATACAAGGCCAGTGGGGCACCAGTGGGGCGCCTGAGGGGCGTCAGTGGGATGGAAGTTGTCCCATGGCAAAGGTTGATCGGCACCAGAACGGCAGTCCTGTTGCTGCGCTGAGATTTGCACGTCATGAAGGACGAAAACATCATCTGCACCTGGCACCAGAAGTGAAGAGGACATGACTTCTGTGATCTTCGAACTTCAGGGCTCGCTGCGGTGCACCGCATGATGATCCTGCCCACGATCCAACCAAGCAGGTCCCTCCCCTTGTTGGCACAGTGGCGGGCACACCAACGCCAAGGACGACAAACAACGACCTGAGACGGTTGGGGCCAGCTATAGGAGCTATATCTGTTCCACGAAACTGCATCGTCTGAGAGAAACCAATGTACAGGCACCACGAGAACAGTTGTAGATTCACGGGCCTGCAAAAACAATTGCATGGAGACATTTCAATGAATTTCAAAAAAAAAAGTGAGCTAATACTTGGCGGTGCTGAGGGAACCGTGCAGTCAGAGAATACAAACTGATTCTTTCCGTTCACCATGATGGCAAGCCATCTCTGCTTGGCTGGAACGGATTCTGCTCTCATCACGGCAATCAAACCATGCAGTCACATTGCACACAAGCAATGTCAAGCAATTCTGACCATGTGAATATGTGGCGGGACTGCAAGATTTCACCAACCTTAATTCAACGCTCAAGTTCCCTGCAAAGCCTGACATGTCATTGTTTCGTGAATGTTCTCTGTAAGACACTGTTTCACGAAAGCTGCCTTTGCTCCGCTCACATTTCAGCCACAAAAGGCATGCCATTCCATGCTTTTGCCAAGCAACAACCCTGCAGTCAGAGAATACAAACTGATTCTTTCCGTTCACCATGATGGCAAGCCATCTCTGCTTGGCTGGGACGGATTCTGCTCTCATCACGGCAACCAACCCATGCGGTCAAGTGATTTCGAGCAGACAGCAATGCGACATCGACCACATAGTAAGGCTGTAGTGTTTCTAGCAATCCTTAAGGGCCACTGGGTTCCGGGACAGGAAGTTGATGGCGATCATCTTTCCATGGCCATAAACCAGGCAGTAGATGGCATACCTGGCGTCAGTTGATGCCGGGAAAAGGATGTTCAGATTTTTGTGGGCTTTGTCACTAGCGCCTGGAAAAGTGGAGAAAACTCCTCAACAAGAAGTGGATCCAAACTCTGATTGGCTCTGGTTGGTTGAAGGGTAGGTCCTTGCTGCTTAATGAACCCATGATTTTCAGTCATCCAACACGGGTTTGCCACTGCCCAGGGCCGCACGAGATGGGGAAGCAAAGGGCGATGCAAAACAACGCCATGACCGTCAATCGAAAGGACCTGCACAGGCCATCGTGACGGGGCACGGTGCCCAGAATGATTAGTGATGGTGGATAATGGTTGATGATGGCTGATGATGGATAACGATCCACAAGAAGCTCAGTCAGTCAGTCAGTCAGTCAGTCAGTCAGTCAGTCAGTCAGTCTTAACGAATATAAATGATGATAGTATCACGGCTATAAAAGCATGGTCATTGATGGCTGATAACGATTATATGCTGGTTGGTGACGGTTGATGATCTGTGAAATTTATACTGTTAGCATCTTAAAATCCACTTGTCTGGACATGTTTCTCACACAGGGCTCGCCCTCAGCGCATTACAGCATTGTCTCACCATCTGAGGGCCTAAGATAGCCAACGAGGTACAGGAAAATAAAAAGCAAAGACCTGGGCAAGGGTGGCTCTATCAAGCGGCAGACTTCTGTTCCTCAAACGAAGTGTGCAGGTCTTGAATTGCCATAGAAGGGGGGAGTGTAGTAACCTTGAGGGATTCTCCTGGCGATTCGTCTCAACCTAAGCCAGAAATATATGGAAGCCGATAGAAACTCGTCATCCCAAAGGCAGGGAGATATAAAGGCAGCATGATCCTGGAGGAGGCCAGAGCATCCACGCCCGGTGGCATAAGCCGCGTCATGCCAAACCGTTGCTTCCACCTACAACAGGCAGCCATTGCGTGTTAGAAATCTCTCCTGTGGAACATACCCAAACAGATCTACTGGTGTGACCTTCATCAACCACGGAAACAAGATGAAACGAGAGTCGCAAAAGTGGAAACCACCACAAAAAAAAGAAAAACATGTCCAATGTCCACCTTTCCAAGGTGTTTGTCTCTAAATCGCTCAGAAATTGCTACCAGAAGATGTTAGAAGTCCGACCTGAAGATCGTTCCAAGTGCGCGACCTGCCTCGGCCTGGGTGATGGCATCCCCATAAAAGTAGACCTTCAGGTCCTGCTGTGAGACAGGTGAGTGGTGAGGTGGTCCAGTTGGCTACATAAATGGTGGTTTCCCAAAATAGGGGACCCCAAAAATGATTGGTTTATTTACTTTTCTCACAGGGAAGGCAGCCATTTGGGTCTTTCTTAAGATAGGAAACCCAAAAATGGTTGGTATACCACTGATATTGGATGATTTGGGGGTACCCCTATTTTGAGAAACAGCCATTTGGGGAGGTACACAACTGGCTCCAAGCCTCGGAGGATGCCTCCAACAAAGCTGGTCTGAGCCTCAATCGCTGACCAAGGTGGTCTTGTCCTATACCAGGGGTCTCCATAGCGGTATCCATAGGGCTATCCATGTGGATCTTCGGGACATCCGTAGGGGATCTCTGTTGGAAAAAAGGGGAACCAAGCATCAACTTTCAGAGCTAGAAACAGCCATTGAGAGCACGGCTCTTCTCTCACAAAGTCGCTAAACTCTTCAAACTGCTCCGGATCCTGTGGTCAACCGCACAAGAGTTGCCAGCAGAACGGCAATTGCTTGAGGCGCAGATCATCACCGGCATATGCAGAAAGCAAATGTCTATGTCGATTCCAATTCTAGTCACAGCACTAACTTCACACCGGCACAATGCGTTGCACCTGCAGGTCGCTAAAGCCCCTGCAGCCGCTAGCAGTGACAAGATATGCCAAGATCTCATGAGACAGCTCAGCATCTTCAGCAAGAATGTCATATCTCTTGCGAAAAAGATTGCGCCTTTTAATGTAAATCGGTACATCAAAAGTAGATGTTGCAGCAAGGCTCGGCTGCGGAACCCCATCCCAGTAGGCTGGGAGCTGCTGTAAGACCCTGCTGCCGTCGCAAAAAGTTCCTAAGGCCTCGGCTTTTCTGTGAAGGTTTACCGGTTTACCACGAATCGATCAATTTGACTCGCTGTTGGTTGTATCAAGTGATCTCCCCACACTGTGTAGCTATGTTTGGTTTGAAAACCATTCTGAATTTTGAGTGTCATACATTGCCTCAGGGATTTCCATGTGGGTCATGTGACCATTGGCTCTGCCGCACAGCATGGCTTGCCCTTGCCGCCTTAAGGGCAAGCCGAACCGCAGGACGCTCCGGGTGATGTTGCCTTCCAGGGCCTTGAGGTGGGGCGATGTCGAATGTGGGGATTAACGAATAAGTGTCACCCCATTTGGGAGGCATAGAATCTACAAAGTCAAGGGGCGCGAGGAAGCTACGAACAGCTCCTTGTATGCAGTAGGACATCTACGCACCTCTGCTGGCCATGCCAAATATGTGAATTAATCAGATCGGATTTTATGAACCAGCCGACACACGCCCCATCTCAAACCAAACTTCCCAAAAGTCTTTGGCGCTTGGCTTCTAACTTTAACTCAAAGACTTCTACGAGGACTGCGTCTCCCAAAGGCATCCAGAAATGCTCATAGTGTCTGGCCCTTATAGACTGAGCCCAATCAAATGTTTGTTAAGACTGCGGTCATAGTCTTCATCACGCCGCCCTGTGGCCCTGCAAGTCGTGCTGCTTCTTGGCTTCGGTCTCCCGACAGACTGGAGCTGACTTTGGGAGACTCCAAAGTACCTGCGACTGCATCGAGTGGCTGGAGCACTGAATCTGGAACTGACAGGCTGCGATCCTGGAAATCATCAGCGCCAAAGATGCTCAGCTTCACATAGGTCACCCATGATGATTCACTGGATGGGTGAGGGGGTCCTCTCCTTAAGGTTTATCATGGTGTATAACCATCAGTTCTAGGAAACCCATTTGGCACTCCCAGGATGCCAAAGCCACGCACCCAGTCATCCAGCCCTGCTCTGTGACTGGACCTGTCCACAAAGTATGAGTTCGATGTGCCCAGGTTCGCCAAAATCGCCTGGAAAACCGCTTGAGAACCCAACTGGTGTGCCAAAATTGCTCAAAAGTTTGGATTTTTGGTAGCTGAACTGAGAGAAACCCACCTAGTTGGATAATAAACATTATCCAACTGGATCTCACTAGTTGAAACCAACTAGAATGGTTATAGGTGGATCTACTTGGCGGATAAGTTGGCTGGCACTGCCGATGTCAACCGAGGTGTAGAACTCACCCATTATGGATGTACCAACGGCCACATTTCATGACATTCGGCGCGGTGACCACTGAATCATGGCTGTGCCTATAAGAAATACATGGCCTAGATCAGGTATAAACATCACCCAGCATTAGGTACATGATGGTACATGTACGGCAATGGTTCATTGTTACTCCTATGAGGAACGACATGGGAAATGACCATCAACACTATTGGGTCCCTTCCAACTGGCTGCTGCCCTGCCTGGATTGGGAGCATCTCGCTTCCACGGCCATCCGGCACTATGGCGCCTCAAAAAAGCTTCGAATCATCGGCCCAATGTGTTTCCGTGGCTCCGCAGGGAGTGCTGACGTGGCGCTAAGCCTTTGGGATCGCGGAGCTACTACCTCACCCGAAACTTCAATGCTGCTGAAAGCTATTGATGAACCAATGGTACGCGACTCTGGATCTTTTGGAAACTGAGAGAAGCTGATAGGCTGGTGATAGTTCAAGGTTCAAAAAAGGAATCAAAACCCTCGGAACAAGAGCAGACCGAAACCAAGTAAACATTTGATCATGGAAGTATTCCACAGAAACTGTAGAGCATTTTGACCAGGCATCTTCTGTTCTGGATCACCCAGGAGCCTATGGTGTCTTGTCTACCTCATGGCTTGATTTGACCTTATGGCTTGATTTGTTTTGGCATTTCAAGACGTTTTAAATCTCTGCACTCTGCCAAGCCTTTCCTCAAGACTTCTGTTGTGCCCTTTCAATCTAGGTTAGCAATCGCAGATGATGTGCTTGCCTGTGGCATGATTCACCGAAGCAAAGAAGTAGTTGATCACCTCAAACAAGAATGGCACAGACTGAGTCCAGTGTGTCTCGGAAGTGGGGAGGGGCTTGACCCATGGTGGATTGCTTGGTTCTCTGAATTCTTTCTCTTCATGGACCCCAAATCCAAGCTGGAAAGGACCCTAAGGGCCACAAAATGGGTTTGGCAAATCATGGGCCATGCCATGCCAATCCTTTTACTCATCTGTCAGTGTGTCCCTAATGACACTCTTCCCTTTTGGAGCTGGGTCCCAAGCCGAAATTGGTGGCTGACAGATTCCTTCCTCGGCGTAGCCTCGGCTACAAATGGCAGCTTTAGTGAGGTCTCCGTAACCTGCAACAGAAATCGCGCATCATTCATCTCTGATTTTATATATATATATATATATATATATATATACATATATATATATATATAGTACCATCATTATCATTATCATTATCATTACAGTATAGTGATTCAAGTACTTTATTGCTAGTTAGACACACTTCCTCTCTGATTCATCCCCACATTTTGCACTTCTGTCAATGCACGATAACGAGATCACCCCCAAACTCAACACCCCTCCACACCCTCACAGCATCTGGCAGAAATTGTAGAACGATGGCAGCGTCCGAATCCTGACATGCGGTAAGGAGTTGCGAACTCACTGGTCAATGTCACAGCCCAGCTGCAATATGTTGGTTGCTTGGATGAAGATCTACAAGCGCCAAGCCAATCATCCATGAAAATCTGCTAGTGATGTAATCCCATGCAACAGCATGCAACAAGAAAATCAAGCAGAGTGTTTTTCATTCCAATCAGCCTTCTGCCTACCAGGATGCTCCCGCCTCGTTTCGATTTGCCGAATTCGATTCAAATACTTGCGGGTGAAGATATTTGAACCTCAGCAGCCCACAATCTACAGCTGCGACACTCAAAACAACCTCCGAAAACCGTATTGCGCATCATGCACCCCACAATCAACCAACAAACACCAACGACATGATGATAGAACCAATGCTTCATTTCAAAAGAAAATCAGTAAGGAAGAGATGGGAAGAGATGGTCCTTCACCGTGACAACAACACGATGATCCACGTCCTTCAGGGATCTCCGGCCACGCTTGGACCAACAGCGACTTCGCCTCTCACGAGCTTCCCCACCATCCCCCGTGGCATAGATCAGTCTCCTGGGCCAATGGTCATCTCTCACCGGTCACCATGGTTCTACGGCGGCTGGAACTTAACGATTTCGAATGGGCTTAAAAGCTCGCTGTTAGCTAGTTGTTAGCTCCTTGCAGGCTCGTTCTTAACTAGTGGTTGGCTCGTTCCTGAAGTGCAGGTAGTCTTAAACAACTTGGCTACTTCTAAATGGGGCAAAACTGTGGTTACGAACTAGCTACAAACTGGGATGATCCATCAAGTACCATCCATCTGAATGGTATACGAAGTGCGTTCCTACAGTGTCAGCATCTGTGAAACCTTTCTGGATGTGACATGGTGTGGCAGCAACTGGAAACAAATACATGACTCGGGGATGAGATCCCATGGACACGTCTTCCAAAACGTTGAACCCAACGACCAAGCTCAAGCACAAAATTCTCAAGCTGCAGCTGAGCTTCACAAAGTATTTTGGTACGGACCTCTCCTGCCAATGCTGCGTTTATCACCACACGTTCCCTTGGGTGGTTGTCCATACAAAAGGTCATCCTTCACTCTTTGTGCAAATAGGTGAATCTGTACAATAGCAGCTGATCGAAAAGGTCATCCTGTGTCGAATGTTTGGCGGGATCAAATGTACCACAAATGCGCCGAGGTGTGACTTTGTCCACTGCCAAGATGGTATAAACTCAGGGCATCACCACGCAAGAATATCAATGCAGTAGGATTGTTTTCATAGACATCCCAATCAACAAATTCTTTGGTCATGGCAGGAATCTCGATCAACAATTCGATCAAGATATTGAAGGAATCCTGCTTAATCATTAGATCCCTTAACCAATGGAGTTGAAGGAATCTTGCTTGTCCATTAGATCAAGCGGCTCAAGCATGTCATGACGGGCACTGTGCGCTTGTGCAGGGCACAACAACGATAGCGCCTCGGGCACCTGCAATTCACGGCCTTCAGCACGTGCAACCTGCGCGCGGAAACGAAACCACCACCACCACCACCACCACCACCACCACCACCACCGACAACAACAACAACAACAACAACAACAACAACAACAACAACAACAACAACAACAACAACAACAACAACAACAACTGGGGTTATCCATAAATGATGTACCCATAGCTGGTTGGCTTCGATATTGAAAAGACCATTGGGGGATGCTTGGGGGGTACCTAGAAGGAAGAAAACCATGTGACTCACCCAATGACACCACGGAATACATTGGCGGCTGACCCACCGATCCCAAAAAAGATTGGCGATGTGCCGTAGTAGTCTCAGCTGTGAGAATGAACAAAAGAAATTGGATCACCATCCAACCGGCAAAGGACGACAATCTTCCAATTGGGATTATCCATGAGGGTGACCCGTAAACCTGGAGCAAAAACAGCAGTTTTAAGTGAGGGCACCAGCAAATGTGGAAGTCCGCCATCGGTGGACACAAATACCCGCCAGAGTTTGAGATCCGTTATATAACATCCTTATGTTTACATCAATTTCTTTAGTCATTCATTTATATACATCTGCATTCTGCGGTTAAATTATGACATTCATTGTAGGCAGGAATGAAACAGCGTTGGAAGTCTGAAAGCTGAAGCTCTCAGGACCAGTTCTTGGCATATCTACAAGTGAACCCTCAAAGAATCGGCCTTAGTTTTTTCTGGGGTTTATACAAATGGAAACCATTGGTTCCATTTGTTTATTTGAAACCTCCACAAGCAAAAGCACCACCACCACCTTTTCCTGCAGGCGAGACAGCGCCACCTTCGTATCACTTCCCCAGTGATGCCCCAACAAATTCCGGTTTCAACGCAGGATGCAAGTGGGTGTCCAACAATGCCCTGTCATTGAAGTGTTCAACATGAGACAATTGGTTGACATCTGGTGATCCCAGTCGCACATCGAATGGCAAGGCGCCAGCATTTCTGTTCAAAAACATCTCGGTTTTGGATATTTCAAAGCTGTGCGCGGGCGAAAAAGAAACCGTTTCCGACAACTGGGTATCCTCTCAGAGTACATCTGCCTGGGCGCGGCCATTCCCTGGTCGGATCACCAAGGTTGTTCGGCATCGCAACCACGAGTAAGAACCACTGTGATGGGATATGCATGCCTGTTTTCGAGCTCTATACAGATATGTAGACACACCGTGTTTGCAGACAAACATGTTTTCTGCCAGCAACTACCAAGTTCGAAGCGACTGTGGCAATACATGGTGAGCGGGAGACCAGAACTTGTACTGTAGTTGTGCATGTGTACAAGCAATGCCAGCTATGGCTATGACCAACAACGTTTGAGGCCTTACACCCTACGTAGCTTGCCCCCCGGCGCAGCTGCAAAACATCTTTTGCCGCGCTGGCAGAGGCTGGTTGCCTTGTGGGGTGGCGGGAGACAGCTTGATTTGGATGTGTTGGGAATGTCCTGTTTGATGACCGAACAAAGTACATCCCGCTAAAAATGCGGATTTATATAAGTGAAGTGCAGTGAAATGTCATTTGTGAACACGCACATCTTTCGGAGCACAGATTGAAGACCCAACTTTCACGAAAGCGTGACAAGATTCTGCAACTGCTCACTCACCATGGCAACTTTGTGAGGAAGCTGAACTTGAAAAGGGAACCTTTTCATTTCAACACAGAGAGGTGTTCATGCCAAGTCCAAGGGTCCAACCCCTTTTGGCGCTCACTTCAACCTTTATCTTTCACGTTGTGAAGTCGTCATCAATCATGGCTAAGGTGATCTTACAGGCGCTGCTTGCGCGAAGTTGTTTTCATGGACAGATGCGCGGACGGGGAACACGCAGAACAGCAGCACGGACGTTCGCAAAAGCAAGGACTGAAGAAGAGATTTGGCCCAGACCATGTTTGCGGGGACATAACCATGTCACAGGAGTCCAGAGACAGAGCTGCAAGTTGGTCGAAGACACATGGCGACACAGTGTGCTGCAAAATGCTTGCCCAAAGTTCATCGCCAAGGAGTTCAGGGCAAGATCGCGCGCCCTCGAGCCACCGTATGCGGATGGGCATTCAGAAACAAAAAAATCTCCGAGCTAGCTGTAAACTTCGCGTGCTTAGCTGCAAGCTCGTCGCAGCGCAAGAGGGCTGGCAAGGCTCTGGTAATGAACAACGCTAAAGCGCACAACACGCCCATATGGACCAAGTGCATGTAGTTGGTTGATTGCTGCGACTTCACAACTGAAATGCCCCGGAAACCAATCACGAGCCCCAACAGCAAGCAAGGATATGTGCTTGCTTGCCAGCCAGAAAGAAGGTGGGCATGGATTGCCCGTGTGGGATGCAAGGATCATTTCTTTCACATGCTCCGAAGAGAAGGAGCCCGAATTGATCATGAATTGCAGCAGCCTCTGCATCACTTCGCGCCATATGATTCCCAAAAACATGGCAAGACAACGGTACCCGCACCGACCATCCCCTTCGACGTTGGAAACTTGGAACGCGTCCGCATTTCACGCTTCGGGCGCGAAAGACATGGTTCGAGTCCTTTCGCTTTGGGAGGCATCTACGCGCCAGCAGTGAAATTGCTTTGAGGGAAGGCATGAGCAAGACGAAAACACGGTGGAAACATACCTTCCTGTTGCGCAAATGCAAAAATGCTGGGATCCTGGCATGGGTGAAGCCAGTAGAAGCAAAAAGAAACAAATCCATGCTATGACATAGATGAGCATGTCATTTGACTAGGGAAAAAACATGAGAGATACTCTAGACGTACAAGAAGAAAGAAAAAAACTGGAAAAGTGATGAACATGAGAAGGGCATGAAATCTGTAGCGCAATCGCCACGAAGGCAGAAAAGTTCGAAATGCGATCTGCGCATTCATTTGTGCATGATTGATGATGGCTTCACGTCACATCATGGTCAACAGCGGTTGAATACCAGTGGTTCAGCATGGCTAACGCTGGCTCAAACCATCCTTAGCTGTTGTTTACATTGGCTCAAAGAATCATCGCTGATGGTTCATGGTGCTCATCACTGCTTCACTGGTTTATGAAGTCTACTCCCAACGTCTGGGCCTGGAAAGTTCAACTTCAGCCTGGCAATGGCAGCTGTGGTCGCAGCTGTGTGTAGTGCATGGATGTGCATAGTTCATCCCAAGGCATGGAGATTTCTCACAGGGAAGCCCCTCATGATTCATGATGGGTGCAGAGTTTGTGGATGGCCAAAATCCCAACATCGGAACGCCAAGGGGTGCCTCGACGGCAAGATGATTTTGTACGAGAACCATCGGGTTCCGATGAATGATGGGACCACACGGTGATGAAGTTGGGCTATCACAAGCTTGTTGTGTAGATGATATGGTTCACCAGGGTAACCATTTTGTTTCACTTTGGGTATTCGACAGGAGATCATCGGGTAATCGGCTCAGCCTTCGCTCGCTCATCTCTGTTAGAAGACCTTCAGCTGCATTGCTTCCTGAGGCGATAGGGCTCTGCTTCTCCCCCCGAGCCATGCAGTACTTGGTGGTCCCATGGGTTTGGGATGTTGCCGTTGCTCACCTGTAACAAGTCACTCCCAAAAGCCATGCACATCCCAATCCACCATGTGGGGCCCTATGCATTGCTGCTGCTGGCCCCTCAGCTGACTGGCTAGGTACGCTTATGTCAACACATCCATATCACTGCTCATTTGTTGCTGATACCGGATTCACGACTGATATTCAAATGTACCCGTCATGTAACTCGGCTAACCAACCATCAAAACATCCACAAAATACCTAGCTAACCACCAAAGTATCAGCTGGTGGATCAAGCCCAAATAAGTAACCCTGGCTTACCAAACCACGACCCCCATAAATAACCATAGACCATAGCATACTACAATCAATTTAAACCAACTTAAACCAACTTAAACCAACTTGAACCAACTTGAACCATCAAGATATCCACCAGCCATGCCATGGCCATGCCTTACCTCGAGCTGCATCGCCATGGTGACCCCCGCCTTGATCCCTTAGGGCGCGCCAGGCCGTGGCGTAGCAGACCACACTGGGTGAGATCCGGTCCTGGGAAACGGGCGCGGACCCAACAAATGGGGACTTAGAGTGGTTCATGGTTATATGGTGGCTTATAATGGTTAACATAATATAGTGGTTCATGGTTAACCCCAATGGTTACATAGGTGGTTCTATAGGGAATTATGATGGTTTATATGCCCAACTTATAGTTTTATAAGGAATTATGATGGATTTTAATGGGGGTTACATGATGCCCAACTTATAGTGGTTTATAGGCAGTTATAGTTATAAACCATTGGGTATAGATAACCAACAACAATTGTAGTGGTTTTCATTGTACATGTACATTTTTGTCACCAGTACCACACAAGCACTGGCAGTTTCCAAAAAAGAAATCCGGTAGGAAGGCTGTCTGCTGCAGTGAAAGAGCTACGAGCGGCTAAAGTTGTTGGCTGGTCGTTTTGTCTGCTGTTGTTTTTGTGGGCTCGGTGTTTTTTGTGGACTGTTGTGTTTTGGTGCGCCACAGCGGCGTGCACATTTTCGCATCAGAACAAAAAACGTAGCAAACTCCTCAGTTGTTTTAATGGTTTTGACATGCAAATGTTTTTGACGCCGCAGCGGCGTACAATTTTGGAAGATCTCAAGTTCCAAAGGTCACCTGCAAACTTCACGCTACAGCGTGCACATTTTTGTGATCTAAACTTCAAATTTTGTTGCGATGCCATCAGTTGTTTGCGATCTGCGCTTCTGGACACAGCGGCGTGCGATTCTGCTCCGAGCTTTCGCCACAGACCCGCCGCTTTGCCAAGAGCTTATCTCTCGACAATTCCGGAACACAAACCTATTGAGAATCACAGCATTTCGCATGAATCCTATCAGTCACACTCACATCTCTTTTGACATCTCTGCTGAGGGACTACCTGCAACTTTCCACCGGTCGGAGGTTTGACTTCCGAACTTCCTCCAATGAATGAAATCCCTTTTCCTAGTGAAATCCGCGGTTGTCCAGTTGTCCACCCAGAAAATCCACGGGTCCCATGGCTTCAAGGTAACCTCCAGCTGTCCTCTTTACAGCTCTGCAAGGCCCTCAAAGCTCCATTGCCATCTTTAGCGCGGGCGAAGGCCAAGATCAAGGCTCCTAAGCAGTGGGCAAACTGCGCCTTGCATCGATGACTGTTGTTTTACCCAAGAAGCCTGCAAAATGATCTCGATAGGAACATCCACCGGTCACATATCTCACGATTTAAACCATGCCAATCCATGCCAGCTGTCCACCAAAAGTATCAACATGGAACCCACAGTTTGAGCTTTGGAGGCCCTTCCACAAGCCGCCTTATTCTATGGACAGTCACAGCAGATGCCACACACACACACACCATGTCTCCACGCTCTACAACCCTGCGCTGGGGAGAAGCCCCTGACCGCTGTTTGACACTGCCAGGGAACCATAAGTCACCACGTCCACTTGCAGAGATTCCCTCTGCATGTCTCCTGAGGTGAGACTTTTGCCAGGTAACCATACAAGATTTCACTGGCCCTCAAGTAGTGAGCTTTACCACTTCAAGGGAAAGATAACAAAATCCAGAAACCACTCCAAGCAATAAACAATGGAAAGGGAAGCTATTCTTTAAAAAAAAAATCCTTACTAAACCAGTGTCGGGGAAATGGATCATCAAACCAGCATTCAGCGGAGTTCATTATACTTTGAGGATTCTCACAATGGCTGTGGGTGAAAACCGTAAACCTCAGGTGCACATCTCCCAAAAATAAACAAAACGGTCACCATCTTTCCGTTTTTGATGGTTGGGATTGGGTCATCAAACTTCCACATTGAAATTAATCGATCCGCTGACAATCAAGATCTCTGTTGAGCTTCCGAAGAGTTCTTCTGCCCTCTTCACATCTCCTGGCTCCAAGAATGGGGCAGCGATGTTCCAAGTCTGACACCAATATGAAACCGCAACGTGCTGTTACGAGAAGGGTCCCCATGGAAGAATATCTTAATGAAGATAACTTTTATAATTCGTGATAAATATTTTAACAGGGACAATTTTGAGGATATCTTTTTAGGTTCCATATTTTGGCAGGGAATGCCATAGTGGTTGGTTCGCAGTGTTTCCCATCATGGACCACTGGATCACCCAGAATAACGGATCTACCGTAATCCCTTGAATCTTGGCTGATTGGCACCAGTCGCTCACAAGATTCGTTTCTGCGGATGTTGGCAGTGACTGAATTGCTCGATTAGGTGACCAGCAAGGCTTTCAAACCTATCAACTCCTCGTGACCACGCTGCTCATCTAATCCCAAGTTTTCCCACGCTGCCTTTCTTGGCAAAAGCGCTCAGGAGGGAGGTATAGCTTATCAGATTCCTCAGCCATTGTCTCCACCCAAATCCACGCTGGAGCCGCAAGGCAACACTGTTCCTACGGAATGATATTCCATAATACAAGGCAACACTGTTCTAGTATTAAGCATGGACTTTTTACTTGCTTAATACTACAGAGTCAAGGTGAACGTCTAGAAATGATGGCAAATGATGGGCTTCCCTTTATGAGGCGGAAACTCAGCCATACCTAATTTGTGCGTAGTTCGGACAAGGAACTATCTTCACTGCAAAAACATCACAACAACAGCAACAACAACAACAACAACAACAACAACAACAACAACAACAACAACAACAACAACATACGATGTCAGCCGGACAAAAGGCTATTCATCGTACTGTACAGTATATAGGCGGGTTTCCGTTTTATTTTCCACATTTGGAGTTAATCCGTTACTCAGTCAGACAAAGTTCCGGCCATTGCGGTAAAGATCCAATTGTTGTTGTTTTTGTAATCCAACTTCTTGCTGGAGTTGCTTAGGTTGGCTTAGGGTCCTTGTAAAGGTCCAAAAAGTGCCTCAAACAATGGGAATCTGACTGATCCATTGGATTCTCACCAGTTTGATGGGAACCCTGTGCTCAGTTGGGAACCAGTTCCGATTGATGGCAGGGGGCCCAGGACACCGCTTCTCTTGCATCTCTTTCAACGTGTCTTCTGCTTCTTGCAGTCGCTGCAACTTCACCAGGGCCTTCAGCAGCACCTGGGCTGGGGCTACCGTGGAGGAAGCATCAGCAATGTGCAGTGCTTTGTAATGTAGTTATTGGTGGTTAAAAATATTCAAAACGGTTAATAAGTCAATAATGGTTATTAGTGGGGGTTAAGTAACATGGTTATTGATGGGTCAAATTGGGACTAATTGATGGTTGCCTGATGGTTAACTGGAAGTGCAGAATCAATGTGTAATCAGTGAATCAATGCGTGAAATCGATGTTACGTCAACCGTGATATTATGATACGCATGGTGAGATCAAGACACTCAGGGTTTGCGTGGGTACGGTTTTCGTGGACAACTCTCCTCTTGGGAGTGTCCCCACTGTTCATTCATCTGTTGCCAAAAGCTGGTCCGCCGAATCTCAAGGCCTGTCACTGGTAACGAGTTATGGTTCCAAAATATGTTGCTAGCCTAGGTTTGACTACGGGTAGGTACGGAAATAGGGCCGTGATCCAGGATCCCACGCCGTGTAGCTGACCACATTGGGCGCATCCATGGTCCCCAAGACCCTTCGCAGCGCATCTACATCACCAATGCGCGCATAGAGGTCCTAGCCCCAGATGGTGGCAAGGTCGGATAGGCATCATTCATAGGATCACTCACTCGATCATTTAATCATGTGAGGGGTGCTCCAAATAGAGAACCCCAAATATAAGGTGGTTTATTACTAACAATGATTACTATTAAATGATTTGGGGTTCCCTTTTTAAGAAGCCACCTTTTGACTAATTGTTGTCACCTTCACACTGATCGTACTCAACGTCGTCGAAATCATCCTCGTTTTCATCATCATTAGTTGTCAACTCTGTAGAGCCGTTTTCAGTCGCACATATGCTCATATGACAAACCACCGACACAACCAGGGACATGCTCGCATGCAATCATTCCCAGCCGCTTGGCCCACGATATACGAAGCTTGTCTTGAATGCTGCTAAGAAACGTGGACAAAACAATAGATTGTCTCTTAGAGGATGCTTTAGTGCGAAAGTGGCTGGTCAATCCGTTCCAAATCCCTCTGTTGTTGCTGACACCAGCACCCACGTGATTCAATCATTGACTTTCATCATAAATGTATTTGCGCTAGGTGCATCGATGGTTAATCACTGTAAATCAAAATAAGCAGATAGTAGCAACAATCACTAACAATCATTGACCGCTTTGTGGTGTTCGTTGATGTTCAATGACCTATGAACCAACAGCGTCCCCTTTGCTCCCCCGGAGTCCAGCAGGGCAGTATGGGCGATGACATCAGGCTGCAGCGAGTCCTGGACGATGACAAGGGATCAGTGAGAAGCAGATCCGGTTGGCTCTATTCATCCATGGTTATGCAAGCATCAATCAACCACCAAGAACCATCACTTGAGCGTCACAAATAAATTTTCATGGGAGAAATACCGTACCATGTATCACAGTCTATGACAAGAACCAGCAGTAAAATCAACTGCTAGATGTAAATTAACCAGTAGAATACTGCCAGATTCATAATCTGTAGTCCACCAATGTCCCACTGATGACTTCCCCCCAACACGGGAGCTTATAAACAGCTGGATCCAATGGTGACGATTCTTGGTATCCCAAGTGTGGATGATGCTTTGGTGAGTAATTTTCCTCTATGTAAATCAACCATCGTGGTAGGTTTTTTTCATAATTTCTTGTCAATTAAAGCATGCGAATCAACCAGTATGGTAGGTGTTTTAATGATTTTAAACAATTTCTTGTCAATTGAAGCACGTGAATCAACCATTATGGTAGGATCGTTATCATTTATAATTTCTTGTCAATTGAAGCATGCGAATCAAGCGTGACGGTAGGTGTTTCGGAAAATTATTTTCAATTGGAGCATGTGAATCAAGCATGTGGTAGGTCAAGAGAAACAACTGCCTGGAAACCCTGCGGATTTCCAGGGGGAGCCGCGGCCGCGGCTGAGGACCCGCACCCTCGACATTGCTTCAAGAACAGCTTCGGCTTTGGCCCGATGCCCGTGCTTGGCATGGGCACCTGACAGGGCAGGGAGAATCTGGAGGACAACACCAAGCTAGAATTCTTGTTTAGTTCATGGTGAGTGATGATGAATTTAGCCCATTCATGTTTAGTGAATTTAGATGAAATTAGATGAGTTTAGATGAATGGAGGGCTTGCTAAGGGAATTGTGCCACTTGGTTCACAATGCAAGCAGATTTGTATTTCTGAAGGGAGTTGATGGAATTGGTCTAATCGTCATATCCGGCAACCTGGCTAAGGCAAAGGCAGTCGGCAAGTGTGCAACGACGCTGCGACAACATCCGAATGCCACTGCACCTAGCAACGTGGTGTAGATGATGACGTCGCCCCGAAGACGATCCTGTCCTAAGCAGATTGCATTTCACACATGCCTCTCCTGCGAATTCAAGGATGTTCAATGATAGTTCACCTTCGTTATACTTGATTATATTACCATTAATATGAATGGCTTTATTCAAAATTCATGCTATTTCATGATATTCATTTCATCTCATTTCACTCATTGTCATTCGTGCTAGAATCTTGCACTTGGGGAGGGTAGCAAAAACCATGGACCATGGTGTGGAGCGTAAACATTTCCCAGCTGTTCATCAACAATTCCACCCTGTGAGGAAGCGAAGAAACTTGCTGCTTCTGACAGCTTCCCGTGGTGCGACAGCACTCTGAACCAGCACCAAGTGACTGAGGTCTTGAAACAGTTCTTCCGCGTCGTCCGGACAGGCCTTGTTTGAAGACTCTGTGGGGAGCATGTCTCACTTGTAACCGAAAAAAAATCTTGCACCGGTGCTAAACACGCCACACTGAAGTTTTACATAGATCTGTCTTCTTTATGGGGAAAAAAGATGTCAGATTTCTGAGTGAGCAGAGATGGAAAGGAAACGGCTCGAGACAACCCCAATGGTCAAATATAACTTCCACATATCTCTCGTACGGTGTGTGTTGTGCCTTTCGTTGCCTCACTGCCAAGATTTGCAGCCTGGCCTTCTTACCTCCAAGTGACCCAACAAACAACAGCTGGACGGTCCTCAACCTATCGGACCTATCCCCTTGCCACCGCTGCCTTCATAGCAGCACCGTAGGTGGCAACATCTGGGGAGATGCTCCACGATCTCATCTGTGCCAACAGCTTCTTTGCGAGCGCAGGAGCCTTGGAGGCCTTGGAATAGGCCTTCACCAGGGAGCCAGGCTGCAGATGTTTCGACTGCAAAGGTCCTCCACCTTGAAGTCAACCATCATCAACCGTCATCAACCATCAGCAACCATCATCAACCATCATCAACTATCATCATCTCCGTCATCCAAGTGGAAAATGCAAAGTCGAGAAAAATACTCAACAGCAAGTAATCTATGGTGCGCCCTTGAAAGCAGTCGCCTTCATCAGGGTGTTGCACGCGATGCGGTCAACTTCCAAACGCTCTTCCCTGTGTGCGCGAAGATGCACCAAGGACTGATATCTGATGGCATCAATGATGACATCATATGATATGGGTTGTAAATGCAGCAGCGGAAGAAACACATTGACCCACAAGCTCTCTTTTATAGCTCATTAAGGTTGTGTGTCCATGTGTTTTCCGACTGGGACAAGTCTAATGCAGCAGTAGCAGCCCATCGATTCAAGCATTTTCAACCCCCTGCGCCCAGCTTAGGAGCAAACCGCAAGCGCGAGAAGACATGGACTGTCTGCTGCCAATCACCTGCCATGACCAGTGGGAAGCCCCTTGGATTCCTTGGATCGCTCAACACGCCCGGACAGCCCCCAACCTCGCTGCGCCAAGATGTCCATCTGTGCCTCAGACAGTATGAAACTGGTGAGGTCACACCCAAGCGTTCCAACCAACCCGGTGACCCTGGTAATGTTCCAACATCGCAGACTGAGCAGTAAACCAACTGCAATACACCAACAGACTTTGGTGAAAGTCCGGTGATTAAAGCCCTCGTAGGCCCCTAAAAAAGTCCCCTAGGAACGGGTGGGTCAAAGGCAGTTCTTTGCCATGACGCCAATCCTAGCTATACACCAGCAAAGAACATATCACTGCCTGCGGACATGCCTAGGAACAATGAACCAATTAAGGCCTCGGCAGAGAATGATCCTTGGGCGTACCATGTAAAAAGCTTTCTTCGGGGAATAGTGTGCACAGGTTAGAGCACTCATGACGGTTGAAAGCTGCAGTGTATGCTCAAAATCAGCCCAAGGGTACACAAGAGAGAGAAGTCCAAAGTGTTGAGGAATCATCCAAGGACTTGCAGTTTCAGCCCTGTGTATTGGATCTGGATATTTCCCGATCAATTCCGATCTGTCTGCAGATCAACTGACAAAAGCCGGGGAAGCTGCAGCTAGCTTTGCAGACCACTGTCGCCCAAGTGTAAAACGGCGATTGATTCGAATGACGAAAATGATCCACTACGCAACAAGTCGCTGCTCACAGGCTTCGAAAAACCGACTAAGAAACCCTGAACAACTTGAATCCCAAACAAACCATGGATTGAAGTAGCCTCAACTTGCAGGTTCTCAAACTCCCCTGAAGTCACCACTGAAGTCCCTAGTGAATTTTCATAAAATCTGCTCCAAAATCTGCTGCCAGATCTGCCATGGCACCGTATAGGCCCCGAGGCCACCCCCCAGCTGCGCCGCCAGCGCCACCCAGTCGTGGCCAGTCACCACGCTGGCCCGGTGGAGTCGGAGCTCATCGCCAATGCGCAACGCCGGCGTGGCCAAGGGAAGCCTTGGACAGCGACCTATCCTGAACTTCAACGGCCTTATATTCCTAAACATGATATATGAAGTATATTCTAATATGTGTAAATATATGCACATCATATTGTTATAACAGTTTGTATAGTAGATGATACTAATATGTGGTACTTGTATGATACTTATATGATATGTTCTATAGTGCTATGTAGTGCTCTATACCATTCCTAGCTGATGAATATGAAATGTCTGTTCTGAGCGTTGAAGCCTGTCCAAAGGCACAGCTTGCAGCTCCACCAAGGCACAGCTTGTCCAAGCCTTTCATTGCAATCCATGGCGGCAGCAAGAAGACATCGCCTGTGATGAAAGGGAAACTCTCCATCTCTCCATTGGCGAACAATACCTGTCTATGCACATTCCCTACATGGTACCCTACCTTCCATGGAGAGCTCGAATGATTGGAACATATCCGTGGCGTATCAGTTAGGGGCAGCCTGCACAACAGCCAAAGAACCTCGGTAGCTCGCCAGCCGCGATCTTTCAGAAAACCTCGGAGGCGGTTCCCATGGCATCGCGGATTTCCAAACACCTTGTGAGCCAGCGAGAGAAGTTATCAAAAGCCATCCATCACAGAGATGTTTGATGGGAAACCCTGCATGAAAACAGATGAGAACCCTAGGAATTGCTGGTGAAACTGATGGTGAAACTGATGGACATCCTTCAGTTGGTCTCTTTGAACTCAATCTGCTCCAAGGAACGTGAGATCTGGCCAACTCTCCTGAGCCGTGGCGCTGGAACACCCAAATCACAGCCAATCGGACAACCAGAGGCATCCCAATCTGACCGGTATGTGGTTGATAGGTATGTGGTTTGCAAGATTTTAATCAAGGTTTGGATGGCTATGTAATCAATGGCCTTAGCGTGCAGAAGTCTTGCAAGCAAAAAAGCCTTGATCCACAGCCGACAAAGTCACAGCCAAGGTGCTGATTCTGCAGCAGGAAGTCTTTTCAATCCTCAGTCCATTGCGGTAGGTTTCCGGTGGCATGTGATCCCCTCAGAAAGTGATTGGATTCAACCGCGCCGCATCAGGGTGATCCCCAAAAGTCGCTTCAGGATCCAGCATTTCGGAACATTTGCCTTTCATCTTGCACGGCATTTGTACCATTTTGATCCATTTTTGAGCAACCCATTTCATGTGACATGCTTTTGGCGTCAATTTGCAGCTAACTCGACACCTTCCATTTTGCATGAAAGTGGAAACTTGCTCCGGCCTTGACACTCCTTCTAGATGTTCGCATACTTCAGGTACGAAAAAATAGATGAAATCATAGCATGCACGTTCCGGAGAGGCAATGTTGCTGAGATTGCTGTGGTCGTATCTTGCGTTCTCGTGTCGGCGTTTTCGGCTGGACAGTGGGTTGCTGGAGGTTGCATGCACACCTCCCCAGCTGCTGCAAACACACCTTGCATATCTGTGTCTGCACCAAAGCTGTCACGTCATTTCTTGATAATGACTCAAGTACAATCATGACCATTAAATCGCGGGATGATGACAAGAATACGGAGAAATGTGACGTTGCCCTTCTGCATTCTGCTCACTCTCTCATTCATCAGTACTGCTTTTGTTCTTGGCAATCGACATCTAGCATTCTACCAGGTTTCTCCATTGAGGATACCAAGACGAGTCTAGGAAAGCTAAACAAAGAAGTAACTCCTTCCTTCCTTTCCTCCCTCCTTCCCTTCCTTCCTTTCCTCCCTCCCTTCCTTCCTTCCTTCCTTCCTTTCCTTCCTTTCTTCCTTTTTCCCTCTTTCCTTTCTTGCATCTCTCCTTCCTGGGAATATGTTTCCAGCAGTTTTCAATTACTCGCTGGGCCCCAGGCCTGGCCATGAAGCAATCTGGTTCGAAGGCTCATCTGGCGGACCCAACCCCAAGTGATGGTGATTTTCAACTGGGAAACATAGGGAAACAGGGGGGAAACACATGAAACCACCAGTTTCCTCAATCTTTTTTTTGGTAGGGCTTAGCGAGGGTATTCACGATTTCTAGTGATGGTGAAAGATGGTTAATCATGTACGCCATTTACGGTTTGCCAGTATGGCAATGACCAATGATCGGCATGCCATGACAACGACCAGAACCCCGTAACCAGGTGATTGGTAGGACGAGCTGGTGAATTGTAAACGGCCAGCTGGGGTATGTGTTTCCACCGCACACACCGCTCCCCTGTGTCTAAAAGCCATGGTGCAAGAGACTTGGGGGTAGTCATAATATGACCTTCAGATTGCTTGGTTGGTCGTGGTTCCCGTTGGCTCCCCAAATTTACAATGATCCAACTGGATCCAACTGGGGAACCTGTTTGACATCTTGCTATGGAGCCCGAGGTGTGAGCCAGGGATCAGAATACCTAGACTCGGCACCATTAAGGTGTCGTATATCCGAACCTGTGACAGCTAACCACCACCGGCAGTTGGACACCCCCACAAGTTGAAACCATGGAAGCCAACAAAGGTGAGCTTCAACACACAAATGATCTTTCAATACTTCCTCTTTGCTTGAGGACTCTGTGCAGGTTTGTCCATAAAACATCATATTTGCATGGTTCAGGGCCTTGTTCAGGGTCTGGTCTGCACTATCTGTGGATGTTCCCCATGTTGATATCCCAGCGACGCCCCAAATGGCCACCCTGCACCTGGACTGCCACGCTTGCGAATGCACGCCACGAAGAAACCTTCGCAGTCCCAATGATGTGGCCAAACACGCAGCCAGTGGCTGGGGGGGGGGGGGGCAAACACGCAGCCAGTGGCTGGTGGAGTCAGGGAAGCCCAACCTGCGGGAGAATAAACAAAACCCAGCACTGGAGTTCGAAAAAATAAAATGATTTGCGAAGCGGGAATCATCTGTCTTGACCCGTTCAGATTGCAGGTATATCCTGGGGCCGTCATGAAACTGGCTCCCATATTATCCAAGAACCACAAGGGAATCCATGAAAGGATCAACCGAGAAGTTTAAGATCATCAGTTCAGATGCACAATCTTCAAAAATGCAAAAGGAAAATTGATCAATAATTGAAGATTTTGGCACAATCTTCATAATCTTCCATTAGTATATCATTGATCTTCAGTTTCATCCAGTCCATTCATTGGCCCGATGGGATGAGTGGCTTGCCCCAACCTGGGTGCAACGTCCATGAGCTCCGCTTCAGCCGGTAGATTCTCCAGGACCTCCTCGTTCTCCTGGCTCAGAGGAAACCCATTGAAGCTTCAGAGCGCTTCCAAAATAGCACAAGATCGGGATCAAACATCTTCAAACATATACTGTCATATGCAAGATATCGAGATATTAATCATACATATATACATATATATACATATACATACATATTTGTAGATTTTAATGTTTTGAGAATATCATATTGCCACAAGAATCTTCTTATCGGTTCTCACATCCGTAACCGCAGCTGTTTCTTTTTGACATGGGTCTGTCCACCTACATCCGACCGGCGGACCTGCACATTGAGCGTGCAAGTGGAGTACACCAAAAAGCCGCCAGGACCTCAACAGGCAGCACTGGCATGAGCCATTGGGGCTGCGATCCAAGAGATCTGTAGCAAACTTCTTTGAAACCCTTGGGGAGGGTACTTCAACCTGCACCTCGACAGTTCAAGAACGAGTTGCTCAGCATTTTCCAAGCACTTTCCAGAAGTTGCTTTTGGAGCACGGCATTCGCGGCCTTGACTTCTCCATAATTTGGAGATCGAATACGCTCCAGAACCTGGACGCAAGAGATGTTTGCATTTCGCACCAGTGGTAAGAATAGATGCGTACGTAAATATATGCACATACCTACAGTGAATATTTAGATATGTATATATGTTTGTGTATGCATAATTAGGGCATATGGATGTCAAAATCATCAGTAACAAGCTGGTTTCTGTTTCCCTTTTAGCCATCATCTGCAGAAAATCTTGAGATGTGATGCGTCGCCTCCGGGATGCGTCGCAAGTTGCCCTCCCCACTGCAGGGTGCGTCCAGCAAGATGGCATCAAAGCAACCAGCAGCGAGCGCACCGAGGTGTCTCCCATCCTCCTCAGCTTGGAGCAGCTTGGTGACCCAAAGCGCTGGCCCAGGGTGGATGAATCCCAGCCCTGCGAAAGCCTAGGGGGATAAGAAACTGGACCCAAAACTCAGACGCATCGCGTCAATTGCATCAAGTCCAGGCCCGAAGCCACAAAATGAGCGAAAATCACTTGCTTGTTGGGCGTCTCAGCCTTGGGTATGATGCGGGTCCCGTCCAATTCGCTCACAAAATGCGCAGCACAGCCCACCAGCCGCCCCACCACCTCCTTCAGCCACAGGTACTTGCAGGATCAAGCATCGATCTGCCACACCTGAGGGCGTGGGTCAATACTAACCAGCATGGCTATATGTTGGTTAGTTCATTTTTGACTATGTTGGGCAGTTCATTCGTTGGATGTTCAGCAAAATGACTAGGCCTTCAGCCATAGAATTCCCCACAAGAAGCGATCAAAATCACAAGTTCTTGACGCAATTGGTAGCTGCCCACCTTGAGTCATACTGTTGATCTCAATCCAAAAAGTGTCCCTCCCAGAAAAGATGTAGGTCAAATAGATAAGAAATATGGTATGCACTGAGTATGTATTACACGTCCGTATGTGGTATGTGAGTTGGATCCTTGAGCAAGCCATCAAAATAGGAATGGCAGGATCCACTTTACAAGAGCTCGCCTTGCAGAAGAGATCGACTAGCTATAAAATACTTAAGTTTTTACCTTAAAAAATCCTGTGGGGGTACTCCTATCGCTTCATCTCTTCATCCCAACAACTGCCACCAAAACGACAAAAAACGAGCATTCCGTTCAAATTCTGACCTTTGAGCAACTTCACAGCTGACAACATTGTTGTACTCAGCAGCAATGTTCAAAGCTGCTGCATGTCATGGGGCGGCCTGTCTTCAACAGGTTGCATCTCAAGATCTGTGCTCGGCTGGTCTTCGCTTCGTTGCACACCAGTACAGATTGACCTGAGAGTGTAAGGTGCCACCATCTCCAGCAAGGATGGCACTGCAGTGCACTGCTTCCTATACTACAACCCTTAGCAACTTTCGCAAGGATAGGAGGAGAGGCGAGGTGATACCCAAGTCTTTCCCAGGTCATACCCAGGTGATATGGAGGTGATACTATCCACAAGGCACTT
>VSDK01024873.1:115606-132188 GCA_009767595.1 Symbiodinium kawagutii
TGCTGGTTCGGAGTTTTTATTCTTCATCAACGTCTCCAAATACGGTTTTCCGCGGTGCTTATTTTTTGCCAACCCACGGGAATTCAAAGTGCGCCTAAAAGGAATGAAGGTGGACATCACTGCTCAATCAATCACTTGTATTAATCAACCACCACTACCAATGGATTCCAATACCCTGACATACTCTGACTGCCAGATCCCAAGACAAGGCAACGGACAACACAAACAATTCCAGATGCCACCTCGGATTTTTTTCGGAGGTGTTTCGATAGCAAGTGGCTGTCGTCCAACGCTCCAACCAGCACTGGAGTTCGAAAAAATAAAATGATTTGCGAAGCGGGAATCATCTGTCTTGACCCGTTCAGATTGCAGGTATATCCTGGGGCCGTCATGAAACTGGCTCCCATATTATCCAAGAACCACAAGGGAATCCATGAAAGGATCAACCGAGAAGTTTAAGATCATCAGTTCAGATGCACAATCTTCAAAAATGCAAAAGGAAAATTGATCAATAATTGAAGATTTTGGCACAATCTTCATAATCTTCCATTAGTATATCATTGATCTTCAGTTTCATCCAGTCCATTCATTGGCCCGATGGGATGAGTGGCTTGCCCCAACCTGGGTGCAACGTCCATGAGCTCCGCTTCAGCCGGTAGATTCTCCAGGACCTCCTCGTTCTCCTGGCTCAGAGGAAACCCATTGAAGCTTCAGAGCGCTTCCAAAATAGCACAAGATCGGGATCAAACATCTTCAAACATATACTGTCATATGCAAGATATCGAGATATTAATCATACATATATACATATATATACATATACATACATATTTGTAGATTTTAATGTTTTGAGAATATCATATTGCCACAAGAATCTTCTTATCGGTTCTCACATCCGTAACCGCAGCTGTTTCTTTTTGACATGGGTCTGTCCACCTACATCCGACCGGCGGACCTGCACATTGAGCGTGCAAGTGGAGTACACCAAAAAGCCGCCAGGACCTCAACAGGCAGCACTGGCATGAGCCATTGGGGCTGCGATCCAAGAGATCTGTAGCAAACTTCTTTGAAACCCTTGGGGAGGGTACTTCAACCTGCACCTCGACAGTTCAAGAACGAGTTGCTCAGCATTTTCCAAGCACTTTCCAGAAGTTGCTTTTGGAGCACGGCATTCGCGGCCTTGACTTCTCCATAATTTGGAGATCGAATACGCTCCAGAACCTGGACGCAAGAGATGTTTGCATTTCGCACCAGTGGTAAGAATAGATGCGTACGTAAATATATGCACATACCTACAGTGAATATTTAGATATGTATATATGTTTGTGTATGCATAATTAGGGCATATGGATGTCAAAATCATCAGTAACAAGCTGGTTTCTGTTTCCCTTTTAGCCATCATCTGCAGAAAATCTTGAGATGTGATGCGTCGCCTCCGGGATGCGTCGCAAGTTGCCCTCCCCACTGCAGGGTGCGTCCAGCAAGATGGCATCAAAGCAACCAGCAGCGAGCGCACCGAGGTGTCTCCCATCCTCCTCAGCTTGGAGCAGCTTGGTGACCCAAAGCGCTGGCCCAGGGTGGATGAATCCCAGCCCTGCGAAAGCCTAGGGGGATAAGAAACTGGACCCAAAACTCAGACGCATCGCGTCAATTGCATCAAGTCCAGGCCCGAAGCCACAAAATGAGCGAAAATCACTTGCTTGTTGGGCGTCTCAGCCTTGGGTATGATGCGGGTCCCGTCCAATTCGCTCACAAAATGCGCAGCACAGCCCACCAGCCGCCCCACCACCTCCTTCAGCCACAGGTACTTGCAGGATCAAGCATCGATCTGCCACACCTGAGGGCGTGGGTCAATACTAACCAGCATGGCTATATGTTGGTTAGTTCATTTTTGACTATGTTGGGCAGTTCATTCGTTGGATGTTCAGCAAAATGACTAGGCCTTCAGCCATAGAATTCCCCACAAGAAGCGATCAAAATCACAAGTTCTTGACGCAATTGGTAGCTGCCCACCTTGAGTCATACTGTTGATCTCAATCCAAAAAGTGTCCCTCCCAGAAAAGATGTAGGTCAAATAGATAAGAAATATGGTATGCACTGAGTATGTATTACACGTCCGTATGTGGTATGTGAGTTGGATCCTTGAGCAAGCCATCAAAATAGGAATGGCAGGATCCACTTTACAAGAGCTCGCCTTGCAGAAGAGATCGACTAGCTATAAAATACTTAAGTTTTTACCTTAAAAAATCCTGTGGGGGTACTCCTATCGCTTCATCTCTTCATCCCAACAACTGCCACCAAAACGACAAAAAACGAGCATTCCGTTCAAATTCTGACCTTTGAGCAACTTCACAGCTGACAACATTGTTGTACTCAGCAGCAATGTTCAAAGCTGCTGCATGTCATGGGGCGGCCTGTCTTCAACAGGTTGCATCTCAAGATCTGTGCTCGGCTGGTCTTCGCTTCGTTGCACACCAGTACAGATTGACCTGAGAGTGTAAGGTGCCACCATCTCCAGCAAGGATGGCACTGCAGTGCACTGCTTCCTATACTACAACCCTTAGCAACTTTCGCAAGGATAGGAGGAGAGGCGAGGTGATACCCAAGTCTTTCCCAGGTCATACCCAGGTGATATGGAGGTGATACTATCCACAAGCCACTCCCTCAACCAAGCTGCTCACCTGAGAGTTCCAGCGCCAGTTGGGATGCCTGGCCACCAGCGGTGCGATGGCCATGAGGGGGGAACCCTGTCCCGACTCATCGTCTATGTCCACCACATCCACCACATCCACTTGAAAAATCTCCAAGTTCTCCGGGTTTCTTCAAGATCTTCCACCCTAAGGTCACCTGGCTTCTCCCCATGGACCATCCCCAGCCATCCCCAGGGTTCCCACCTTGGATCCTGGTGCTGAACAAAGGTCCAGCACTCGCAACGAACTCAGTGGAGCCCGGAAGGCTTTCAGAACCTCCACCGGGAGCATCGACGCCAACTCCTGGACGTAGATCTCCCCGGTGTACTGCTCCATCCAACTCCCTGCAGGATGCCAAAATATGCCGTAAAATCTGCCCACAAAATGCCAAAGCAGTTGGGAAAATCGCTTGAAAACTCAGCTGATGCTTTGATCAAAAGCAAGGAGACCCTCCGGCCATCAAGTCGTGAAACTTGCTATCGCCTTCTCTCGGACTTGATACCATGGGATCACTGGATTTCCATCCTTCAGCACTGCCAACCCTGAAGTCTATACCCTCCCAGGTCCTGGTTCTTCTTCCTCCTGGCATGGGGGTGAGAAGCTTAATCTGAAACACTATCGCCACTGCTCCGAAGCACCTTGAAAGCTTTGTAGCTTGTAAGGTTTCGAACTCAATCCGTCAAACAAAACAGCGTATGTTATATCCTTTCATCTATTTATGTGCATATATCGTTTGTGATCTTTGATCCGAGTTTTCTGAATTAACAACTTCTGACACAATGAACTAATTCCACAATCACTCAACTAATGGATTCATGATGGGATTTTACTAACTAACTCAATTAACTAATTCCTTAATCAGTTGAGCAATTATTAGTTCATGATGGGAATGTACTCACTAATTAAGCTAATCAAATCAATCAAATCAACTAATTTTACTAACAAATCAATCAATCAACTTGATCAATTCACCACATGACTAATTGGAAGCCCTCCACTGCGCCTCGTAAAATCCATCAGGACACCAAGGTGTTGGCACTTTGCTGGGACGCCGCGACAGTAAAGCCTTGCGCAGCCCAGGTCAGAAACCAACGGTCGAAGTTGATGACCATTAAGTCCATACCATGGTGATCTCCTCATTATTGTTAACCACCAAGCATGGCCTGAACCATTCACCACTGTTGTTAATTCATTGACATCTATTCTCCTCATAGTGGTCGACCATTAATTCTATTGTTGACCATTGTAGTTGACCAATCTTGTTCTCATTCTCATAACCATTAAGGTGATTGTTAACCACTCATTAACCATTAAACCAGTGGAAACCATTGATTAACCATAATAAAACCACTAAGATTCTTGTGGTTAACCACTATGAAACCACCAACCACTAACTTACCACTGATGAACCACTATAAAACGCGTGTCAACCATTGATTACCCACTGCGAATTTCTCTGCCTTGATCCCTGGGCCCAGTCCCTGGGCGCCTTGGGCGGCTTCTTGGGGTTCGCTCTCCATGTCCCGCGCTTCGTCTTCCGGCGCAGCGTTCGCACGAAACGACGCAGGGACAAGAGCTGCAGGCCCTGTCGCGCCACCTCGGCGGATCCCAGAAATTGGTTCATTATGAACTTTCGACGAATTATCTCAATTTCAATGTTCATTCATGAATTAAGTGATTCCAATTTGATAAATGTTATGTTTTCACATGTTTTTACATTTGTGGTGAATCAACTTTTGTTGGTGAATCAATTTTTACATTATGTATGAATCTAGTTTTATTTCAGTACAGTACAACACCACCCCAGGTGCCCCATGCGTTCACCGGTCCCAGTCCTCCACCAGAAAGCATCGGGGCAACTCCGGTGGCCGCCGCAGTGCCGCATGCCGCGGGAGCCGCGGTGAAGCAGAGCTGTGGGGCCTGGTGAACTCAGAAGATGCGCGCGTGTATACGTATATGAATATGTTTATGTGTAAATATATATATATATATGTATATAGTCTATATGTATACGATGCATTGCTGCCCTTGGATTCTGGCACCCATCCAGTTCTTGTGAGCGTGACCCATACTCAGACACCTTTGCGTGCATAAGTGAGTATGTCTTCGTGCCTGTGTATACACAAATGTATGGTGCATTGAGCACTTGCCTGTGCAATTAGATAAAGGTAGATAAAGTGTGTTACACGTACCTGTATGTCTACACACATAGCTGTGTGGTACCAAGTCTTAACCATATCAACCTAGGCAAGAAGTCAGAAAATGGCTCAGATGAAAGGCGAAACTGTGAAATCCACCCCAAAACAAATTGGTAGTGACATATCAAGCAAGTATGGAAAACCAAAGTGAATCGGCAGCGCAATTCGGAAACATCATTTACAACTTTAAATACAGTAATAAATGCCAAAAATATGTTCACTTGCATATACGTGTTAACAACAGACACATGATATAACAGCTATATAAAAGCTGCACAAACTGCACAAACTTGGATATATGTTGACTGTTCCAACTTTGCTAAGCGGCAACAGCTGCACGCTTTGTGACCAAGTCGTGAGTGCGCCCACAGAGTCCCCGTGAAGACGCCTGGATCCTGTGACGTCAGCCATGCGTTCAAGGCCATTGCGAAGGGATGGCCAGTGCCGGGCTGCAGGTCCACGGGATGGTCATATTGTTTCTTATGTTGGCAATCATGCGCTGGTCACCGGGAGCAAATGGTGAACAGAATATGAAGCACAGCAGTAACATGACTAGCTCTCTTTCACCACGTTTCACAACGTTTTCCTTGCACATGTGCTGAACCAAGTATACAGTGTCGAGTATTAATCAGGGAGTTTAGCACCTGACGAGAGCATGAATTCATCAGAATCTGCAAAACATCTTGAGGCATGTAAAAAGCCATCATTTGCTTTTCACACAATCAAATCTGTTGCTATGAAGTACATGTTTGTTCTGAACCACAGCTATTGGTGGTGTGTGTATCACGAGGTGTTTCATTGCTGAAAACGCTTGCAATACTGGACCTCCTGGATGGATATTGGGTACACTTTGCCTCCTGCACCTCCTGCCAATCACTATTGGTTCACTGTCGGTGCACCCGTACATTTAAGGGCTGTTTGGATGCATTTCACACCGCTAGCACAAGCAACCCCTTGTGACACGCAATAAGCACCATGGTCAAGCTCAAAGCTGCAGGGGTCCAGGAAGAACATCAGCATCGTCATATTTAACTTAAGTGCTAGAACTTTACTAAGTTGGGAACGTCTTAAACAGCTGGGTGCTGACGGACGTGGCAACCATGGCACTGCAAGCGATCTGCTACAGATGGGGCAAACCCCTGTTACTGGTGGGGCCACGGTGACTCCAACATATAAATCGGCGGGATAAACCAATGAACATCAACATTACCGCACCGCACCCCGACCCCAACCCCAAGTGAACGTTAACATGACCCCGTCCCAAACCAACCCACCCCCCGCGTCACGTAGCATGAAACAAACCATGCACCGGTCCGTTGATACCAACTAAATAAGCACATTCATATTGGTAGACGTAGACAGTCTTGCCAAGTAAACAGCCGCATCAACCACCTGCCAGAAAACCATGCAAATTTTGAGGAAAGACGGGGAAAGCAAGACGTTCATACCCAAATCGACAGAACACAACATGCATTCCTTTGATATCACCTTGATCCAGTTGACGGGACTGGGGCCCCGCGCGCACCCCACCTAGCAAAGAATTCGAACGCTATGCAGGACTGGGGCTGTCCCGCAAATACCAAGACAAAACGAGAACATTCATGGGTTTCACTGGATATTTGGATCATTCTGTGTTGCAATGATTCCCTACATACGTTGTAAATCCATGGCCCTTCAAAAAGATCATCTCATTTTTGATAGTGCTTGAGACTGCCAAGCTCATCCAATCAACTGCGCCCCTTTCACAAATACAGGCCGTCTCATCTGCTCTGCTCAGTGCTTTTTCGGAGGTGTTTCGATAGCAAGTGGCTGTCGTCCAACGCTCCAAGATGTGCTGCCATTTTTGTGGCCAAAAGTGGTGCCCTGAAAACCAAAACAATCCTTCCTGGAAGCCTTCTTTGAATGCTGCATCAACCTAGCTTTCAACATTGCTTACAAATTCGCGGTAGCACTATGTGTAGCTTAGAAAAGCAGCATTGAAACGAGTGCAGGAACAGTCAGTCAGGTCTGACTCACCAAACGACGCCTCTCTCATTTCTTCTTCTCCAAGGACTCAACTAGCTCGCTTTGGCGTCGCATGGCCATGATCTGCTGAAGGACGAAGAGAACGATGAGGACATAGCTAACAGGGTTCTTCTGCAGGTACTCCTTCATGATGCCCACAAGCTTTTCCACCTGGGGGGTGGCCATTGTGCCAATGGCTAAGCTCCTGGGGGTTGGCCATTGTGCCAATGGCTAAGCTAATGCCCATGATGATGGCACCCACCGATGTGCTTCGAATGAACTTGGCGGGCTGGAAGAAGTCTCCAAAGGACTGCTTGCGATCTGGAGGCTGTAAGCAGTAGCCTCGCAACTCATTGCCAGGTGCAGACAAAACGCATGCTGCCACCACAGTGGCAAACATGTTCACGACTCTGCCCATCATGGTGCTTGCAAAGGTAGGATTCAAGCTGGTAAGGAAGACTGACACCTTGTTGCGAGCAATGCCGTAGATGATGTCCCGCAAAACTGTTGGTCCATATGCCTGGTAGAGGTTGCCCGGGGTCACAGGCAAGCCCATTGATTTTCGAAAGCGGTAGTTGGTGATTGGCAGGGTGATAGTGCAAAAGACAGATCCCAAGGCTGCTCCTCTGGCGGTGGGAGGGAGATCCACACCCTGCATGATGATGTTTGTAGCCTCGAAGAAAGGGAACTTGATGAAGTTGGTCGCCAACGTGGTTTTCAGGAAATTCTGAACCTTCACAGGGTCCAATTCCTTCAAAGCCTCCAGCAAAGGTGTGCGCTTCACCAGCATGCTGTTCACCAAAGGCTCGGTCACTGCACTCAGAGAAGCGGCCACGACAGCACCCACTGCTCCCTGCGAAGCAGCGCCAATCACTCGTCCCACAAAGTCCTGCTCCGACATGGCTTGATCCAGGCTATTTGGGACCTACAACTTCTGCAACTGACAAGAGCCCCAACGTCTTCAGTCAAGAAAAATCTGCATAGGACATGTGTGCTTTTTCTTGCCAAGGTGGAAGGATTCTGCTTTGCATGCCTGACTGGCTTTTCTGGTAGTCAGGAGCTGGCAAGGCACTCGATGTACCAAGGATTGCAACTGGAAAGAAGTGTCATCTTGTTGCCACAACAAGTTCCAGAAAAGCTGCAGCCTAGATAGCTCTGGGTCACAGGTCACAACCCTGTTGCCCTTCCCCAAAAATGAAGAGAATTGGCACCTCTGTGAGGTACCGAATCCATGAAATTTGTGGCCTCTACGATCCTACGCTGGTGCCTCTCTGTTTTGGAAACCCATCGCATCTCCAAAACGAAAAAACAATGCTTGGCAGAGACAGCAGTGACACAACGTCCTGGGTTCAGTATCACAATTTGATAATTACTGTGTGTACTACCTACTGTGTACTCATGCTTAGGGCGATGCATATTATCAAAAAACTATGAAGCACAAATAGTTATACTCATGGTTATTACTAACAATCACAGCATTATTTTCGCTAAACGGCAGCAACGATTTTTCAGGGTCTGTCAACCAGAATTCCCTGTGGCACCATCCAAAGCTACAGATATCACCCAGATATCGCTAGCCTTGGAGACCCTGGGAGTACCTAACAGGATCCTCAGCCACCTGGAAAGGAGCACTGCTGGTTGTTTCTTGTTGCTTTGGGTGCTGATAGACTAAGCTTATTATGTATACAAGATATGTATGAATATATATAAGCCTCGCAACTCATTGCCAGGTGCAGACAAAACGCATGCTGCCACCACAGTGGCAAACATGTTCACGACTCTGCCCATCATGGTGCTTGCAAAGGTAGGATTCAAGCTGGTAAGGAAGACTGACACCTTGTTGCGAGCAATGCCGTAGATGATGTCCCGCAAAACTGTTGGTCCATATGCCTGGTAGAGGTTGCCCGGGGTCACAGGCAAGCCCATTGATTTTCGAAAGCGGTAGTTGGTGATTGGCAGGGGGGTAGGGCAAAAGACAGATCCCAAGGCTGCTCCTCTGGCGGTGGGAGGGAGATCCACACCCTGCATGATGATGTTTGTAGCCTCGAAGAAAGGGAACTTGATGAAGTTGGTCGCCAACGTGGTTTTCAGGAAATTCTGAACCTTCACAGGGTCCAATTCCTTCAAAGCCTCCAGCAAAGGTGTGCGCTTCACCAGCATGCTGTTCACCAAAGGCTCGGTCACTGCACTCAGAGAAGCGGCCACGACAGCACCCACTGCTCCCTGCGAAGCAGCGCCAATCACTCGTCCCACAAAGTCCTGCTCCGACATGGCTTGATCCAGGCTATTTGGGACCTACAACTTCTGCAACTGACAAGAGCCCTAACGTCTTCAGTCAAGAAAAATCTGCAAGCAACAAGCAACTGATGTGGTTGTTGTGGCCCCTGGTGCTCGTGTCTTGATGTGCTAATGAAAGTACTTTCACCCGACCAAAAAATGCTTCCAGTGGATATGTATGCAGTATACAGTATACACCGTTTGGACCGTAAGGGTGCACAACTCTGAACCATTTTGGAGTTCTATCTCATCTCATGCTTCTCGGTGCTGTCAACTATGCCCGCAGATAAGAAACTCTTCCAGTCGCTCTGCAACGGGTACCCCACCTGCTCACTCGCTTTGCCCTGTAGGGTCGCGGACCTCCCACAAAAACAAAGAGCAAGGAAGGGTTCTGCATCCAGCGGCTTTTTGGATAGATTTTTTCTCAAACCTTGCTCAATTTGGATTGATGCCAAAACGGCTAAAGATGTTCATGTGGCGGAAAGAAACTTGCGGTTGCTCCATCCCACAATGTCTGCCAAGAAAGTTGCAATTCCGAAGTGAATTCAAGGTAAACACTCAGAAAACAATAGGAGGCTCCCACAGCACACCCAAACGACTGAGCGCTCTTTTGATCTGCGCAGAAATCAAAGAGTGCCCAAGCCGTTTCAGCAGCTCTTTGCTGCTGTCCATGCTTTGGCTTGATATCTCGCTTGAGACGACGTAGACAAATGAAAAGGGTTGTAGACCCTGTATTTTTTGGGCAATACTGCAGTCAGTTCTTGCGATTGTCAAGCTTCATGCAATCTCCACCCACTAAGGCAACAATGCCGAGAAAGACAACAAACATCAACAGACACATTCTATGCCTTTGCCTTTGCATCAGGAGAGACCTTTTCACCCTCGACTCTCAGCGTCGCAACCAGCTCGCTTTGGCGTCGCATGGCCATGATCTGCTGAAGGACGAAGAGAACGATGAGGACATAGCTAACAGGGTTCTTCTGCAGGTACTCCTTCATGATACCCACAAGCTTTTCCACCTGTGGGGTGGCCATTGTGCCAATGGCTAAGCTAATGCCCATGATGATGGCACCCACCGATGTGCTTCGAATGAACTTGGCGGGCTGGAAGAAGTCTCCAAAGGACTGCTTGCGATCTGGAGGCTGTAAGCAGTAGCCTCGCAACTCATTGCCAGGTGCAGACAAAACACATGCTGCCACCACAGTGGCAAACATGTTCACGACTCTGCCCATCATGGTGCTTGCAAAGGTAGGATTCAAGCTGGTAAGGAAGACTGACACCTTGTTGCGAGCAATGCCGTAGATGATGTCCCGCAAAACTGTTGGTCCATATGCCTGGTAGAGGTTGCCCGGGGTCACAGGCAAGCCCATTGATTTTCGAAAGCGGTAGTTGGTGATTGGCAGGGTGATAGTGCAAAAGACAGATCCCAAGGCTGCTCCTCTGGCGGTGGGAGGGAGATCCACACCCTGCATGATGATGTTTGTAGCCTCGAAGAAAGGGAACTTGATGAAGTTGGTCGCCAACGTGGTTTTCAGGAAATTCTGAACCTTCACAGGGTCCAATTCCTTCAAAGCCTCCAGCAAAGGTGTGCGCTTCACCAGCATGCTGTTCACCAAAGGCTCGGTCACTGCACTCAGAGAAGCGGCCACGACAGCACCCACTGCTCCCTGCGAAGCAGCGCCAATCACTCGTCCCACAAAGTCCTGCTCCGACATGGCTTGATCCAGGCTATTTGGGACCTACAACTTCTGCAACTGACAAGAGCCCTAACGTCTTCAGTCAAGAAAAATCTGCAAGCAACAAGCAACTGATGTGGTTGTTGTGGCCGCTGGTGCTCGTGTCTTGATGTGCTAATGAAAGTACACCCGACCAAAAAATGCTTCCAGTGGATATGTATGCAGTATACAGTATACACCGTTTGGACCGTAAGGGTGCACAACTCTGAACCATTTTGGAGTTCTATCTCATCTCATGCTTCTCCGTGCTGTCAACTATGCCCGCAGATAAGAAACTCTTCCAGTCGCTCCGCAACGGGTACCCCACCTGCTCACTCGCTTTGCCCTGTAGGGTCGCGGACCTCCCACAAAAACAAAGAGCAAGGAAGGGTTCTGCATCCAGCGGCTTTTTGGATAGATTTTTTCTCAAACCTTGCTCAATTTGGATTGATGCCAAAACGGCTAAAGATGTTCATGTGGCGGAAAGAAACTTGCGGTTGCTCCATCCCACAATGTCTGCCAAGAAAGTTGCAATTCCGAAGTGAATTCAAGGTAAACACTCAGAAAACAATAGGAGGCTCCCACAGCACACCCAAACGACTGAGCGCTCTTTTGATCTGCGCAGAAATCAAAGAGTGCCCAAGCCGTTTCAGCAGCTCTTTGCTGCTGTCCATGCTTTGGCTTGATATCTCGCTTGAGACGACGTAGACAAATGAAAAGGGTTGTAGACCCTGTATTTTTTGGGCAATACTGCAGTCAGTTCTTGCGATTGTCAAGCTTCATGCAATCTCCACCCACTAAGGCAACAATGCCGAGAAAGACAACAAACATCAACAGACACATTCTATGCCTTTGCCTTTGCATCAGGAGAGACCTTTTCACCCTCGACTCTCAGCGTCGCAACCAGCTCGCTTTGGCGTCGCATGGCCATGATCTGCTGAAGGACGAAGAGAACGATGAGGACATAGCTAACAGGGTTCTTCTGCAGGTACTCCTTCATGATACCCACAAGCTTTTCCACCTGTGGGGTGGCCATTGTGCCAATGGCTAAGCTAATGCCCATGATGATGGCACCCACCGATGTGCTTCGAATGAACTTGGCGGGCTGGAAGAAGTCTCCAAAGGACTGCTTGCGATCTGGAGGCTGTAAGCAGTAGCCTCGCAACTCATTGCCAGGTGCAGACAAAACACATGCTGCCACCACAGTGGCAAACATGTTCACGACTCTGCCCATCATGGTGCTTGCAAAGGTAGGATTCAAGCTGGTAAGGAAGACTGACACCTTGTTGCGAGCAATGCCGTAGATGATGTCCCGCAAAACTGTTGGTCCATATGCCTGGTAGAGGTTGCCGGGGGTCACAGGCAAGCCCATTGATTTTCGAAAGCGGTAGTTGGTGATTGGGAGGGTGATAGTGCAAAAGACAGATCCCAAGGCTGCTCCTCTGGCGGTGGGAGGGAGATCCACACCCTGCATGATGATGTTTGTAGCCTCGAAGAAAGGGAACTTGATGAAGTTGGTCGCCAACGTGGTTTTCAGGAAATTCTGAACCTTCACAGGGTCCAATTCCTTCAAAGCCTCCAGCAAAGGTGTGCGCTTCACCAGCATGCTGTTCACCAAAGGCTCGGTCACTGCACTCAGAGAAGCGGCCACGACAGCACCCACTGCTCCCTGCGAAGCAGCGCCAATCACTCGTCCCACAAAGTCCTGCTCCGACATGGCTTGATCCAGGCTATTTGGGACCTACAACTTCTGCAACTGACAAGAGCCCCAACGTCTTCAGTCAAGAAAAATCTGCATAGGACATGTGTGCTTTTTCTTGCCAAGGTGGAAGGATTCTGCTTTGCATGCCTGACTGGCTTTTCTGGTAGTCAGGAGCTGGCAAGGCACTCGATGTACCAAGGATTGCAACTGGAAAGAAGTGTCATCTTGTTGCCACAACAAGTTCCAGAAAAGCTGCAGCCTAGATAGCTCTGGGTCACAGGTCACAACCCTGTTGCCCTTCCCCAAAAATGAAGAGAATTGGCACCTCTGTGAGGTACCGAATCCATGAAATTTGTGGCCTCTACGATCCTACGCTGGTGCCTCTCTGTTTTGGAAACCCATCGCATCTCCAAAACGAAAAAACAATGCTTGGCAGAGACAGCAGTGACACAACGTCCTGGGTTCAGTATCACAATTTGATAATTACTGTGTGTACTACCTACTGTGTACTCATGCTTAGGGCGATGCATATTATCAAAAAACTATGAAGCACAAATAGTTATACTCATGGTTATTACTAACAATCACAGCATTATTTTCGCTAAACGGCAGCAACGATTTTTCAGGGTCTGTCAACCAGAATTCCCTGTGGCACCATCCAAAGCTACAGATATCACCCAGATATCGCTAGCCTTGGAGACCCTGGGAGTACCTAACAGGATCCTCAGCCACCTGGAAAGGAGCACTGCTGGTTGTTTCTTGTTGCTTTGGGTGCTGATAGACTAAGCTTATTATGTATACAAGATATGTATGAATATATATATATATATATATACAGTGTATATATATATATACAGGATATATATATATATAACGATGATTTCTTCACATTGCTTCATACCTCTTCCTTATTGCTGCTTTTGCTCCCCCTACTAAACGGCATGAAGCAGTGCCAAGCAGCCATTGTGGAAGATTCTCGACATCTTTGACCAGCATTGACTATCATCAATCATCATGAAACATTCTTTAACCTTATCATACATGTTTGTAACTTATAACATGTTGTTCTGCTAGACCATGATGACTCACCATCATTCAACACTCAGTTGATCATTTGTCATCATCTAATTGATTGACCTATCCAACTGTTTTTCACAAACCAGCTGATCAACTGATCCCAGCAGAGTCTCTGCCATCTCTCCAACTGTCCGCGCGTTCAAATAACAAGTGAAACGTCGCCTGGCGAAGGCGTTCGGTGGTGTGAGGACCGGCCGGTGGTGGGGGAAATGCAAGCAGTGATGGGCTTGCACTAAGCACTACGAATCATTGTGTTAGCACTATTAACCAGCAACTATTTTTCACGGTCACTCTCCAATCACCTGGAGTGTTCAAATCTTAAACTAATACTAACAGTTGAGTGCATGATTTCTGCTGATGAAAAAATCCAGTATGGTTGATGAATTTCCCATGGTTTTGATGGTCTAGTTCAGAGAACGTGGCCGGGGTGCTCATGCTTATTGTCCACACCCATCCCTGACGGTATCCCATCATTCTCGCTGTATCCGGTTCTTTGCGAAAACTGTCCTGGTTTCACAATTGCGGCACAAGGTTGTCGTTAAGGACATCAAGCGAAGAGTAGTTGTGCATGGTAGGTCCATCTGTCTATACAAAAATGTGGCCTGTGGGCCGAATCCATGCTAGTGAACATCCAAAAAATGAAAAGTCAGCCATCAGATAAATTCCCGTGTATACTCCTTTTCAGTTCGTGGCACCCTGTGGCACTGCGTCGTCCATGTCAGGAGTCACATACTTGACGCTGAAAGTGAAGTGACCCATCGGTGTTGCATTAATTCCCTTGGGCAAAACACATCTTTGATGCAGAGTGTGGGGAGGTTGATACATCACTTGGGAGTGTCATAGGAATGGCACCAGATAGTCGCCATGACTTCTGCACCACTCGGGGGGTAATTCATCCAAGATGTCAACCATCGGTTTCTCACTGCTGATGATTCCACCATAGTTGAAGGCCCAGAAAAACGGGGCCCATGCTGTTCAATAAACAGCCTCATCGTGTGCTCTTTGCAGCCAAGATGGCAGATATTTCCACATCGTTTTTCAGCCCCGGCCCCAACAGACTGGACCCAGGAGACCCCATGATGCTTAGCAAACTCGTCCAACCAACGCTTGCCATGTGCCATGTCCGCACCTGAGCCCCTCGGACTCAGCTCTCAGCGGGACCTGACCTGAGATGCCGGGGATGCCCTCGACCCTTGGACCCCTTTTTTTGTTGCAACATGCAGTGCCAATACATTCCCCACATTGCATCGAATCATTACATTAGATTGCTAATCGCATTTCATTGCAATACTGTAGATACATGCGCCAAGAATCATACAGATTCATCTGCGAGTGTGAATCAGACAAAACAGTCGCGTCATCATCCCCAAAATGAACAAATGAGGCACCTCTGCAGATGTTTGCCGCACTTTTGTTGGGACCTGTCACCCCATAGGCACCACCGGAGTCTGAGACACCCGACATCCCTTGCATTTCATTAGCTGCCAAGCCATCTCTCAAGGAGACGTCTCGGACGGGGGCAATGCGCCTGTACCTGTGAGCAGTTCACCATGCCATTGAGCACTCAATGAAAACAGCAAATCTTTACAATACAAGTCTACAAGTTCCTCACAAACTTGAATCAATGGAAAAGAACTTGCGCTTGAACTCATCAGTTTCTTTCCGAGCGAGTTGGTTGTGTCACAAGTTGTGTTCGCTCAAGCTGCAGTCGCTTGCCGAAGTCTCGGGGCCTTTGCCAGCCGACGAAGCCCACAGCAGCCAGGATCAAGCCATTCTCAACACCCATCGCCGTAGAGACGCCTCCGAAGATCTGGTGACGGTGGCACCAGCCATGGCCATGGAAAAAGCCGTGTCGTGGAGATCGTTCGGCACATGATCCCACGGGCAGTCAGTGAGACTGCCCGTGGCAGTCGATCAGTCACGAAATCAAAGTGAACTTGATCAATTTAGTCCAAAATTCAATTGATCAACCAAGCAGAGATCACTGAATCGCTCGAAATACTTCTGTTGCGTGATAACGTCAACTGTGCGACATCGCTCTCTGTTGGATCCGTGGTTCTGTTGTCTGCAATGCCATTGGAAGCCATTGATCGCACTAGTTCCCTACCCTTGTTCAACAGAAGGCATAGACTGGTTGCTGTATAGACATGCCTGATCTACAGCAGTGACAATAGATAGTTTCAATCTCACTATTTGTACCATGGCCTGGCTAAATGTCTAGCCTGGGACTTGACCCTGCGTGCCAGTGGTGGAATCTACAGTAGTGCAGTTCCCCAGGAACTGCCACGTTGACCCATATACAGAACAGCCTTTTAGCTTCTAACACGTCTCACTTGTGAACCACACGTGAATCGCTAGCGCGCAACCTTCCAGAGTTGCCAGTTGCTGTTGGCTGTCAAAACCCTGCGCTCTTTGACATAAATTCTGCTGAGAATGTGAGAATACTGCTACCTTGGGAGGGATCCGGTGACCATAACCAGAACCAGAACTCAACCAAGAAGACTTCGAGTAGAAGATTCCCAGCTGCCCTTCGACACCTGTCAATTTACTTCGGAGGCTTCGAGTTTCCGCCGAAGACGCTTTCTTGCAGCCACCTTGACACTGGGATCGTCCCTCACTGGCGGCCAAAGATGGTCAGCTGGAGTCGCAAACTTATCTGTTTTAATCAGTTTGAAGACTCACTTTGAACCCACTAGACTTGATTTTCCTCGTCATCTTCCCAGCGTGTGAGATAATGAAAAAGTACGTAATATCAGTAGCATCCAACCCCAGCTGGGCTACCACCACTACCACTACCACCACGGCCATCACCAAAAACGACGGCAATGACGACAACTATATACAACATCAGCCGCACCACACAGAGAACAACCACCACAATGATGACGACAGAGCAGCAGCAGCAGCAGCAGCACACGC
>VSDK01024873.1:132424-154594 GCA_009767595.1 Symbiodinium kawagutii
GCACATCGAAGAACCGGTCCCACCATATCCAGGCAGGCAGACATGGGAACCTGCCATGCCTGCAGCAACACACCAAGAGTGTCACAAAATGAAGCAGTTGACCCTGCAGCTGGCCTGACAACCAACCTTCCGGTGGCTGTGTGGTAGCGTTGGGCACCGCAAAGGGTGCCTCTGGGAGCTTGCCCAGACACTCCTTGCGGCAACGGCCTGAAGTCAGGTACTGACCATCCTCGGCGGAGCACAACTTCAGCAGCTGGCTGGATATCGACGATATCTCCTCCATTCCACCTATTCCTATCCCAACAAGCTTCTATTTTGTTCTTAGCTGCTTGTGGGTGAAGCTGCTTGTTTGTTTACAGATTTGAAAAAGGTCCGGCTCTTGGACTGACTGGGTCCAAAGCTTTCTGTGTGTAGCTCATGTCTGCTAAATGAGGACTCAGAGTCGGTAACTGACAATATGAAGTGCGGACTACCTGTTGACTGGAAGTTAACCACCCCAGAATTGAACCCTGACGGCGGAAGTATATGACAGCAGCGGCACCCCATCTCGCATATTCAATTCTCTGCTAAAATGTGTCAGCTTGCGAAAGTAGTTCTTGCTTGAACACTCCCGCAAATCAACAACTTTTGGGGACGCGCAGAACGGTCACAAGATGTTGCCCCGAAAGCAGACGTCAAATTGGGTATTGGGTGCCAAAATTCAACCCATTCCGTGACTTGTTCAACAACCTGCCACTCAGTCTATAACAAGTTATCATCTTAAAGTAAGTAACTTACATGAACTTACCAGCAGTATACCTGTCATTTGCCTGTCATTTGCCTGTCATTTGCCTGTCATTTGCCTGTCATTGCTTGTAGAACATCCAACAGCTGGTGGACTGCCTCCGCACGCGTTCCATCCTGGAGCGGAGCTGAAGGTGCCGAGCTTCCACTCCGCAAGCGGCGCTGGGCGTCCCATTGAAGGTCTGATCGCATTGGTAGCGGATGACCTCAGTGGCAGCTGTGGACTGTGCAACCAGCTGTGGATCAACGATGAATCGCACCAAACCCACCAAACCTCTCAGAGAGAGTAAGGAGGAAGGGAGGAGTATATGAAATATCTGAAATATCTTGGGGAGTTGACTCGAGTTGACTATTTGAGTTGACAAGTCGACACGCTGTGGACGAAGCTACGGCCCTGACCATGCCAGCAGTGACATTGGACTTGGGCTTCAAGGCTGATGCATGCTCCAGTGCCGGGGGCTCACCACAGGTGACCTGGACAGCTGCAGCTGAGCACATGGCACCACGTGGTGCCGTTTGGAGGGTGGACCCACAGGATTCCAAGCATGTAGAGAACCCGCACCTCTTCGGATGATTTTGGGTCTTTATACAACTTTGAGAAAGCCAAACCCTCACATCTGTTGTTTGGAAACCCTCACTCTTTATGAAGCACTTATTGATTGACCATGCGTTCAGTGCTTGTTGCTTATCCATCAATGTTTGCTAGCACCCATTCGTTGCTCTTCTTCTTGCCATCCCTTTTTCTTCCCCGTGTTTTGAAACTAAGTTTGGAAACACCTGACTTTAGGTTGCTTCGATCCCATGCAGGGCAGAGGGCTATCCTAGGCACTGGTCACACAGCCATCTTTGCTAAGGCTGCCAAGTAAACCAGCTTGGTCCCTTTGCGGATGGTCGAATCTCCCATCTCCACCACTTCTTGGTTGGCCAGGCTTTCCCATCAATCGCCACAGAATGCGTCGCTTGACTGTAAGCCACAGCTGGTGTTTCTGGAGTGCTTTCAACGCCTGGGCTACCTTCACAGAACCCTTAGTCATATAGATCACTGGCTCCCCCTAACCTGCACAAGTGCAATGCTCAAGAGCTTCTCTATTCCCCTCGTCAGTTGGATCATGTGTTGCTATCCATGGGAGCTACACAAAATCCCCATCTCCATGGGAGCAGCATCTCCCCAGCGCCTCGTGGCAGCTGCCATTGATCTGCCAAAGGCTGGTGGAGAGACAGCGCGCCAGAAGGCTTCCCCAGTACCTGCACCCCATGGCACCGAAATCGTGAGCTTCCTGGTGGGCTCTGAAGCGGTTGCTCTAAATTTGGGACCCCAGAAATGGTTGGTTTATTGACTTTATTGCTATAAATGGTTGATTAACCTGATGATTTTGGGGGAAGCCTATTATGAGAAACCACCTTATTGAATCCTGCCTGGGCGTTGTTGTATGCCTGCTGTTGTGGTTGTTGTTGTTGTTGTTGTTGTTGTTGTTGTTGTTGTTGTTGTTGTTGTTGCTTTTAGTCTGTTCTATCCTTGGCATTTGGTTGAATGTTGAATGTATAACTGGTAACCCGCGGTAGCGTTGGTTGCGGGTGCTTGCGACGATAAGATGTTTTTCACCAGCAGGAAAAATGATATTCCACCAGCAACATGTTGACATACGCATGAAACATGCGATTGAAGCACACAGACTTTAGGATTGACAGTGTGACTTGCAAATATGGCCAAATCTATATCTCTGTATGTCCGTGTGCATGCATCTGTGCATTTATATGGAGGGTCACTTTGGAGGAAAGACCATTGCAAAATGATACCGGTACAAACACATCGCAAGGGACACCAGGAGCACAGCTTCGGACGACCCCACCTGGGTTCGCGGCAGGTGTAGTGCACCAGAGAACCAAAGCTGAAGTTTTGCTTGGTCACATCTTTCATCTTTGCCACGGCCTGACGCACGGAAACTCAACCTGAACTCTTGGCAGAAAACAAAATGAGAAAACCCAAAATTACAAATCCAGCTGTGTCATGAACATCACTATTTCCTCAGATCACGTACCTAGGAGGCAAAGTTGCAGCAGGCTCGCCGACTCGATCGGCGGTAATCGCAGGCATCACAACTACACCCAATCTGTTGCGACCAAGTTGAGAGGTTTCACCCCATGAAAATTCAGCTATCCCTAGGTTCCATGACTCGCAGTGATAGTTGATGCTTGACAGATGTTCGCTTTCAATGGTTCTAAGTGCTTTGTGATGAATACTCCCTGATCCAAATTGGATGAATACTCCCTGATTGGCTTCAACAAACTCAGATCCAACTTGACGCCGAACATCTCCCACCTGCGGCAGTTTGGGTGGTTGGCCGCACTGCACTGGGGCACAATGCCCAGAAACGCTGTAATTTCCACCCTGCCAAGCAACAACTCGGCGATCAAACCAACAAGTCATCAAGTCATGTCCTTTCTCATCTCATCCTTTCTTCCCAATAAAGAACTGCAAACCTCAAAGACATTTGGATGCTTTATTGTTGGAGGAGTTCTAAAAGAGTCTAGGCAAAACTGCAAAACCGTCTCTGGCCTGATATGTAGGCATGATAACTCAAACTTCTTAGATCTTCTTGGTTAGAAAACCGTTGAAAAGCATCTGCGACTGAGTGATTCACCAGTGCCGTCTGAACAGCTGTTTGTTTGCCCGTGGCACAGCAAAGTGGTTGCCTAAGGAATATTCTCGAAGAAGAAGCCACGATAAACCCTGTTTCCAGCCAGATAGCATGCAGTACTGCAATCAACCGACAACGGGTTGACTCACTCGACTCTAGCATCGCAAGTTCATCCTCCACCAACTGGCACTGCTGGCTGCTGGTGACGGGGTCATGGTTCAGGTGGGTACAAACGAACCATTGAGAAGGCCCTTAAGGTTTTCACCATTCATGCTGAAGTACCAAAGGTCTTCACCGTTCATTGCTTGACTTCACCACAACAGCCGCCTCCTGGCAGACAGCTGTGGCAAATCCTTGATATCCTGCGCAAGGCCACTCCCGGTTCCGCTGCACTCAGCTCAGGTGAAAAACACCAAGTCAATCACAGGCAAAATGGATGGTTGATCAGAATTTATGGTTGATGGATGATTGATTGAGGAATGATCGATGGCTGGTTGATGGGTTGGTGGTTGAAACTGATGGAATCGATGGAATGAACAAGTCTGGTTGTCAATCTGCACTTTCCATCGACCCAGTCGTGCCTGGGTCACATACATATGGGCAGCGCATGCCTGCGTACCATCCGCCTTTGACCTCGGTGTTGTTGAACCTGGCAGCCGTGGTGAACCAGGAGACGTGAGTCGTGAGCAAAATCCAAACTGGTCACATGGATGTCCCAGGATAGACCAATCTGTGAGTGAATTCATGAAAAGTGTCTTGTTTCCAACATGACAACAGCTGGATTTTGACAACAACCACATGGAAAAGCATGCAATCTCTACACGTCCAAAATCTTATCCCCCATGATATCGGTAAAATTGCTCTGGGTCACCCATTCTTTACCAAAAATATCACTCAAGAAATGGCTGTGGGTCACCCTGTACTCCAGGCCGTTCACATCCCAAAGTCATGACCCTGGCTGCTGGGATGGCTTCCGCACCACCCATGGCTTTGGGCTGGTGAAACTCTTGACCACTAACAGTCAATCCTTATTGACCCATGGTCGACCAGGTAGGTTGATTGACCCTCATCAATAACTTATTGATAAGAATTACTCCTTACTTATATATAAATCTATACAGTTAAACCAACTATCAAAAAAAGATCTTAACAAGATTCATCCACTTCTAAACCATCCAAGAACCCGTTGATCCTAACAACTATCGGTTGGTTGCCCCCATGGGCTGGTTGACCATGAGCTTCACTGGTTGCCCGGCGCCTCGGTGCCGCATGTGGCACCGCAGGTGGTGAGCCGCACTCCTCGCGGCAGCGGCCTGGCGCTGCGGCGCTTCTGCGCTGTGGAAATCCCAGGGGATTCGGATGGGATTCCGATGGGATTCCTGGGTAGGATTTGGGATTCCTGTAGGATTTCTATAGGTTTTGTATAGGATTTCTATCGGATTTCTATAGGATTTCTATAGGTTTTGTATAGGATTTCTATCGGATTTCTATAGGATTTCTATAGGTTTTGTATAGGATTTCTATCGGATTTCTATAGGATTTCTATAGGTTTTGTATAGGATTTCTATAGGTTCTGTATAGGATTTCTATAGGATTTCTATGGGACGCCAGTCAGAAACTTGAAGTGGATTGACGTTGAAGTGATTTTTTGTAGAGGTTGTAGATGTAAAGGAAAAATCTGTGTGAAAGTCGCTTTGGGCACTTGCAATGTTTACAGTACTCGTCCAGAAACAACCAGGTAACCAAAAAGGCAGAAATGTTGGGAACAAGCACACAACAAACGGTCACCATCCTCATCCCGCTGCTGCTGGGATCATAATTTTGCTCTTGGAGATTGACCCAAAGCTATGCCATTTCCCACGATGCCAGTTGCTGTCTAACCCTAGGCTACTGAGCGGCTGATTTATTTGCGCTGCTTGGAACCACTTGGGCATATCTTTCCTCTAAATCATTCTGTATCCATAGGATTGATATGTCCTGTTGCACAGTTGCACTGCAAACAGCTCACCGCAAGCGCCTGAGATCATGTACATGCCATCGTCTCCGCAGCTTGCTGTGGGCGTGCCGTTGAACATCTCATCACACTGGTAGCGGATCACAATGCCTCTCAGCAGGAAGATCCGAACGTCTCATTGCGCATGTCAGCGATATATGAACGTAGACTGACTATACATGTAAGAATCATATACATAGACTGGAATGAACTGCATGAACCATGTTTTTCAATATAGGTGTAGACTGGTGTAGAAGTGTATGTGTATATATATATATATGTAATATGTAACTCTATGTGTATAATGTACAGACATCTGCTTGTGTAGCACCTTAGTCACACACATGCACCTGTGGTGTCAAAACAGGAGCTTATGTAGAGGTATACTAGTTGTTTTATATATACATCTAACGCTTACATGTGTAGTAGAGAAAACTATTGTTGGCAATTGTGAATCAAAAGGCACACTGAAGCTTTGCCTGAGCTACTGTAGAACACAGGAGTGTAAAGCATCTGACTGCTTTTCGTCAGACACATCTCCCAAAACAGAGTGTCACAAGAGATTACTGTCCCGCCACTTCAGCCCGAAAACTCGGCTGAGCAAACCGAATCTGCGGGGCTCTCCAACTGGGGAAGAAAATACGGCACGAAGACCTCGCCTGTGCTCACGTTGCCTTGCGATGGATCCCACAAGGCCTTCGCATGAGGAATCGCTGGAGGAGTGCTGCAGGTCACCTAACAGGAGGGCACAGAATGCTGTGACTTGGTCGATGTTTAAGTTGGCTAGTGGTTACTGGCAGCTTAAAACCAACAACCAATGAATAGGATCATATTTTGTACGTTATAATATGTTATAATCCTCTAGATTTACTTTAGATACGTAATATGGATGCGGGTCAAGACCATCTCCCCTAGCGAACATCCCGAAACAGTTCCAGATTGGGCTATGTTGCGATGTTTATCTGCACGGACTAAAATCGTTCCACATGAAGGTGGAATCGCCTCCGCAGCATGATCAAATCAACCAAGTCTGATTTCATAGCCTCAAGAATTGATGACTGGAAAACCGCACAGTTGGACGACTTTCACAGACTACAGATGCAAAACATGAATTCTGTGTAAACACGCAGCTGTGCTGAAACATTCTGAAACCCTGCGCCTCAACGCAAGCACCTTCCACGATCCACTTCCTTGGTAAGTCTCCAGAGCAACCCTGTGACCGATGAAAACACCATGCTCTGCATGGGCAGCCTACATCTCAAATGGTTCAAAGGCAGTCTTTGTAAGTATAAAATACCATCCTAGGTGCATCAAGCCACTGCACTTGATTGTGTTCGGCAGGATGGACCATGGTTGGAAGACACTTGCGAATAATCAACCAGTAGGCAATGGCACACTGCAATCAACGGTAGTATGTCTGTGGGTAGAACCTCTGAACGTTGGGATGTTCACAACCCTGGCACTCGGTATCCTGGTGATCGGCTTCCTGGAAACAGACTGACCCTCCCACCATGCGTTGAAGGGCTTGGATCAGTTGGATCAGTTGGATCCGATCCGTTTCCCCAAGGCATACAACGAAGCTACTCCTCGCCCAGCATCCCAGTCATGTTGCAGTGCGCAGAGAGGCTGCCCCAGTATCCGGGTTTGTCCTTGGGGAGCTGCGAGCAACGCAAGGGAAACTGTGTGTTTGCTAGGTCGCTATCATATGTATACTTGCTAAGTTACGATGTTGTTTACTCAATAATTGGAGTTGGTACTCTTGCTAGGCAATGACCACTGTGAATCCAGGAATCGTTGGTTGTAAAGTCGCAGCTGTATGATCGAAACAATGGTTGAATCAAAAACATGAAAGAAATCACTCATTCAATTTCAATACCAATTCCATCTGTGTTTGAACATGTGGTGGTTTCTCAAAATACTGGACCCTAGTTATCAGATCTTAAATGAACAATTATTAGTAATAAACTAATCATTTTTGGGGTCCCCTATGGCTTGAGAAACACCCATATGACAACCACAGGAATCCCATGACACGGCCACTTAGATGCCATGGCAGCCTGCAGCCAGAGGCACACAATCGTAGTGGATCGTCACCCCGTAGGTCCAGTTCTGCCGCCGGATGTCCTGGGCGGAGACTGGGACACCTTCCGCAGGACAGCACCAGTTGGAAGTCGCAACTCGGGTGATTCACTCGGATGAGTGAGTCATGGTTATTCTTAGTGATGGTTATATGATGATTATATATGTATTATCAACTAGGTGATATTCAATTAGTGATGGTTAGTCTTAGTCACATGGAGCTGGTTGATTGGTCATCGTCATGAGTCACATGCCTAATTGACTAACTACCATCACTGGTTGATTATTGATTCATTCAGTTTTAACCATCGTAACTGGTTCATGGGGATGGTAATAAATTACAGTAGTCAACTACTTGTTCGCTGGTTGGTAATGGTCAGTGTTCGCCATCCCAATCACAATGTAGCTGATTATTAGCGATTGCTTGGCAGTGCTAATTACACACTCGTAACGCAATCACCGCCACTACTCATTCTGATTGATACAAGGCAAGAATTGACCATCACAAATCATTGGCGACCGCGACAATACAGATCCTTTCATCACCATTTATGATGATTTGTTCGTGTGATTCATCTTCGATGATTTGGGGGGAACCCCATTTTGCGAAACCACCATACAGCCATTGAAACCCCTGGGCTGGTGAGGTAACTGATGCGCCATCGCTGCCCAGTGTCGCTCATGTGCGGTGTAGCATGAGGCAACTGGGGCGGGGCGCCACAGCTGATGGCGCTACAGGAGCCGTACACCGTGTATTGGCCTCGCATCCGAAGCGATGACGCAACGACCAGGTGACCATCTCCTGGTCCCCCAGCGATGGTAAGTCAGATTGATTGCAACTTGCGCAAGCGAACATCAAAAGGTTGCGCAAATCGTACCCTAAAACCACAGCACTTTGAGTGAAAAGAGTCTGTGCAGCAGTTTCTTATTTGGAAAAAATTGATGCACAGACTGTGCACACAAGAGTCCATGGGTGCCAATCTGCAATGACAAAAAGGGCATCGGGGATCCTCACACCGATCCCAGAAGCCGAAACACCTCTTAACCAAGGACTACCGATGATCCACCACTGTTGCTTAGTAATAGTTGTAGACATATCAACACTACCAGTTAAGAACCATTTTAACCACCAGTTATTCACCATTTTCACCAACATATACCATTATATCAACAATACTTGTATTACCACTATTAATATTGTTGTAAGTCAAAGATCACTATTGATCTTATAAAATAGTGATATATGATGTATCTCATTTTCCACTATCGTTAAATAATGTATAGTTAGTGATAAACCACTATTCGTTTGATAGATATCCTAGCTCTACATATAATTCATGCTAGTTCCAAGATATATCTGCTGGTAATTTCCAAGATTCCAAGATCATGACAGTTCATGCTAGTTCCTCCAAATGCCAAGCCCAGTTGGATGGTCGCCGCCTCGAGCGGAACAGCCTAGTGTTGGCAGGCTCGAGCTGGAGGCCGAAAAGTGGCCCGGGGCACAGCCCAGTGGGGTTCGCGAGCACAACGGCAGCCATGCACCGGCCACCCCGGGACTACTCCTGGTGGCAGACCCAGACTTGGAGTGGCGGCCATGACAACTCTCCGGCATTTTCCGGCTTTCTTCGGTGGTACTGATTGGTCATTAGAAATCTTCCATTGATTCAGCTGTCATTTCTACTTCCAAACAATCAATCAACGGCCGGAATGAGTTCACGGCTGAGAGTATTCAGTGGAATCGGGTGGAACGTTATTGTGCGTGTGCAAATGTCATAATATGGACATTTTTCCACTTCATCTGATCTTGATCTCTTGCACACTTGGCATTCACATTCGGACTGAAAGTGTTACAGCAGTCTCTCTGCTATCTAGTCCAACACGTTTTTTTTCCGCGGCAACGCCCCATGGCAACGCCCCATGGCCATGGCATTCGTTTGGCTTCTGTTGTTTCCTGGCCGGTCCCCACCCACTCCAGCGTTGAACCGTGTCATTGAGCAACGCAAAGTGCAGGTCGCTACGAGTGTCCAAGTAGTGAGCAAGATCACCTTCACCTGGCTCCACAATGCTTCAAGCCTCGACCCCAAAAAAAAGAGTTCAACCCCTAATAGAAGTGGTGATAAAATAGACAGTTAGTAGAGCAGTGAGTAGTTAAATCCCTTCAAAAAAGACCTGTGAGTACAGTAGTAGCCCTAGAGCCTTGATCAAGGTGATATCAACATGTTTTGACACTGCTTTCATCTTCAACCTGGGAGGTCATTCCTGATTCAGCCTCACCAGCGTGACAATTTTCACCAGCAAGCCATGACTCAGTGACAGCTTCGGTACTTGGGAACCGCCAGTCCACCGCTTCCCGCCTGAACATGAGATGTTCCGCAGAGGCTCATCCGCGTCGAAATGTTCCACTGGGATCAGAGTCGTCAACGCCTTGAAACTCGCCTTGTCTTCGCTACTGGCAGCCCTTCCCCATGGGATTGCATCACCTTCGTTTGAGCTTCAGTACGTCCCAAAACTCTGTTGGAATTACTCATAATGTGCAATTGGAGCATCCCACCACGGCTGTGTTTTTCAAACACCAAAAAACGACAGGCCATTCTTTTGATACTTAAGCTGAGACATTTACAGCTTACGTGTTCGCTCTGTGCGATAACAACTTGGAGTTCGTATCCACAAAGGATGCTGCCCAAGGAACAAAACATGCCACGACTGCGACCAAGAAATGGAAGATCGTACTCCACGCCCTCGACTCGAATTCTTCACTAAGTGTTTTCTGGTTCGGTCGACTGCTTCAGCTACCCACCAAAACACAGAAAGGTGATTCACAAAGCCAGGGTTAGGCAACAAAGTCATTCTCGGGACACAAGTCTCTTGACCAAGCAGCAAGATCATTAAGCAATTATTCTTGCCTTGTTTTCCATGTCCAATCAACCACTTTGTGGCTTCGAGTCTGACTTCCCATCTCAGAGACACTCAAATGATCCCTGAAGTTACATCATCTAAGGGAAATGCTCCAAGTAACGACATGAAATGCAGCGGCCAGGGTCCAATTCCTACCGCCCAAAATCTATTCAAAATATATTCATGAAGGGCAAGCTGGCTGGGTGTTTCCACTGCGCTAAAATGCCAAGAGTCCGCATCGCCCTTAAGGCTCCTTAGCAGCAAACTCCGAGTGGTTCAACCAAGGAAAAAATGTAGCCAAATACTCTCGGTGGAAAGCCTTTCTACGCTGGTGTCATTCGTTTCATCCCGCTGACAGTGGTGGGTGTCTGCGCAACTCATGCACCCACTCTCCAAATTGTAGACCCCCAGGTACCAGCCACCGTCCTAACACTCAAACTGCATGAAACTGCCATGTTCAACTGCCCAGAAGGATACCCAAAAAGGAATGTTTACACCAATGTAGCGATCAGCTACACGCAGTGGAAACCTGACAAACCGTTCGCGCAATGCGCACAGTGCTGACTTCCAGGCTTTCCCAACCAAGGCTCCGAGACCCTGAAGTCAAAAACCCTCCTGAAAACCCGACCCGAACCCCACCTGAAACCCGACCTTGAAGCGGTGCCAACCCTGCGAACATCTGGAAGCGGAAGCTTCAAAACTACACGACACCAGACCCTATCTGGGCTGAAGCCCCGCTCACCTGACCCGGCCACATTAACAAAACCAAGGCTGATAGGAAGGACGGCCATGATCAAGCAGTACCGAGGTTTCCTTTGGAGGGGGTAACCAATCGGAAGGTGCCTACCTTTGTTCCTGCTGGTCTTCCTTCGATTTTCGTTGTTCTTGTTGGGTGTGTGTTTTGTTTTCTGCTGTCTGCTCTTCTCCCTGACCCCAGTTGCTCCTTGCTTCTTTGCTTCTCCTACCCTGCCGCAGCCCGTAGGGATGTTCTCGCCAATCTCCCAACCAAACTCCTAGAGTTCTACGATTCACAAAGCTAAATTGTTACAATGAAAGACCTCAAAGGTCCCCTATCTCAGAACCCCTTACCCTCGCAGCAGTGCTATGGCACGTTCCAACCGTGCTAAGGCCAGAGTTGTCACGCGAACTTCGCTCAATTACAGCAGCCCAACAGCTTGTGGTGAGTCCATCAACAAAAACTGTCCGCAAAAGCTTGATTAACCACTGTGAAACACAATTAGACTATTAAGCACTATGAACCATTCTTGAACATCTGCAACCATCATGAACCATTTTTCTCCATTATCAGACATTACTACCGACCATTGTTTTCATGTTGTTCTCCCTGTCTTGATTCCACTGGCCGCCGAATTGGTCCCAGGTTCCACTAAAAGAGGATTCAGACTGAGGCCTTGTAGGAGACAGTAGCTGCTGACTGCGACCTCGGTACATGGATAGTCTTGACCTTGGAGCCCCTTGGCCATGCGCAAGAAGAAAAGTCTCCAACTAGGAGAAAATTGTTTCTTCTTAGCGGGGAAACCACAATTTCTTGGGGGCCACCGATTATAACCATCCGAGGACCTCCGCATGTTGTGGCGCAGGGCTCAGTTGTCCTCGTGTCCAATCATTACACCGCAATCCATCACCTCACGATGCATTTTTGTTGATGTCATGCCCAAAGATTGGCCAGCCCAATCACTCGTTAGGTAATGCACTAAAGAATATTCTTTAAGCAAATGCCTTTGCCTGGTGCTTGCTTTGCTCGTGTGTTTTTCATTAGGTGAATTTCGTATGGCAATCAAATGGACGCGAATCGCGAATATGTAGGGGGAATGACAGTCTTACACGGAAACACATGTGCGGAAAGAAAGCCATCAACCATGAGTGTGGTGCGTGTGGACAACGTTTGTGTTGAAATGAGGAGGTCTAGACCGCGTGACTCATCAAGTGAGTTTTGTCGCTTTCTGGGCTGGTTCTTGGAAGCGGGCTTTACGCTCAATCTTAGATCTGCATGGTTGTTTGAGATACGGGCATTCTTACCATCTACGAAATGGATCATCAAACCAGCCACTACAGGATGCAGGGCGTCGTGCCACAATCAGGCAAGGACCGTGGAAATCAAAGCCCTACCATATGCAACAGCTTCATAGTTCATGGTGGTTGGACACCATAATATCTGAGGGCACGCCATTGCGTGACTAGTCTCATTGCAGCAAGGCGAATTTCATTGGGTTCATGATACCTACATGGCAGACACGTTTTCTCCACTAGAAATGGGAGACATCCAACACTCCTGAAGTCGAAATCTGTCTGAATGAAATGGCGAAAGTTGGAGAATAGTTACTATCTTAACCAAAATGGTGATTGTTGCATAGCACATTCTTACTGGCCATAGTTTAGCATCAACCACTGCAGTAACAACAACCAACTGGCCATGCCAACAACCACTTGAAACATCACTAACCACTGGTTAATCGCTACCACTGCAAACACCCATAGATTTTAACCCTTCATCGTACTGAACATCGCTCCAGGTCGCTGTCATCAATGCCACCGCTGCTCGGGGTTGTTGCATCAACCGTCGACGCCTTGCGATCGGACCCTGAATCAATGTGAACCACAATCAACCACCAATATCCACCAATAAACCTATCTCAGCCGTTTATTCACTGTTGATCACCATTACCTAACAATGATCAGCCATGAATTCACCACTGATAGCCATGAATCCACCATTCTCATGCCATTAACGGACATTGACGAACCATTCGGTTGACCATTAACCATAACTAACCATCATCAACCATCGTTCACTCCATCATTCAGCATCATCAGTCAGCTGATATCATAATCATGGTCAACTAACCTCAACTAACCAACCATCATTAGGCAGTGGGTCAGAACCCTGGATCCCTGGTTCCCCTATGATTCACCATTGTTTTTCCTATGATTTGGTTGGTCATTATAAGCCATTATTGGTTGTTGATATAGCCCATTAACCATTCTCAACGGCGAAGAACCGCATCTTCCATTGACCAACCAATGGGCGGTGCCACGGCCCTGGCACCTCTGCAGACTCATCAGCTCCAACACCTGGGACGGCTGTTCGCACTGGGACCCCCATGGGTTCGTTGGTGTGGGTGAAGGATGGTGAAGGATGGGTTAAGGATGGGTTGAGGATGGGTATCAATGGTTTCAGGATGGTTGTTACCTGGGTGGCTCCTTCCAGATATTGCTTGTTATTCATGGAATTCTTTATGATTAATGATGATTAGTACTGGTGATTCATTCACGAATGCTTATTCATGGCGTTTCGGGCTTTTTTAGGAAGAGTTATGAAGCAGCAATTTGTCAATGATTGGTTGCTGTTGGTGTTTCATGATATTTGATGATTCATGATGGATATTGCTGGTCGTCAATGGCTACTCTTGGTTTTAATGCTTCTTGTGAATGATTCATTGATCTTGTGGCTCATTGCCATTTGAACCACCAATAGTTGCTACTCCTGGATCATTGTTCACTATTGCCGGCTGTCGATCAGTCTGGACTAATCTAATTTATCTGATTGCCTTGTGTTGATTGGATAGTAGATACTCGCACTACGGCCCCCCCGCAAAGCAAGGGTGGGTGTATGGGCTCTTTTGGTCCATCGTGAGGCATAAACCGGCGCGAGTATGAAGTACCAACTTGGAGCTGTTTTAAGCGACTGCGAAAACTGGAATTGCTCACGTCGTGGGCAAGCAACCTTGGGGCATTCAGTTTTTTAAGTCCAGTAACACTGCCTTCAGAAGCCACGGCACGGTCGCCACCTCGAGTGTCAGGATCTGCATCTGTGACGTGTGTCTCCTCGAGTTCAGCAGTAAGCCACTGATTGCGAAAGGCTTTGATTTGGAAGCCTTAAATCAAGTCAACATATGTCAACATGTTGTGAGTGTGGAGTACTCAAGTCAATCTCTGGTTCCAAATGAGTCCCCCAAGATTTTGCCCCAGCCAGTCATACCACTACTTCAAAATCTTTGGCTAGGATATACCAAAACCCTGGCACACATCAGTCGAGAAGGCTTGAACGTTGGAATCTTCAAGAGTCAAAAGAATCTTGTCATTTTCCCCTGGATTCTTCAAAAGATAGTCATCTTCCCCTGGTTTCACCCTGGTTTCATGTCATCTTCCCCTGCTCAATGATGATCTGCTTCCACCTTGGTTTCATCCGCTCCTCTGGAACGCAGGAATCCTGGCACTGATTCACTGGCAGTCTGTTCATCATCATTGCCACACCTATCAACCAATCAACATCAATTAACCATTGATAGCACACTGACGATTCTAATCCGGCAGTTAACATCAATTAACATCAATTAAAATCATTAGCCTGTTGACCGTCAAACCGGTGCACACTGACGAGTCTAGCGGAAAGCCAAAGGCATATCTTGCGTGTTCAGATAATAACAAGCAACAAGAATAATTCTACACTTACCCGTGTATTCCAGGCGGTCCGTAAGCCACCATGCTTCAGGTGCAGGAAAATTCTCTTGCCAATGACCGGAGCATCGATCTATAGCCGCTTCTCACAGAAAGAAACTCACGATACTCCCAAGGCTTCCTCGCCTGACTTGTGGAGGCGACTTCTCGAGCTGTTTGAGGTTCGAGGCTTTGCAAAGTTAGCAGCCACTCTTCCAGCCATCTCGCCTTGGAGCCATGGCATCAAAGGAGGATTTTTTCAGATGAGAACAAGACCCAACAAGAGACTCAACGAGGTTCTTTTAGCATTTACTACCGCCTGACAGTCCAATTAGATCTTGCAAGCCACCCGTTGTCGATAGTCGAGGTGAGCGCGACAAGGATTCGGATAGTATGGATAGGCCTCACCAAGGCCCATGGAGCGCCAAGGGGGTTGCATCGTCCAAAGTGATCGCGTCTGTTCATCCTCAACATCTCTGGCAGTCATCAACAAACCATTAAGGACAACCCGGCGCACCAGAAAAACGTGGAACAGCGCCAGCACTGGCATCCAGAAGGTATACAGCAAGCCTCAGGCCACAAACTTCTCAGAGATGAACTTCAGAGAGTCAGATTTTTGACACGAAAAAGCACACGTGATCTCAACTGGGCGCTTAGCCATCGGATCATGTGTAGATTTTTTGGGGGACACATTCCCTGTTGTGTTTCCCAGCTGTTTCAAGATCAATTTCTTCGTTTGGCTCCTCCGACTGGGGACCGATTGGCGACCCACCTTTGACCTCTGATCTTGCTGACTTTCTGCTGACCTTTCTACTGACCTTCTGCTGATCTTCTGCTGACCTTCTGCTGATCTTCTGCTGGCCTTCTACCCTCTTTTGCTTGCAGAATGAAAGTTCTTCATTTTGGTAATCCCTGCATGGTTTGTGGCGGAAGGGGTGGATATCTCAAGTCCAAACAGGTGTGGTTTTGAGTCTCGAGGCTGAAGTATGCAGGTTGAGACCTATTCCTCTATATCTCTGGAAGGGCAGCCATTGCACTGCAAGGGAGAAGGGACTGCTGTTTTCTGCCAAGGCACTTGGTTGCCACCAATTCTCGGGTTTGGAGCGTACGTGGAAACTATTGGTTTGCAGATTTCGTCTTTGTTCCTGCATTTTGCAGCCCACTGTCCAGAATCTGGTGAAAAGGTGCGAGCAAAGCTCGTGTTGTCCCTTCTGCTGGTTAATCTTGCTTCCATCACACGGATGACTGTTCTCATCCCAAACACACAAGAGGTGTGCAGGCTGGTGCTTGAAACTTCTGCCTCATGCTTACCACAAATGAGGACAGACTACCTTGCAACTTCCTCAGGATCTCACCACAAAGCCAAGGAGCAATGAAACAAATACACTCTCGACTCGTCCCATTTCCAGACAGATGCCAAACCCGAGATCACCAGCCACTGGCAATAGGTCACTGAGACAATACCTGCGGCTAAAAGTGCCAGCTCTGTGAAAACTCAAGAAACTCTCCATATGCTCAGCTGTTCCTATCTATCAGCTACCTACCAGCTAGCTACTGACTACCTACCAGCCCTTCACATCTCAGAAGTCTCCAGCTCCCTGGCAGGTAAGCCTTTCACGCCCAGGAATTTCCACCTGGGTCCCCGATCAAGTCCGGCTGAATGATGACCCCCCAGGTGATTTACTGCGGAAAGGATGGTCTTTGAATGGTTCGGGGGTACCACCATTTATGGATACACCGAATATGGGAGGATAAAAATGAAGAAGAAGAAGAAGAAGAAGAAGAAGAAAAAAAAGAAGAAAAAGAAGAAAAAGCTTGTCTGAAATAACGTGGGATTTGGTGTTTTTGATCTATGTTTTCAGACAAGACTACCTGAAACATACCTGTCTGATCTGTCTACTTGAAGAAACGTGATAGCTAACTCAATGCAGGAAAGTGTCATCGGTTCTGTCTTTTCCAATTGCTGCCGATAGCCAGATTCGAAGTAAAAAACGAACATGATGGCAAAAGAACCTTGGAATGGCTCTCGGCTCCCTCTGGAGCAACCCCGCTTTCTGACCCGGCATGGTGGGGTGGATTCTGCATGCAAAGCGGCACAGCAAAAAGGTCACTGCTGTCAGTGCGACGTCCACATTGTCCTGGCCCACGGAGCGTGCTCCAAAAAAATGATCCACAAAAAAGAGAGAGAGAGAGAGATGGAGTTTTGAGGAATTAGCAGCTGGATTCGACCCCGGGCGCCTAAAGGTAGCAGCCTGACTGCAACAAACCAGCCTTCAAAAATCTTCAAAAGGCCTGGCGGCTTGTCCTTGTACCAGGTCTCACAACTGGTGCAGCTTTTGGATGCCCAATAGCACACCGTTGGGAAGTACACTGCAACGATGCCACCAAGCATCAGCTTCCTAGGTGTCGACTTCAGGGGCCTGTCGTTGATGTTTGTTTCTGCTTGATGGCTAAGTTGCAAATGGCTAAGTTGATGATGGTTGAGAATGGTTGCGAATGCTCAGATATGATTCATAATGTTACGCATCGTTGATACTCGAAGGCCATTTAGAAGTCAGACTTCTGATTTAGGGAAAGTTGCAGCAGGTAGTCCCGTAGCACGGACGTCTCAGCAAAAAATATAGAGAGAGAGGGGGAGATAGAGAGAGAGAGAGATGTGCATGCTTTGTTTGTTCAATAGTCTTGTGGTCGAAAGCACTGCACAAAAATTGCATGCCGCTTAGGAGTGAAGCACATTTCATGTACAAGTCAAAATCGCAAAAATCTGCCACGCACTTTTTGAAGTAAACATGTCACAAAAAGTGACGGCCGCTCGTAATGAACTCGGCGGACCCGCGAGGTTTTTGGATCTTAAAATTTGGACATCATTTCGCATAGCAGGTGCAAGATTTCATATGTCTAGGCTCCATTTTTTGTGGCAGGCGCAGTATTTCAGACCCTTGAGCTTCAAAATCGTTACAAAGCAGTGCAAGGGAGACAGCAAGCAATTGTCAACATGTCATTTCTGGCACGAGTCTCGCACCAGAGCTCCCTTTCGAGATAGACAAGATAGAGAGATAGAGAGATAGAGAGAGAGAGAGATAGATCGATAGACAGACAGGCAGCGAGCCAGCGAGCCAGCGAGCCATCCAGCCAGGCAGGCAGGCAGGCAGATAGATAGATAGATAGGTATATGAAAGGATCGATAGACAGAGAGACAGAGGAGTAGACAAATAGACTCAGATAGACAAATAGACAGGCGCACAGACAGAAACAAACAGACGGATTCCAGCTGCCTGTCGCTCCAACGGATCGTCCTGGCATGGATCGCAGCCAGCCTCCCTCTCCCATAGATTTCCTAGTTTGGAAACTTCCACCACCGCCAAACCTGCGACACTAGTGGATCTACTGGTAGGGAATCATAACCAACAAGATCCATCAACGATGACAGGTCAATCCTACCACAAAAAAAACGGTTGGGTGAAGATGCCAACAAGCCAGATTTATGTCACTGCGAGCAGTTAGTGGAAAGCGGTGACATGGTGAGCTTCACAACCATCCTGGTCTCACGGCCGATTCAACCCAGTGTCAGAACGACTGCGGCTGTTTGGATCCAAACCCAAAGTTTCACACCTCAGCGGTGCCAAAGCACTCTGCCGAATGATCCAATGCAAAAGCGCTGATGTCCGATTGCAATGCAAATCTTAGTGGCCTTCAAGCATTTGAGATTTGCAATGCAACCACTCTCAACAGAAACCTAAAAGTAGATCTTTCCGTCAGTTGAGATCAACAACTAGCGGCCATACCAGTGGACAATGACTCTGCCCTCATCTTTCTGAAGAAATCCTCCTCCAAACCCTGGTTTGCACCTGACCGGCTGATCTGTTTGAAGGCTTGGAAAGACCTTGGCGCATCGCTTTGCGGAGACTGTCCACAGCTTGGGCACCGCTCTGCCAAGGCACCTCGCGCCTGAAGCCGACTCTTCTGCTGCGACCACCTGTGGCCGAAGCTTCTCACAAAAATCTGTGGTTCTTGGACCCTTCAACTCTAGGCATCACTGGGTATCTCTACGCATCAGTGGGCATCGGCACTCAAACAGTTGGTCTCTTCTTTGTAGCTTCCATGATATAATCTCATGACTGCACATGGCTTTGGTTTCTGATCATTGTTGAGCATGCCACCTCCCTTCTATGTCTTCAGTGCAACCACCGCCATTATCATCACTTAAATTGCCATCATCGTTGTCAGCTTGTACAATCAAAGCAGTGTATTAGTCATTAAATAGCAACAAGTGGTTCAGAGAATCCCTAGCCACAGGTAGTTCATATGATTCCATATGGCTGTTTCCACAAGCAACACACCCAAAATTGATCATGTTCCGGTGGGGATTCTAGTAGCTTAACCTGGCTTGAAATCCCAGGCCTTTGTTTGTTTGTTGTCGTGGAGTTTCTCGAGCCCAATTGGTTTATGATTGGTATACACCATGAATGTCAATCAAAAACATTTCTGACATTTGATGATCCCTCATTATGAACCAAGACCATTCCAACGTAGCTAGTACTATCCCAAAAGAATGAGTAACATCGAATTGTGGTTGGTCATTGTCCCCGGTCATGAACCATTGTTAACCATTATCAATTATTCTAAAACTATTCTTCAACCATTATCATTAACCACCATCAACCACAATCATTAACCACTATTAACCACCATTATCTATTATTGAACCATTATTATCCATTGTCAACCCTTATCAAGCATCAATGGTTAATACTGGTTAATAATGGCAATTAGCCATTCTCCACTCGAAAACCACCCATCCACCATCACTCAGCACTCCTTAACGAAGAGCTCCAGCACCGACCACAAAGCGAAAGCTTCGTAGATGTCTCCAGACTCGATGACCACGGGCACCATCCTTCTTAGGGATGGCGATGCAGCGCCAGGATGTAGCCAGAGCTATAAACATGGCTACAGGTAGAACCATATGGATAGACACAGCCATAGGGATGTCGTGCACATACGCAACCATAGTCATTAATTTTGCGTCATGGCTCATGACTATCAGCATATGGGAAGTGCTTATACCTTTACGTCGCTGATGCTGGGTGGTTGTAGTTTCCCTTTTCTCTCAAAATGGTTGTGAATATGGCCCAAAGTGACCCAACTAAATTGATTATCTATGTTGAGGTTTCTGATCTTGCTACCACCCGCGGCAACTGAAAGCTGAAACCTCAATTCGAGGATCCCAAGAAAAAAGTACCGTGGGGGCACATCAGCCTTTACTTCCTTGCGGTCCCTCACACTCAAATGGAAAACGTGACAAATCAAAAAGCAGAGTTTGTCCACTGCACTACCTGGTCTGTCCACCGAAGAAAGTTCAGAAGACAAAACAGCAACCATCTGCGCTGCACCAATCTACAGCTATGACTGTCATACCCACAATCCTCAAGTATGGCGATGGCTGAGAGTTTGAATAATGAACCTCTGGTTCCACCTGTGCCCAACTGGTCCCAAGTACTGCAGTCATGGTTCGTTGCCAATTCCGAGTCTGGTTGCAGTTTGAGCACACGCACACAAACGGCGCAAAAGAAGATGATATTTACCTCGGGTGACAGCGGACAATCACTGCTAGTCAAATTTATATGGTTGGATAGTTGAAGCACCAACCATCTTCATCATAGCAGGGTTGCTCACAAATGATTGGACCGCACAAAATGGTCCATTCCAAAAGATTGACAAAAACTTAAGAACTACTCGTCTTTTGGAATGGTCATGCAGGATTCATGGAAGTGTGGCCTTCCAGCATTGCAAAACATTGAGAGCTTGGAGGAATCACCCCGCGGCCAAGCTCGACTCGAAGGCTTGGTTCATTACTCCTTTGAAGTTGGAAAGCACCAACCAAGCACCAACAATTTTCTTAAATTAATTCAAACATCTTTTTGGATTTTTGTAGGCAGTTGTACCCTGTACATCCGAAATCCGTTCTCCGAGGTATCGGTAGCAGTCTTGCTGACGCTGGGGGCTTTGCACACTTGCAACAGACCATGGCATTGGATTTGGAGGGTCACCAGGGTTATCAGTGGAAGATGCCCGTAGCGTAGAGGACATGGCTCCAGCACTCGAAGCAATCCTACATCCTAGCAACCCCAAGTAGTGGCTACAGGCATGGCTACAGTAGACGCGCATGACACATGCAACACCTCCCTGAAGAGGGGCAAGAAAGACATGTGGCAAGAGCTTTGTATGAGATCCTATGAGAGAACTTGTACAAAATGCTTGGAGGGTACAAAATAAGATAGCATACTTTAAGATACTCTTAGATACTTTAAGAAGATTTCCTTAGCAGTAAGAGCTTCGCAAGGATGACTTGCGCCATCCTGTGAGAGGCCTTGCACAAGATCTCAGAATGTCAGCGCAAAAATGTTGCGATCGAGTCGCAGGGAGCAGCAACATGTCTAAGAGCCCGTCCACGGCCTCCTTCCGCTTGTCCGGGCCGTTGCGCACGTCGGAAAAGCGCCACACCTGCCGCTATCTCAACGGCGCTCAGCCCGGATCCCGGTGCTACTCCATCGAGGCTCGGTAGACCATTACTGTGACTCCTATAATCACTTTGATAATACCTATGGCCCTTCTTGTGTCTTTTATCTGTTGACTGCCATATCTCTTCGCTCAGGTTGACCATTAACCAATAACCAGAAGCAACCAATCCTGCACCGTGCTTGTGACTGTTTACCGCACCAGCTCCTGCTGGAATCAGCCCGCCTCCAGGATCGTAATCCTAAGAGGCAGGGTTCGGCTGAGTCAACTATCAGCATTCTTGACTTGACCTTAGACTCAATCTTCACTTGACTAAATTGATTTAGTTGGAAGCTTGATTCAAGAATGCTGATAGGTACCTTTGTTGGTACCCAAGATCTGATTCGAATGAGACTAAATTACATTTGCTTTTTTAGTTGCATCATTGGGGGCTGTACTTTGTGGTGCCGATCTCATAGTTTGAGGGAGGCTCAAATATGCAATTGCTAACCTCCACAAGGGCAAAACTTACATCGTTGGATGCAGCAACAGCCACACCTTTTAACGCTACCACTACCACTACGACTACGACTTGGAACGACGATTCGGACTACTACTACTACTACTACTACTACTACTACTACTACTTCTACTACTACTACTACTACTACTACTACTGCTACTACTACCACTACTACTACTACTACTCCTACTACTCCTACTACTCCTACTACTCCTACTACTCCTACTGCTCCTACTACTGCTGCTACTGCTGCTACTGCTGCTACTGCTGCTACTGCTGCTACTGCTGCTACTGCTGCTACT
>VSDK01024873.1:154915-178933 GCA_009767595.1 Symbiodinium kawagutii
TGCTGCTGCTGCTGCTGCTACTGCTACTGCTACTGCTACTGCTACTGCTACTACCACTACCACTACCACCACCACCACCACTACTACTGCTGAGTCAAGAACAACCGCCACTCCTGTCTGAATGCGTCTTCCCGGACCTCCCCAGCGAATTGTCAGTGGCATTGCTCAACACTACTTATACGCTTCAGAAATGCGTTACTGTACATCTATCAATGTGAAGGTTGGAGCGGACAACAAGGTTGAGCATATGATGGGATGCGCAGCATGCAGTCATTGAAATTCACATGTGGTGGACAGGCTACACGGGCCGACAGTCAAAAGTCATCATCACTTGCATCTGGCCTCTTCCCTACTTCAGTGAATCCAAACCCATTCCAGGCATGGTTTCAGTCAAGTTTCGCCAAAGTGAGCCAATATGCCACGGTCACGAAAATCAACTCCTCAGATTTTCAAGCTGCACCACGGCACACAGCTCTGTATCAATTGCCAGTCTACGGCCCAGGCCTCTTACCACTGACCCTCTTCGCGCAACTGCAAGATTGGAGGTTGAAAGCTACTGTATTCAGCAGCCATCCACTTCAGTACCGAGAAATCGCACCACCCTCACCAGCAAATAAACAAACAGATCATTTACTATCCGCATCCATACTATGAATACTATGTTGAAGAGATGTCACACTCGTTCGGACCCCTCCACCTTCAGACCTCCCGTATGGAAAGTCCCTATCCCCGATGAGCACTTGTACAACTCTCCATGAACGATCTGTAAAACTCTCAGTTTCGCAAGCTATGCAAAATTCTTCAAGATCCCAACGTGCAACTGAGGCAAGTCCAAGGCAAGTCCAAGGCAAGTCCAAGGCAAGTCCAAGGCAAGTGGAAGGCAAGTGGAAGGCAAGTCCAAGATTCCCAGGTCCATCTCATGGAATTCGTCACAATGACTTCGCGCACAGCAAAGGCCACTTGCACAGAGAGATGGAACCAGTACCTAGTCGTCCAAAGCTTCGTGGAAGCTCGTGGCAAGGTGAAGTACTATGGCTACGGGGGCTCCAAATGTCACCGTAAACCCATGTGACCTTGGAATGTGAAAAGTCCATGACAGGGAACTGTTCAAGTTCTGAACCCAAACAAGCATTTTTTGAGACAATCTGGAACGAATTCTGATGAGCAAATAAGAAAGTCGAAAAAGGAAATGCCTGGGCCTTCCGATGGAAACTAAAACGGAACTTCCAACAAAGCTCTGGCGGCCCACACAGCAAGGTGCCCACCCATGTCACACATGACCTCGCTTACCTCCAGCAACCCAAAAATCTATTTGGCACTATCATCGAAAGGGCCCGGTCGTGGTAACTTCAAAGTTGGACCCTGGGACCCATCACTGCTGCCAGGGACCACTTCAAGCCACCTTCGGAGTGGAACGGTGCAGGTTCTTCCTTCCGACAGCAGAAACATTTGCGAAAGCTATGGGCACCTTAGAGTGGCCAGGCAAGATGGCAGGGTTCAACTGGCTGTAGTCCTGGAATTCTCGAGACAGTCGGGACATGCTCCTTTTTCGTTTCAGCTGGCCCGATCATGGCCCCCCCAAAACACTGAAAAAGAAGACGATTCTTGGCCGAGTAAATCGAGAAGCTAAGAGAAGCTAATTTTTTGGATGGTCGAAATCAGTTCCGCTTCCCAACATTCTCAAGTCCAACTCCCCAAGCGACTTCGCCAAGCAGTGCTGAGTCCCGCGCATTGGTAGACGCATCTCAGAAACGGTCGCGACCTCAGAATGTTGAAACATGGCGCCAGCAAACTGGTGTAGTACAAGTGGAAAACCATTGGTGAATTGGAGGCAAATTCTGGACAGCCAAGAACTTGATACATCCATGGGAAGAGTGAACCAATCACCAGGACGTTGTCGAAAAAGTATATCCAGAACTTGAAGGAATCATTGGACAGTGTCCCTGCATATGTGCTCACGTCAAGATCCCACGTTAGTTGCCTCTGGTTCGCACAGCCCAAAAAGTGATGTCTCCAGGCAGCAGGCAACATCTGATTAGATTCCCCTGTCACATGCAGAACATTGTGGGACAGTTTTTGAGAGGCAAAGTCTGCCAAGTATGAGGGATGCAGTACGGGATTCATTGCCTCCAAATTCATTGCCTTCAACTTTAGTATGATGGATGCCCTACTAGTTGCCTTGCGGGTGTTGTTGGTGTGGTCGGCGTGTGGTGGTTGTCATCTTCTTTGCAAGAATCCAAGCATGCCTCGGATCGTTGTCGGGATGTCCGCATACTTTCCCGACAACTTGGTGAGAAAATGAAGCATACGAGAAAAAAACGCACTGATTCAGCCACAGTAGCCTCAACTGATAGCACCCATGGGGTGACCAAACAATGACTTGAAACTCAACCAAGCACGATAGCTTCACCAAGCCTTCACTTCGGGACATGGCACATCGTCGAGTCACCTTCAACTAATCCATGATGTTTGCCGCTGGTATAGACATATCAATACAAATAGAACAACATGCAAATGATTAAATTATCATACCTGCTGTATAGTTGAAAATCACATAACCGTCCATGTGTATTTCTGGCTAGATCTACATATACATACACGTTCTATAAGTATAGAGTCATGCAGAGGTATAAATTATTGTAAACTTCTATACCCTATGCAATACATCGGCATGGATCCTTCAACGCTCTACCATTTCACCGGCACAGTGACTGCGTCCGTAGCAACAGCGCCACAGCTGAAGCGCCAAAGTGCGCAAAGATCACCGTGGCCATGGCTGGGTGCTGGGAAGCCCAGGTTGCTGATGATGGTTGGTGGTTGGTTGGTTATGGTCCATAAGTCATATCAACCATCAAATGACCAACAAGGATTCGCCACTTCTCAAGATCCAGTGATTGTAGCAAGGAACAAATGGGCCTATTGGGAGCTTGTTTCAATCATCCAGGGCCTACGCCCAATATTGAGCGGGAAGTTGCGGATGCCTTCCACTAGGATGGTCGGCAACTGGGATCATTGGCTTGACCCATGTTGCGGTATCTTGCAGTCGAAGATGGAGTCTGATCAAGCTGGAAATCGTATTCTAGCCTTTTTACATATCTAAAAAACTTGAAACCTCAAACTGCTCGTAGCATTCACCATGCTGCGCCTGTCAACCAGCGAAGCTTGAGGTCGACCGAGGGCGGCTTCTCACTCAACGAAGATGCCCTGTGTCCCTTTTCCCTTTGACAAGCCAACGATCAAAGTCTTCAAGCACCTCATCCAGCAAGAGCTTGGCCTTAGTGAAGAAACGGCAGAAACCCAAAGAAATCTGAGGCGCTTAGTGAGGTGAAGAATGGGTGGTGATAATGAAAAATTATAATGATTATATACATGATTATGGTGCTCAATATGAATGAGCTAAATAATCTGCTAGTGAAAGTGCTTAACATCAATTGTAGATCATCGTTGATGGTTGTCAAAGAAAGGGCAATGGTTGGTTGGCAAATAAACAAAAGTAAAGACTGTCACTCACCATGGTTATTATCATCGTTGATCAACAATCTGATCCTCAAACACATGAACACTGACCATTGTGAACTATCTGTGCTGTGTCAGACTTGCCTCGCGCGTTTACTTTTCTCTTTTTTTGTTGAAATGCTCAGCACATGTCCACCTTTTGGTGTCCCCGTGTGGGTCCTTAAGAGTGCTGTTGTCAGGTTGCGGGACCGCTGGAAACTGCCAATTTTGCAGTTTGCGCCCACAGGGCAAGAAGCGATTTGGCTCCGCAGCCTATCCACCATCCTTTGGGAAAACTCCGGTGACTTTCGCTTGAGGACTTCCCAAAGGCTGTGGATCTCTTGGAAAAAAAGTCGGAAAATGCTGCTGCGGCGTCCCCGGTCAGTGGGAAAATGCACCGGGAGCCTTGGAGCCTTGGAACAAGTGACGAGTCTCATCAGTTCTGCCTTCATCATGCGTTTATCAATGCCCATGTCGAAGACTCCATGGTCTTGCAACACACAGAGCCTGCCTGGATCTATGGCATAGCTTCGTTCTTGATCTCTTTGCAAACCTCGGATTTCGATGCTCAGTCCTCTTTTACAGCACGAAACGGCTGGAAGCGGCCAACAATGCCTCTTGGTCGCAACTACGGAATAGCTTGTTCTGAATGGTCATGGCCGAGTTTGCACCCCGCTGAAACTTTTGAAAATAACTGCTCTGAACATGGGTGTGACGGGACGTTCTGATTAGTGCAACCTGGATGGGTCAAGCCCCTGCCTGGTGATTGAAGTAAACCTTCAGCCACTCCACGGTGCAATCGCTCATCTTCACCTCACTTCAGGCTTGACACCGCATCTCAAGTTGGCATCGAAAGTTCTTACTTCGAAGTCGAATATCTTCGCGCCTCTGAGTTGGTAGAGTTGTCCTGCAGCTGTCGACAGCGGGAGCTTAAAGCAATTCAACGTCCATGGCCTAGAGATTAGAACGCCTGCAGAAGAGTAAAGTCAGTAACGTTGACAGTTCAAGAACCACGTTCCAATTACCATTCTCATTCGCACCAGCATGAGTGCTAGATTCATTTATCTCGTGAATGCCTCTTGCCACCACTCTTGCCTGTCGCAGTCAAGCCTTTTTGCAGCATACTAATGTCAATTCCGATATTGCAACTGGTCTCCACTCAAAAACTGGTCGGCTTGTCCTCGTTCCAACATCTGAACATGATGCCACCGTTGGGCTCCAAAATCATTTCGAAGCGCAGGCTGCCTGGTGTGGCACGGTCATTGCTGGAAGGCCTAGAATCTAATTCTTCGACCTCCTTGGTCACCAGTGCTTTGGATGGAACAAACCACAAAAGTAGAGGTGCATGGATGTGCATGGAGTGCATGTCAAAAAAAATGCTCACAAATCAATGGTCTCTGTTTGAAGGAGATGAACTTGGGGATCAAATCCCTCCATTTGTGTGGTCTTAAAACCGGACAAGTTGCAGGGGCTGTGAGGCGGCTGCTGTTCGCGTTTCTGGTAGTTTCTGATCCCCGAGCCAAGTGTCACATCCCAAGAAACGATTGGCTTCTCTATATCGAAGATGACCACTGTAGTTTTCTTTCAGGCAGGATTTGTGTGGTTATACAATTTTAAAGTAAACTCGCGGCATTCAAGAAACAAGGATTCCGCATCCATTGTCATATCATTTCATGCAATGTGATATCTGACATTAGACCCGATCATATTGGGAACAGGTCATGTCTCATCGTATCAAAGCATGTCATGTCAAATCATTCCATAAAAAGCCATGTCCTAGCATATCATGTTATGTCCTGACATGTAATGTCATTGTAAGTCATCTCACATTGCATCATATCTATCATGTCAAACATGTCCTGTCCTCTCAGGTCATTGCACAGATTTGATAATGATAATCCTGGATCCAATGACATGTACAGATGCACATATATGATTCGCACATGCCGATGCAAAGATGTAATTGGGCGGTTGTACCTGTTGCTGGATTGTATGCCTAATTCACATTGATTTTCAAACTTACGTATGATTCCGAAACCTCCAAAATAAGGAAGCTAAGAAAGCTTAATATCCGAACTTGCCGTTTGGTTCAACTTACCGTTTGGTTCAGTTCAAAGAAGCCCAGCATGAGTTCACGTTGAAAGCCTGGACCAAAGGACCAATTGTGCAACAGCTTCGAAGTTACGATATGACTCTGCAATGCCGATCTCAGTTCTTAGCTTGTCAAAAGGCTACCCACGCTACCACCAGACTTCAACTCGAAGCATGAATTCGTGGGGATCTGTCCCTTGGCTCCCAGCAATACAGGCTACCGCAGGCCCAAGGTACCGTGGAGAAAGCCTTTCATGAGATTTCCGTGCAGTTCATGTTGCTCGAAGTGCATGGGAGGCTCCTCAGCATCTCGGGTGGCGTCAAAGACCCGTAGGAAATCTTTGGGGATGAACAGCTACAGTATAGGATGTCTTATGATTTTTTGTATACATCCAACAGCTACAGCATAGGAAATTCTGTATACATGCCAATCATTCTGGTGTCCCCAAATATACAATACAAAGCTACAAACATACAATCGGTTCAAAATCGGGAGCTAGCTGAACTGTAGAGGGTTAATGCTACTGCTGCTCTAGGTTGTATATGTTAATGCTGCTTAAGAAACGATGAAGAGCTACAAAAATACGTGATGTGACATATGTAATGTGCAACATGATGTAACTCATAAGCCTTGCAAGTGGCAGCCTATTAAGGACTCCTACGGACTCTCAGCTGAAAAGCTCCCCATTCTGTGAGTTACATCTACCTATGATTACCACAGGTTCCACGAGTTGATTCAACAATCCCCAAGAAGTGTATGAGATCAAGTGGTTCATGAGAGTCAACTCATGAGGTTCACTGTGGATAGTGATTGGATAGAGACGGTGAATGGTGGTTAATTATGGTCTATGATATTTGATGATGGTTAGACAATGAGGAATATAAAACAATAATGAGTCCATGAAGGCTTATCATTGTTAACTGTGGTCACTCATGCTTCCTATCACGGGGAAAAATGTCCCCAACCAAAGCCCACCATTCATCGCGCAAACAGCCTTTCAGCAGAGGATCATGGTCTGCCAGCGTCTTAAAGGCTCGGTGAACCAATGGCATTGAACGGAAAATGCGAGCTTCCTCCATAGTGCCTCGATGCTGCAAGGCGTGGAGAGTTGACCAAACGCAGATCTAACAAGTGAATTTTGCTATCTAAGACATCAAATCGACATCTTGTCTTTTTTGACCCCCTGGTCTTTTCGACATCAAAACGCATCATATCCAGGAATGATGTGACGACAAACACCTGGCACCCGAATACACCGGAGCCCAAGATTCTCAGTGGAGCCTTCCTACGTCTGAATCCGTCTCAGCTACCAAGCCCATGATGCACAGAGACTTCTGGCTGACCCATGCCGCCGTTTGGGGCCGAAATGGAAATCATTCCAACGCTTTTGTCATCCCTTGATGCTCCCCAAGCCATTGTGACATGACATCAGCCCACTTCAACAAATCGCCACCCTGCTGCAACGCGGTGCCCCAGCGCCTGCGTATTTCTCGGCCAGGAACTGCAGGTGCAGCTGACCCGCAGCTTCGAAGAGGGACGAGGGATCGAATCCATCCTGACATCCAGCGCAGGGCAATGTCCAGGGCATCTCCAGGACATGTGGAAATCATTTGTATAACTCCCTAATCGATTGCACCGATTACTCAAGACTGGCAAGCAAAAACATGGCTCTATATCATATTTGCAAAAAACGTACGTGAACAGTGCAAGAAGTATCAAAATCATGGTCTTTAAGCGGTTCCAGTGCTTTCTCCTTGGCTACCATCTATTCTCGCAATAATTAGTTCTAATAAACTATGCAAAATAAATGATACACCCTAGATCACCCTAGTTAACTTGCCTTATAACTAGGTCAACCTGCCATTTCTGCTTAGGTTCACCACTGGCCCAAACCCCCGCGACTCAGAGCAGCGCCTCAGTAATGCCTTGCTGCAACGCGCGCCGCAGGGCTGTGCCGTTTTGCGGCGCGGCCAAATTCACCACGAGCCCCGCGATCTTGGAGTTTTGGGGCCTTCCGCCTGGCGAGTTTTGGGGCACCAAAAATCAAGTTATAAGTCTATTTATGTGGATGTACAATGGTTTTACATGGGATTATAGTGGTTAGTGATAGGGGATAATGACCTGCAATAAGATCTACATGGGCCTTTCTCAAGCCATGACGAAGCATTCTTGGGGGGTTCCCTATTTTGAGAAGCCACCATGTCGTGGATCCATATACAAAGAGATAGATATGTGATATGTATCATACGTAATCCACCATGATGTAGATATGTTGATAATATGTAGATGATGTGTACGTGTGCTATTCTATATGCTCAAGTACATATGTGTATCAGATGTTCAAAGTATATTTGCTTTTCTGTTCGTTCGGCATCATTCAGCTCATCTGCACAGCTGCGTTGTATCCTGTGCCTGGTGCCACTCGGAAAATCACCACCTCCTCCTGCTGGGTGTTCCATTCCACGCCCAGCAGCACCACATCCCAGCCCTGGACACCTCAAAGGTGGCATTGCTGACTTAAAAAAAAGCTGCCGGAGAACTACCACCTCATAAAGTCCGTTGAATTGCCATCTACCATCTATTAGTCCATCCGAAAAAATGGTGTACAAACATTGATGTTCCCCACGCACACACGCAAATCAGATACATCTTAGGTTGATCACACTGAGATATTATACAGCTTATACATATAGGGATACAGCTTATACTGGGATATTCTACAGCTTATAATATACAGGGATAATGGTAAAGATGGATATTCTATGAACCTCCCCCGACTCGGAATCAACGACACCGCCCCAAGTTTCACCAAGTCGCCGAGCTGATCCAGGTAGCCGGGAAGCTCCTGTGACCCATGCAGATCTCCAGATGCTAACGGTGTTGTACCATCCGTTAGATGATTCAAATCATGATGAAAATGTGGTTTTCACACCAGTTTTTTCACACATGTTGAGCTTCAACTCTATTCAACCATGCTTTACCATGGCAATGATGACCAACAATGGCGAAGGGGAAATGAGTAGTAACTCGATCTGCTGGTAAAGTAAAGCATGACAAGCATTTACAATGGGTCGAAAGGCCAACTCTTGTTTACATTGATTGACTATCCTTCCTACTGGTTGAGACTGGGTGAGAAACCTTCATGATTGCTTGATCAATGCGGGCGAATACTCAGGAACCTGGATGAAGAACGGGCCTTACTGGTTGGAAATGGTTGACCATGAATAACACTTACCAACAGCCACTGATACTGTTGCATTATAATTTGCAATGACTGACAATGAGTAATTCAGGCTACAGCAAAAAGTGGTTAAGCGTGACCAAAACTGTGCACAATGGATCTGAACTGCTGCTTGAAAATGCTCAACAATTGCTGATCATGGGAGATCCAGCCCCAAATAACAAGTAGCTTGGCTTGTGATCATCAAAGAACTGGTGAACCCGCTTTGGACGTTCTAACACTTGTGGACAATGGCTACCAAGGAATAGCAATGGATAAAAATAGTAATGAAGAGTAATAGCCGGCAAGAGCCAAGCGTGTTCCAGAATGACTAACATTGTCTTACCAGTGCTGACAATGCTTAGCACTACAATGGTTACCGGTCAGTGAGGGCGGTTCATTTCTCGTGTAAAGGTTAAGAATCTTCAATATTCAGACCTATGGTGTTCAAATGGTAACATTTGTTGATGCTTACAAATGATTTCATCATTCTTCAAAACATCTAGCAATGCTTTTATCAAGAATGGTGACCACTCACTAACAAGGCTTCAGAATCTCCAGAATGATGTGCAATGTCCACCCATGCTTCGTGATCATCGACAGGTGTGAGGAGTGGCCAACCACGGTGGACATTCCGTGGCAGCTCCACATCCGAAAAGGTACTCGTTGGGGCTGCCACATGTCCCGGATCACCAGCTGATCCCATAGCATATCCCTCCACCTGACACCTTCGGTGCTGCATCTCCTGTCGCAATCGATCCATCTGAAAGAATTCCCGATCTGTCAGGAAGACGGCCTTGGATGAGATGCCTTGGCACGTTAGTGGAGCTGCAGCTGCTTGTGACCTGTGCACAAATGGATGGTCCCATAGCTGGGGAGTAGCAGTTAAATGTAGGAATAGGGTGTTTGGAGGTTTCTGGTCTACAAGGAAAGTCTTTGGAAAAAATGGGGGATGACTGCAATCAGATAGGACTGTCCATACACGTCATCGATGACTTCCGAATCCTAATTCTGTTTTGCACTGGTGAGGATTCCAACATTGCCGAAAGTCTCACGTGCACTGGAGGCAAAACAAAATGGGTAGTTTGTGGTCTACCCTTTTATGATGAAGTGTAAATCTCAGAAACACCAGAAGCTTGATGATCCACACAATTTGTCTTGGTCACTGTTGGTCACCCAGCTTGAGAAACAACTTGGTGTCTTTGCATCTGTGGGTGGCAGCTGGTCAGCTGATGGTGACGCCAAGGCTGTGTGAGCCCCTGAAGACAGCTGGCTCTTCGAGGAAATATGAGTCACCTTTAGCTAGTATAGAAATGCATGGACTCTATAGAGTTAAAGCCTAAACCAATGCGAATTCAACATGGGTTTGTGAATAGCTATCGTGGTACCTACTAACCACTAAGTTCATGACTATTCTAAACATCACCCATGCACTGTTTGATCTGGGTGGATTCACTATTCTACTATTATGGTTTCCATTCACTATTCTAAACCTGCTAATCACCCATTCTGACTAGGAAACCAAACTCTTCACTGTTTGAATTCCATGCCATGGTGCCCATCTCGCTGACGGCTTCGCGCATGGCATCCACTCCCTTGCAAGAGACACATGGCACCTGACAACCGTCGGCAGGATCCGGAACCCGGCTCTATGGACAAGTGAATCAGCTGGCTACTGGTGGTCAATCATCAATAAAAAGGCCAAACAACAACCAACAATAGTTCTCGAACAAGATTGGTCAGTCTTAAACATTCTCAACCAAATCGTAAACCATCATGAATCAAATTCATCATGGGCAAGTGGTGGTAAATAACGACCAACACCAACAATCAGCTGGTTAAGAGCTGCTTAACAGCTAATTAATAGCTGGTTCGCAGGGGTAACAAACGATCACCAAGCACCCTTTGTTTCATCTCCCAGGCCTGACACTCATAGGAGAAGCCCAGGGTGGCCAATTCCAAACGCTGATCCCCCGCTCCGGTGAAGGCAACCACCTGCAGATTGGGACGGAGTCCAAGGATTCCAACCACCCGTGGCTTTGGGAAGGAAAAAAACTCACAGAAAAATCATGAACAGCTTCAACTTCCAGGACTTTAGCTGCTTTTTACCATGGAAACATGGCAAAATCACGGCCAAAGCATGGCCAACACAACCAAGTTTCTTTCTCCCTTCTTACCAACAGACATAAAAACATGAAGCGAAATCCCTCTGAGGCCGGCCTGCTGCGCTCCGAGGTAGCGACTCCGGTTGGGATATCGAGCCTTCAGCACCATTCCTCGGCACCACGCAGTGGATTCATCAACAGAGAGTGCCCAACACACAAATAGTACGTTCCTACATGTTCCTACATGTTCCTACTATTCTTGAGTATTTGCTCCTGTTGTCAACCAGTATGGCGATTATGGTTCATGATGGTTAAGCATACTATCAATCATGATTCAGAATAGCTAGTAGTGCCTCCTTATGGTTAACAATTGATTAGTGGATGGACACGATTTTGGAAAACATGCCCTAAGATCAAATTTCATAAACTACTGCATGGATCATTTACACAACCATTTTGAACTATGACCAACGATATCAGTTGGTAACTGGACTCATAATTGGACTAAAGGAGCCATCATTTGTATAACCAAAGGAGTTATCATATCACTTGAGAATCTCCTTGGATAAGTGGACCGCTTTCTGACACTGCTCTATTTGGTGACATGCTACCACCCTATCATTGATGCACTGGGGGGATTTGTTCTCAACCAGCAGTAACCTCTAAAATTCAGGTTCAAACGTTCACTTGAAACATCTTCAAACAACTGATGTACGGGTGTGAGTCCACACCAAGTACCAAAAACGCCAAGAGAAAACACAAAGCATGATCTACTCACTTTAGGAACGTTCACCAAGGCAACTGCTCTTGTCTTTTGTGCTGCATGTACTGACATTTTTCAGGAGTTCTTTATGAAACTGCAAACTGGTTGCCACACAAGTCGCCACGCAAGTTGCCACACAAATTGCTACAGCAGCTGCAACACGTTGGTTACTCCTTGGTTTTGCAACCAAGGAGCCATCTCTAAAGCCCATTTGCAGCACACGAGGGCCAGCAGGACCTGGTGGAGCCATTGGAGGCACGGCGCCCTTGTCGTAGAGATCCATCAGCTTCTGGAAACACTCCGGAGATCCTCAGGTCGAGGTCTCTGAAAAAATCTCAATGGTGAAAACTGCGCAAGAAAACAAAAAGAAATGGGATCTGCTCATCGCTGACTCGTGCAAAATCATTCCGTGTTTGTGGTCAAAACGACATAGCAGAAATCGGATCACCTTGTTTTTCGTAGCACAAACACACACTCGGGTGCGCTAGTTTCAAAGAAATCTCGACCCAACAGCATCAAGCAATCTGTTGCTGGAAATCTACTTGACTTTGGGTCCCTTTGGGTCCCGTTGGGTCCCGTTGGGTCCCGTTGGGTCCCGTTGGGTCCCGTAGAAATCCCCAGTATCACGACAGCCCGTTGTATCACACTTCAACGTTCGGGGGCGCACAGGTGCCCTGCCTTTCACGGCACCGAGGACGCCTCCGTTGCCCTCCACGAAATTTCCTTCAAAGCCTTCGGTGAAGAAGGCATCCTCAACGGAAAGAAGGTTGGACAAAATGTTCATTCAACATGTTTTACTAGTCTTAAGCATTCTCTAATCTACTTAAAAAGAAATGAACACCTGTCCACTGCTTAAGACTAGTTCTTTCATGGTGGACAATCAACTTTGACTTGTGGTCAAAACCCTGGAACCCATCGCCACTCGGAACTGGTCAGCAGGATGACTCCACGGCTCAAAGTACAGCACCCTATTGAGTCGTTTTGTGGAGAGGAATTCCATGCTTTGCAAAAACGGGACCTCGGATTCTACCCGTGGACAGCCGAGGATCCTCTCCATATCCAGGCTGGTGTAATGTCGAAAGGGGCACATAAAAGCCTCCTTCCTGCACGATAAGAGAAGAGCACTGGCGGTGCGACCCGTGCATCATCAAGTGTTCAAGGGATCAATCGGTTGAAAAGTCTTTTTTCCGCAAGATTGGCACAACAAGACTCCAAGCTGCAACCCCTCTGCCATCCTCAAAAAGGATCTCCATCATTAAGGAGGTGATGGCATGGTCATCAAAGGGCTCGACGTAGAGGTTGGCACAGAACCACTTCCTGCCCTGCAATTGTTCCTTGGACCAGGTCCTGTGCTGTCGTAGCTGCATGGATTTGGGCCTTGGGATGCCTTGGGGTTTTTCCGAAGTCGTTCTTCCCTTTAACAAGAACCAACACCGTTCAAACCTTTAGGCGTCAGGTCAACCCAAAATGCTAGACCACTTCCAAAGAGAACCGAGGTCAAAGAGCTCTAACTGATGGCAACATTCAATCACTGAAGACTACAGCATACTTGAAGAACGCACATACAGACTTTGCTCAATCGCAACAGAGAACACGGCACAACAGAACAGTCACTAAACACCTCTATGTTGGGAAGGAAAACTCTTGACACCCTGGCGGCACATGTTGGCAACCTGCATCAACCTGTGTCGTGTCCTGTATTCAAAGCCGGGATGACTTTTGCAGAAATCGTCCCACCAGCTCTGCCGCCATCTTTGAGGATCGTGATTGGAGTCCAGGCCACCCAAGACCACCTGGATACAGTACTTGGCAGTCGCCAAGACATTGGTGATTTCTGCTGCTTGAGGAGACCATCGCAACAACAAGGGAATATTTACCACCAATGATTGTTGTTGCCAACAACTGGGAGTACCAACAAAAATAGTAGTAACAAGAAATACTACGATGATTGGCAATTGAATTTCCAGTCCAGCTAACCTGAAGGCCTACGCGCCAGCCAGTAGAACACATGCTGACCATGGGTTTTGGTCCTGCCCACATCATTAGTAACCTCAGCTGCAGTTGATAGGGAAACCACTCCGGTTTGCTCGCATGGACTCCAAGATGCTATGCCTAGTTGTGACCTCAATGAACCACCGCTGCGACCCACGTTTGGCAGCAGCAAATTGGGTCCGTGATATCTGCTCTGCCTGGTGGATCACTTTCGGCACGGTGGCATCTGAAGCTGCAAACCTGGCAGCGAGAGGCGCCATGAGACAACTGAAAAAGTAAAGAAAATGAATGAAAAAATCGAAGAAGTAGAAGTGTTAAGCACATCTTAGCACTTCATGAAAATCAATGACCACTTATATATATATATATATCTTGTAGATGTATACAGCACAAGTATACAGCACAAGTTAGTCAATGGCTCAGTGCTACGACTTCGTTGCGGCCGGCTTCGGGTATCCCACTGGTCCCCACTGGGCCTGGCTTCCAAGTCTTCCAGCTTCGGGAGCTCTTTGAAGGGCCCCAAGGGCCACACTTTCTTGGAGTGAAAGGGGCACTGTCGCGCCTGGCACAGCGATCCAAGTCGTAAGGATCCAGCGGTTTGATTCGCACAGCTTCGCCGAAACTCGAAATGGCTCGATTTCTCGAAGTCACAGCTTCGGATTCGAAAACTCCAAGTAGTCCATAGTAGTCCAAGTAATCTCATCTGTCATGACTCTGTCATGACAGCGCTTTCAAAGAAAATGTTTGCCCAACTACAGACCTGTTCTACATGTTGGGTGCCCAACGACAAAGATATTGATCGATCTCTTCTTTTGACAATGGATACGTCCACTGTTGGCAGTTGCACAAATCAGGAAACAGCAAGCCCCAACCCAACACTTCTCCCGTCTCAATTCACAGCAGCTGACCTTCTTACATCGATTTTTGGACTTCACATAGCCTTCCAGGGAAAGAACTGCTACACCTGTCCTGCCTCAGAAATCCTTCTAGTGTAATCTGTCTCAGTCTGAGAAATGAGTTGTTTGTTGTTAATCTTTCAAATTATGTTCAAAAGTGTTCAAATATCCTCTTTGGGCACCCAAATAGACTTGAAAATTCTTACCCTGTCGATCCAAACGGATCGTCTGTGGCGTGACTACGGCCAGGATTACTTGCAACGCAGATTTACAATCGAACACTCCCCGTTCTGCTCGCCTTCCAGGCCAGAGCAAGTGTAGCCAAATTGAAACCTCGCCGCAGGCGCAGGGATCTGAACACAAAGTGCAATTCCGACGACGAACCACACTTCCCACTGACAAAGAGGACTAACCAAAGACATAAGGTGGAACAATCTATGTATCTATATCTATATGTGTATATATATATACATATACATACATATATATATATATATACATATATATATATATATATCGTGTGTGTGTGTGTGTCTGATGTACCTATTTATGACTAGCACCAGGTTTCACCTTCCTGGGCTGAACCAAGCAGCATTAAGCACTTGGGGAAGGCTGAGAAGTTGATGGCATCCGGATTTGGCACATAGTGAAAGGCCTGAGAGCACTCTCCGCTGGAAAGAACAATGTGACTATGCAGTGACGTGTGGGTGCACATGTCCCTGGATGTCCCTGATGCCTATGTCAAAGGGTAACACACTGGTGAGTCGAAAACCCTTCCTCTGACTGACTGATCCTGGAAAGGGTCTTTTGAAGTCTGCATGAGTCTCCTGATGTCCTGGAGGTCCTTGGGATCTGACTTCATGGGGTCCCCCTCCTGTCAGTTACTAAAGCGGTGCATGTTGGATTCCAAGTGGATCATGTTGGAGATCCCAATTCCATCGGGTGCAGTTTCTTGCAGCCAACGAGCTGGGTATAGCCATTCTTGTGGAGCCAACGAGAAGGGCATGCCACTGTCCACCAGGCATTTGGTGTACATCACTGGCCCAGTGACCGCAAAGACCTCGCAGGTCCACAGTTCAGTGCTGTGATCAGATCACGAGTGCACTGCAGTTTGACGACTTGTCACAGTGCTGTCACCACATGTCGTTCAGCTGAGACACATCGATGTGGTGCCGTTTGTGGTCAAAGGTCTGCCTCGGCACAGCTTCACTCGCAAATATGGTCGGCCCAGTCGCCGCAACTGTCTCGGAAACAAGCTGACGAGGAGAATGGGCTCAAGGTGTCCCGGTTTCACCCCATTTTCCATCTCAGGAAGTCGTTTGGGCTTTCGAGGATCCAAAAATTGTCTCAAAGTATTGCAACCAAGTCACTTCAAGTAGAGAATCAACATCAAAGTGAGCGGATGGTGTGGAGTGCAAGCAATCCTCAAGTTGCAGCGAATTGCAGAAGTTCGTTTTACATCAAAATGATTTGCAGCCTTTCAGTCACCACATGTTCATTGTGGACGCTGTGGATTAGTGGGACTAAAGGATCATGCCCCGTCGTTTGTTAGCCTCCAAACATGGATTTTGGGATTCTGGTCAGCTGTCCGCATTTTCTGCACCAAGTGTCACAGAGTTTCCCAGAATGGAGTAGGGCTTGTCCTGCCGCAATGCCAGTCACGGCTGGAACCAAATGATGCAGACTGAAAAGGTTTTAACGTTCGAACTGTTTAACCCTATGATTCAAACGGTTGCTCAAGTCCAAACTGTTTGACCCTACAATTGTTCTTCAAGCTCTAGCTGCTTAATTTGACCCCAAGAAATGTGTTTCATCTTAACATATTGACCGCAAAAGGCGGTGGCGGAAATGTCCAGAGCAGGTGGCCTATAGGAAGGGAGGTTTGTTTGGAGATGAAGTGATGGTGTGGATTATTTTGATGATGATGATGATGATGATGATGATGATGATGACGACGAGGAGGAGGAGGAGGACGAGGATGAGGACGAGGACGAGGACTTGATGAGATTGCTCTGTTTGGAACATAAGAGAGAAAAAACAAAAAATGTCGCGAGAACCTCAGTTTTGGCCCAAGTTTGAGTTGAAAATGTGCTTCTCGCCACAGCGCCTTGCACTTTTTCCACATCTTAATGTACAAAAATGTCGCCAACCTGTCAGCTTTTTGTAGATTTTGACTTGAAAAAACGTTTCGCCACAGCATTGTGCATTTTTTGAAGATCTTATCTTTCAAGCGTAGCCCAATCCTGTTGTGTTTTTGCAAGTTTCACTTGCAAAGTGCGTTTTGCCACAGCACCATGCACTTTGTTTAATATCTCATCTCCCAAAAGTGGCCCGAACGCTTGGTGTTTGACGATTTTGACTTGCAAATGGGGACAATTTTGCTAATCCCTTTCCCAACTGACCTTCGAAAAACACAGCATTTCGAACACTTCCTATCAGTCATGCACACACATCTTTGATCTACTTCCTAATTTGACTGACTGACTGACTGACTGCTTTAATTTTCCATAGATTAAACGTTTGACTTCCAAACTTCCCTCAATGATTGTTGCTTCCTTTTTGGTGCTCGTCACTCGCAAATCGGTTGGCAAAAAAACATTATTGTTGGCTTTCTTAGCAGCCAACCCTTCGGTTAGAATAGTAACCTGGTTATACCTCTTATTGCGTCAAGTATACATTGCGTAAACCTCTTGATTATACATGGGTTACACCTCTTATTCGTTGTACCTATTGTTGGTATATACAGATTATTCGGCCTCGTTGGACACCACTTCTGTATTCAGGGCAATCACAAGAATCACCGGCACAGAATCGTTCGATGCTTCAACGGTGTCACTGGATGGGAATACCTTGTTGATTCTTGGTCGAAAATAACCACTAGATAAGAACCATAGTACTACGTGACTATTCATATATCTATAAGTCATAAGATTGCTATATATAGAAACATATCTAGATTATGTCTAGATGACATCCAGACTACTATGTACTGTATGGATACCCATGGCTTTGCCCGCATGGATCCCTGGCTTTCCTAGGCTCTTCTCCTTGGTGTCTGGCTCATAGGCAATGACCCAGCCCGTCTCTTTGCCAAGCTCCAGGATCCTGGTGCTATGAACTCTGTACAGCTTGTGTTAGAATGATTTAACAGTTAACGCAGGACCATGAAAAAAACCAGTTAATCTATAATGATATTATAGATCTATAATTAGCATAAAAAAAAAAAAAAAAACATATAACAGTTAATCTATAATAACCATAAAAAACATATAATCGATCGTTACAATGAATTAACAGTTTACTGTGTTATAATGTTTTATCATACTGGTATAATAGATCGATGCCAATGAAAAGTACGCTGAAAAACCTGGTGACTGGTATAATCATGGACTACCAACCAATCAATATAAGCATGGACTGACTCCAATCTTGATTGACAATGGCTGATTGACAATGCTTGTGTTGAAGCACGGACTAACTCTAAGGATGATTTACAATGCTTGAGGAAAATTGATGGAGATCATGAAACATGTCCCAAACTATCTTGGTACCCATCAATCATGAACCCCTGAACATTCCGTGTTTTTGGCAATCCATCTGTGGACGGCCTCCACCCAAAATGCAAGCACGCAAGCAACCATGAGATACTCCACTGAGGCTCCGGCTTATCCAAGGATTTCCTGAAGCAAACACAGCAACAGAAGAACAAATCATCGAGTCATCTGAGTACAGACTTCAGACACAAAACAGATTGATGGCACAAATCAGCGCTTGGCCCAAGGGAAGAGAGCAGGGTGAAGACAGTGGCCAGTGCTGACTGACGTGCGACAAAATCCATGTTGCTCTTGGTTTCGCCCACTTTCTTCCAAGTTGTAGCATGTTGGATCTTTTACTCAAGGAATGGAAACTAGTGGAAACTATCAGATCTATCAGACTGGATTCTTAAAAACACCATGTCTTTACACAGGTGTCACCCCAGCTGTTGGGAACTCCAAGCAAATTGAAAGCCTACTTCAATAAATTCCCGGGAAGGCATAACGGGTGACTTTCAGATGTATATAAATCTCGCACATTTGACATCCTTTAGGGAGGTAGTCACAAACAAACAGGTGAGAAGCAATAAAAAACACAGCCAGGGAGACAACGGAAAATCGGAAGGCCGGAGATAAGGTCGTTAAATTCCTTCGTTGTGATCTTGTTGAAAAGAGTACCACCAGCGAGTGTTTTCGCGACAAAGGACATCAGGCAATTTGATGCAATTTAATGCAATTTGATGCAAATTGTCTAATGTCAAAGAACGTAAGGATACATCAGGCAACTTGCCAACTTGTGGGGGCAAAGAAGTCCAATGCCATCCCCGCACCACCTCGCAGCCAAGCTTCGTTTCCACCGAGATCATGTCGGCATCGACGTAGAGGCCACCATGGTGCCACAGAAACTCTAAACCTCAGAGCTGAGGTACCGTAGTACCAATGCCGGCAAGCAAAATCAAACCATGTAGCTAGGAAAGGGGGCTAGGTTTTCAAGAAGCCTTTTGTAAAAGGACAAGATTAAGATAGGCGAAAATGGCAAAGATCACAAGCAGGAGAAGTGTGGATGAAAACAGTTTGAGAAAGAACAACCCTGTGCAAAGAAAATCAATATCGTGACAGATGCGAGGCAACAGTGACTTGAGAACATCGAGAAGGAAGTTCAATGGAAGACAGCTGACAAGCTCAGGACCTTGGCAATGGAGAAGTTAAGATCAAAACAGAACAGGAATTGACGCCTGTGAGGTGAAGAAGGTGAAGGCTGCATCGGTTGCATCGGTTGCATCGGTTGCATTTGAGGTTGAAAGGAAATGCGAAGATCCTGGAGCATGAAACTCATCGAAGCGTTGAAGACAAGTGCTGAAGACCATGCCATAGGAGCCACCTTTGCTGTTCATTTGAACAATGAATAATGAAACATATGATAGTGAAACATATGAATTAAGATGATGTATGTCTGTTCTTGGGGATGATGGGGATGGGAAACCACCTGACGAAGATAACGCCAATAATTTTGGCACCCAATCGAACTACAGGGCCGAAATCGGCATGCAGATACAATCTCCTTGCTCTGTGGTGGGGCAAGTGCACTGACTTCCTATGACCAGCACTACAGAAGGTCCAGGATTCCATATTGTGGTTATCAAATTGCGTCTACACTAGGTCTGATTTCCTCACTATTGCCCAGCCGAGGCTGGATCCATTTCAGCACCGCAGCGAAACAGTGATGCAACTGGATTCTGATCTGCAAGCAGGAAACGTAGAATATCCGCTTTGCACTGCCACATCTTCTCCTATCCAGGAGCAGAATCGCTGTTCAGAGAAGGCAAGGCGGCAAAGTTATGTCCGCTACAGGCAGCTGTGTAGATCACATAACTTTGATCAAATGCCTTGAAAATCCGTGTCCACGAGCCTTCGTGTAGATCTCTTCGTTGATCATGGGCAGCTTGGCCACCTGAGCTGCAACATGTCGGCCGGATCACAGGTCCGCCAGGTCCCCACCTCTTCATCGCTCCAGAGGTGGAAGCCCCAACTCGGATGTTCGGCCAGGTACTCCACCCTGAAAGTGTCGATCCAAAGACATGGCGGCTCCTCAGAGAAAAGTGAAGTTCACAGATAGGAAACTGCTGCAGAAACTGCTGCAGAAACTGCTGCAGAAACTGCTGCAGAAACTGCTGCAGAAGCTTTTCAAAATTTGCCCAAAACAGAAGAAACTGAAACTGACTGACCATGAAAATCCGACCGAAACTTTGATCCTCAAAGAGCTAAGACCCAGATCCAAGCCACCCTGGGGCCAATCCAAATCTGGTGGATGACCTTTGGGATCTGGGCCTTGCCCTTCAGCACTTCCTGAAAGAGTTCGAGATATCAAACATGTGAAGTGGCCACGCTGGAATCCTAAGCACTAACTGTCCCATGTCGAAAGGTGATTCATTAGTGGGACAGTTAGTGGTTAGGACAGTTGGTGATTATGTCAAAATTGCTGTCCGATCATAGGCATTCCGCCTTCTGATACTTCTCGGTCACGGCTTTCCAGGCATCCTTGTTCTGTACCGCGCACCTCAGCTCAATAATTTCATTCCTTGAGATCCCGCAACAACATTGGCATGGGATTATTCCATGTGGAGAATCAAAATCCTCAAGCTGCTCAGCCCCATCTTGCTGACAGAAGCAGGGCATGAGCAACAACAGCCTAGTAATGACACTGAAAAAAGAATGCACAGAAAAGAAAGAAAACCAAAGAGCACTCAAGACTCTGCTGGAGCCCTCCCCACCAACCACTGCAGCTGTGCTGCTCGCGTCTGTCCCAATGATTGAAAGATCCGATGGGCCCAACATCAAGCACCGGAAACTTCCTGATGGCCAGAGGGCGCAGGGAGATTCTCATGACAAGAGAAATTTGCACAAAAACAAATTGTGACAAGTTGAACCTAAATCACTGGAGGGCAAGCGTCTTGATGACCTCATCGAAATTCTGGGGACTCACCTGTCTCACGAAGGTGGATGGAGCGGTCTCCTGAAACAACGGGACGATTGGACTCTGGTTTGCAAATGGATTGCTGACTGATATAGATTCTCGCAATATTGAACGGGTATGGGCACACTTGAAGAAGCTTTACATGCAGAAAGGAATCAAGAGTTAGATGTTCTTTTGGGGGAAGCATGCAATACAGGCAGTTTGAAGGTGTCAGTGTGAGAAAACCAGACAGTCGAAAGACTTCACAATGCACTCCAGAACATCTCTTCTTGAAGAGTGGGTCCAGATCTGCATATACTGTACCCTTCCACACGATACAATCAGAGAAAACAAGGAAGAGCATAAGGGCTGCCGGTCATACAAACCAGATGCAACAGGGAGAATAAAGGGAAACTGAAAGGACACATAACTCTGCCGCATGCGAAAGGAGGAACGCCTAAAGATCAGCAAATCGATCTTTGCAAATCTGCTGATCGCCAAAACTTTTGAAGTCCTCGGAGTCCTCGGAGTCCTCGCCACCTTTCAGCAGGGAGTAGCTGGGACGATGATGCAGCAGCTTTTCTTGTCCCGACTGGTGCAGAAGAGCCTGTCCCAACCGGACAGCAGAAGGCTTTGCAGAAATCTTTCAGCTGCCATGATCCACATCGAACAGTCCACCGGAAACAAGAGACCGTGAGCCCATCAATCTGAACGAGAATTTGTGCTAACCTACAAGAAAAGAAGCTTCTGTGTCGTGAGGTCAAAAGTCTGATCAAGTAACAAGCAAGTTGCTCACCTAGATGCTCACCTAGATGCTCACATAAATGCTCACCTAGATGCTCACCTAGATGGTAAACCCAAGAATTGTGCACCTCGATGCCTCAGAGACTGTCCCGCCTCCTCCTCTTCAATTTGAGCCTCACACAGGTGCCCCGGGAGAGCAGCACGGTGAGCCTTCCAGGGCTGTCGGAGCTGTCCCCGCCTCAACCTCCTTCAGCTCCTTCCGCAACTCCTCGCGTCGCTTTTGCAGCTCTTCCACCTGATCAGTGCAACCACCACCACCACCACCATCGTCATCATCAACAACATCAACATCAGAATCACCTCGAAGCAAGCGCAAGCTGATAGGTGAAAGAAAATCATCAACAAACTGACCTCCACTACAGATCGCAAAAAGAAGAGGAGCAGGAAACTAATTTATGAAGTGTTGAGTCAACCTCGTTGTCGGTGTGAAAATTGGTGACGGTCTTGGGTCGTGAAACATCAAGCACTGCTGCGCTGCCTGTGGGTTTCCAGTGGGATATCCTCCCGCCATGGCGGCTGAAAAAGACTGTAGATTCCAACTGTAGAAAGGAGTAGTGCACCGAAAATGCTTCCAGGGAATCGCCTTTTGGGCTTAGACAAGAACTGGGTAATGCAGATTGTTTCCTGAAGCGGACGGGTTTCTTAAAAGCAGAACGCTGCGGCACGACCTGTCTGCTCCAAATGGATGGAATCTCATGGAATCCACGGATTTTTTCGACAGAATCTGTTCCAAAGAAGCAGCTCCCTGTTGCTTCCACCCTCCCCGCCCCTTGGAAACCGGCACGTGCGGCCATCGCGGAGGCCAAGGTGTAAAGCCACAGAGATACAAACAAGGTGTCTCCCCGGGACTTGGCTGTTGCAACAGCGCAACTCCATCTTTTCTGCCTGTTTTTTGAACAGGGTCGGCCGATGATTGGAACTGATAGATTTTGTCCCCAGTTTTCAAGAGCACCCTCGATAAGAAATCAAATACTAAAACAGTGCCCTTTCCCCGGAGGATGAAACGCTTCAAGGGAAATGGGGAATCCCGGCAAGTAGGTTCAGAAAACCTAGCTTGTGCTTCACGGCTGCTGGATGCGAGCAAGCTAGCAGATATAAGCAGATTCGCTCCAGGAACACCAAAGAGGTTTCCAAGACAATGTCCTGACACTTCACTCCTGTCAACAAGTCCAACAAAGACGGCACATGAGACACTGATCACACTCCACCATCTCCTGATCGCACGGCACCCCTGAGGAGACAGGACCTGTTGCCGCTTCAATTCTTTCAGCAAATGAAGCCTCACAACATGAGAAATTCCCATGGATCCATAAAATCTTTCATCCAAAAAGCTCGAGCATGCAGAAATGATTGTTTTTTAGTGCGAAGAAACATTGGTTTTGGTGCTCCCTGCGATGGATGTTTTCATAATCAGGAAGCTGCTGTGACTCAAGAAACCCACTTAGAAGTAGAACACATCCACTTGTGAAATCACTCGTCTCCTTTGGCTTGGGATCTGTCCTGCCATGCTGCGGGCCGTCGCATTGCAGATAAGCCTTTCAGCGAATGGCCGTGTAGGATCATGACAACTCGGTTGGGCAGTGTTGGGCAGGGGATTTAAGTGCCCAATCGATTGGCCAGAATCCATTGCTCCTTTGATGAGATTTTGAATTCGTCTGGCCGTGGCAAGCCCGTTGAGCAGCTGCAGCAGGCACTAATGCCAAATGGCACTCTATCCCACCTCAAAGTCTTCTTTGATCAGAATTGGCCAAAATAGTACCTCTGCCAGGATTTGTTGACATGGTATGAGCACATGCTGCCGATGGTCTTTGGATGCCTTTAGTGGCTTGAATCAGGTTCCATGAAAGAATCTTACCAAATTGTCACCACAGGAAGAACGAAGCACTTGGGCAATGGTCCAGCAATCAATTGCAGAAAAATGTGTGTTGAAAAAATTGATCTTTCTGTAACATAGTTATGTATGAACATTTCCCACATACCCAGGTGTGGGCGGTAGATTCATGCCAGGATTTCAAGATGTTGAGTTCCATGCGATTCATCAAATAATTGTTGTATTCTTTCCGTATGTTGTGAATCGGAATTTTCCAACATACATTGTTAGATTGCAACTCTTGTTCAACCAATTCGCCGTCTGTAGGGCAGACAAGTTCATCAAGTTCAGCACG